>OY787665.1:20109801-20709801 GCA_963678985.1 Spisula subtruncata
TAAACTTTAACAGAAGAAATGATCTGTCACCACCAGGATTCAAATGTTACAGATCCGACAAACCAACCACTGGACATTGGCTATGGCTGTGTAGCTAGCTGGCTGCATATGTAAGGTTTATACGTCTTGGATTAAACTTCTGTATTGGTTGAAAAATAAATAACATAGTTGCGTCTAGATCGGTGATTTCAACGGTTTTCAGGAAAATTGTTTGAAAAACAAAGATATTCATCAGGAAAAAACAGGATCAATTTTTAAAACCAGGCCCAAATCTTGTATCATTAGTATTTTAATAGCTGACTATGAAAACTATTTCTTTGTGAACATGGGGCCGAGACAACTAAACTACAGATCCCCACCCTGGACAACTACGTGTGTATAAACCTCTGTCTGTCAGTATTGATGACTTGGCTATGTAAAATATTCCTTATTTAGGAAACTCCTGAGAGCAACTCCTCCCTCCAGAGCAGCCTTTGTAGAGCAACAACCCCTCTTTAACAACACATTAAATTTTTCCATTTTATAAGATGATGTACTATACTCGATAGACCAACAACGTCAGAGGTTGTACTGTATGAAGAAAAACATCACATGCAACATAATACCACTGTAAAATACATACCAACGTGTGAACAATGTTATTACAAAGGTAATGTTATTATAAACTTTTGCTTCATACAATATTTCGCTGGCTTATACAGGGTGTCCCAAAAAAACGGGGACCTACCTTAAACCCTTATTACTCATTCATAGTTTGATGAATTAAGCTGATATTTTTATGAAAGTGTATGTCAGGGATCCCCACTTCTAAAAAGGGTACTTGTTTAAATATGGTGCTTCAAAACAGGAAGTGACGTCATCATTTTCACTATGGCAACATTTCACGTTATTTTTGCTTAATCACCTGAAAAGGGGCATTATAAGAAAAGGGCATTTGTGTCAGAGCATTTCTTGTTAGAAAACAACATTTAAATTCAAAGGGGTGATCAAAATCTTGGAAAAATAAAACAAATATGACAAGAAATAGCAAAACAGAGGAAAACGTGGCGAGTTTACTGACCGAAGGGAAAGTGGAAAACCTTCCAAAATAGCATCAACAATCATTTAATGATAAAAAACATAAATATTGTCAAGGACTATTACCAAAAAAAAGATTAGACTATAGAAATGAGCTAAAAGTAAAGTTTTATCCAAACAAACAGTGCATAGATATATTTTGGAGTAATTTTGTATATCAGAAATTATATAATAGCATCATATACAAGCAGAAAACTCTTCTTGCAGTAAATCAGCAGCAAAATCAGAATGTGTTTGCGATATAGTAGTGACAGCTTACCTCATATCACAGGCTGTAAGACCTTAAATTACACAAACTTGATCCCAATAGTTAACCTGTTTGCTATACATAATGAACTAATATATCACAAACCATAAACAATGATTTGGAGCACATTAGAAAATGTTTGAGGTCAGCATGGAACATCTCTCATTGAATTCTGAAATCCCTGCTTCAGTTCTGAACCATGTGATTGTAAACATGGTAGATAACTCTGGGTATTGAACTAAAATAATCACGACAGTGATGCTAGTATTTTGAACAGTGTTCTTCCCTTATTGTTTTGACATATTAATATTGTGATATCTATAATTGAGAAAAAAGTTACAAGTGTTTATCCTAGGTCCCCGTTTTTTTGGGACACCCTGTAATAAGAAGGTCGTAAGTACAACTAAGGACATTTTAAGACCATTACATATTTGAAATTCTTATTAGCATGTTTCATGAAAATCGGAACTAGTAATAGTAATAACTAATTTTCAGACATGGTTTTCTTGTTTTCTCAAAATATCGATGTTGTACTTACGACCTTCTCATTCTAAGACAGGCACAATAAATTATGAAATAGTGCCTGATTTGGCATAACAAAAGTTGGACGAATTTGATATATTTTGTACTTTTAAAGTTTCAGGACACTGGATAAATATCTCAAAATGTTCCAAGACTAGCAAATATACTTCCAAGAGTCACTATCGTACCATCAATATTCATGCAGTCTTTCATCAACCATACTAAGACCAAACAAGGTCTTGCATATTCAGCACCGGGAGCTTTCTACCTTTAAAATGTAACACGGACAGCGTTTTTTTTTTATATAAAAACATTACATTAATAATAGCCTCTCTTTCTTTGAATAAAATATTGAAGTAAATAATTAGTAGTTCTGCATTAGCCTGACATCAAAAATATCTGCTAGAATATGTTTTAAAAAATAATACATAATCTGCTATGTAAGTGAAAATGACGTTTTTATACAGGTATTGTAAACGTTTGGCATCAATGGTATTAAAAATACAAGCTTTAAATATGAAAAACATTTTTTGCCCAGATGATAATACATATTTTAGTTATGGCATATCCTGATACATGTATATTACTTTTTAGCTCACCTGAGCACGAAGTGCTCAAGGTGAGCTATTGTGATCGCAAAATGTCCGTCGTCCGTCGTCCGTCGTACGTCGTACGTCGTACGTCGTACGTCGTACGTCGTACGTCGTCAACATTTTGACTTGTAAGCACTGTATAGGTCACAGTTTTGATCCAATCTTCATGAAACTTGGTCAGAATGTTCTTCTCTATGAAATCTAGGCCAAGTTCGAAACTGGGTCATGTGGGGTCAAAAACTAGGTCACTAGGTCAAATCTTAGAAAAATCTTGTGTACACTCCAGATGTCACTAATTTGTTCCAATCTTCATGAAACTTGGTCAGGATGTTGTTCTCCATGAAATCTAGGCCAAGTTCGAAACTGGGTCATGCCGGGTCAAAAACTAGGTCACTAGGTCAAATCTGATAAAAACCTTGTGTGCACCCTAGAGGTCACAGTTTTGATCCAATCTTCATGAAACTTGGTCAGAATGTTCTTCTCTATGAAATCTAGGCCAAGTTCGAAACTGGGTCATGTGGGGTCAAAAACTAGGTCACTAGGTCAAATCTTAGAAAAATCTTGTGTACACTCCAGATGTCACTAATTTGTTCCAATCTTCATGAAACTTGGTCAGGATGTTGTTCTCCATGAAATCTAGGCCAAGTTCGAAACTGGGTCATGCCGGGTCAAAAACTAGGTCACTAGGTCAAATCTGATAAAAACCTTGTGTGCACCCTAGAGGTCACCGTTTTGATCTAATCTTCAAGACACTTGGTCAGAATGTTGTTCTTCATGAAATCTAGACCAAGTTCGAAACTGGGTCATGTGGGGTCAAAAACTAGGTCACTAGGTCAAATCTTAGAAAAATCTTGTGTACACTCCAGATGTCACTAATTTGTTCCAATCTTCATGAAACTTGGTCAGGATGTTGTTCTCCATGAAATCTAGGCCAAGTTCGAAACTGGGTCATGCCGGGTCAAAAACTAGGTCACTAGGTCAAATCTGATAAAAACCTTGTGTGCACCCTAGAGGTCACCGTTTTGATCCAATCTTCAAGACACTTGGTCAGAATGTTGTTCTTCATGAAATCTAGACCAAGTTCGAAACTGGGTCATGTGGGGTCAAAAACTAGGTCACTAGGTCAAATCTTAGAAAAATCTTGTGTACACTCCAGATGTCACTAATTTGTTCCAATCTTCATGAAACTTGGTCAGGATGTTGTTCTCCATGAAATCTTGGCCAAGTTCGAAACTGGGTCATGCGGGGTCAAAAACTAGGTCACTAGGTCAAATCTGATAAAAACCTTGTGTGCACCCTAGAGGTCACCGTTTTGATCCAATCTTCAAGACACTTGGTCAGAATGTTGTTCTTCATGAAATCTAGACCAAGTTTGAAACTGGGTCATGTGGGGTCAAAAACTAGGTCAATAGGTCAAATCTAAAAAATCCTTTTGTATACTCTAGATGTCATCAATTTTATCAAATCTTCATGAAACTTGGTCAGAATGTTGTTCTCCATGAAATCTAGGCCAAGTTTGAAACTGGGTCATGTGGGGTCAAAAACTAGGTCACTAGGTCAAATCTTAGAAAAGCTAGTGTTCACACCAGAGGTCACAATTTTGGTTGTATCTTCATGAAACTTGGTCAGAATGTATTTCTCTATGGACTCTAGGCCAAGTTCAAAACTGGGTCATGTGGGGTCAAAAACCAGGTCACTAGGTCAAATCTTAGAAAAACCTTGTTTACACTCTAGATGTCATCAATTTGATCCAATCTTCATGAAACTTGGTCAGAATGATGATCTCTATGAAATCTGGGCCAAGTTTGAAACTGGGTCATGTGGAAAAAGTTCCAAATTCAATAATGCTTGATTCTACACAAGTACAACTAGTCGGTACTAAACCCATCAGCAGTCAAACCAAAGTATGTATTTCAGGAACTCTACTTTACCTACTACTCACAAACATTTTAGTACAAAATTCAAATCTAGGCCACATAAGTATTTTGAGTTCATACTACAACAATCTTGCTAACAAAGCCAACATTGCAACAAACTCAGGTGAGCGCTTAAGGGCCAATGGCCCTCTTGTTTGATATAACATATAATATTTGTATCCGGATAAAAATAGTGCTCATAGCAAACTCTGCAGCTACATAATACTCATGTTATCATTGTGTAGATCTTGCGAAATCCCGATGAATAAAAATCGCATAATCTATGGAAATACGAAATATGGGGTACGTTCTTGGTAAGTCTGAACCAGGTTAAACAGTGATATTCCTGTGACAATCTTTCATATGAGCATCTAATCTGTCCCCATCTCGCATGGAATCCGCGTCTCTGAGATTTCGGGAACTTTGATTAAGGCACGATGGACAGTACAGTAATAATGGAAATAATTTATCTAAATAAAACTTCAAAAATACTTTAATTCAGAAAACACTAATGTGTAAAACTTTTCGGAAAAGGTCATACAATACCCGGTACCGTATGCGGGAATTAGCAAATATCGCTGGCTTAGAATGAGAAGAAACAAGAAAAAACTGTCTTTTTACTTACGGTCAAAGACCTTAAATTACAATTTAGGTCTTTGTTACGGTAAAATAAGCTGTTAGAGAGTCTGTCAACTTCAGTTCGGTCAACATGACATGTTCCGATTATCATGAAAATAGGCTCATAAGAAGCGCCTTATGATGCTAGTTTTAAATATGTATCAGTCTTATAAGGTCGTAAGTGGTACCTTCTCGTTCTAAGCCAGCGGTATACATGTGTATAGTTCATGATTTACGGTACTATTGATGGGACACTTTTTTTTGGCAGCACTGATTTTCGTTACAAAATTGTACATAAAAGTAAAATATCCGAAGAATGACGTATAAATAAAATGTTATTTTTCAATTGTTGAAAACACGACTAAATAATTGTATTACATGTGTAACAGTTTATGTATTGACGAAGTGGTATGAAAATATTTTTTTAGAAAGATTCAAATACGTACAAATAAATGTTAAAATATTAGGCAATTACCTAAATTGTTTAATATAATTCTGAAAAATTATCATAACATTTCTTTAGTTTAATTTGAGAAAATAACAAAATATTTCTTTGATTTAATAGAGCGTGAATAGAGACATAAAAAATATTTGATGTTTATCTTATTTTATAAAATCTTAGATAAGCGTTCGAATTGCCCGATTGAAGTCGGAAATGCATTGTTCAACGATCAGATATTGACATTTTTTTGGTATTGTCTAATCAGCCTACTGAAGAAGTAGACGTCATTTTGACTGACAGGTTTTACTGTAATTAGTGTCCCCAGTGACACCGCCTATTGTTCCCGGACCGATCAGACCTGGTGACAACAGATTTGGTATGCTAGCCATTTATCACCTTGCGCAGCGAATTCAAAGAACCAATCAGTAATTGCATTAATATTTGATAAAAGATAATTGACTCCTATTTCCTGTGTCAGCTTGCTCTGAGGAATTGTTTAGTCAAGGGTGTCATAATCAAGGCATTTTCCTACTGTGTATATAAGTACCCATCTATGTTTTCATGGTCATTTGAAGTCTGGAATACGCCGTTGGAGGCAATGCAAGCAAGAGGAAACTAAGGTATGTCTTAATTTCATGATTTTTTTTCTTCAAAATCTGATTTTAGTCGTAAATTGTGACAGTTTTATTTAGTATTTTAGTAAAAAGAACTATTTCTTTTAATAGTAAAAATCTCATAATAAAGCATGCCAAATTTTGTCTGAATAGTGAATTCATGGGAATTACTAACATCAATGCTAATTTCATTTTTTAATAACTTTCACGTTCAAACTTTTCAATATTTAGAACAGTTTAGATCTAGAAAACTCACTTTATTTATGAGATTTTGTACTACTTTATAGTGCATTTATATTGAGACATCGCGTACCCGTAACGTATACGTAACTGTCATCATGATAAATGAACTGACACGTGATGTCACTAACTGGCCGTAAACATAATTAATCATAAATGTTACCCAAAATTACGATCAAAATACGTCAACATACGTGGAAAACATACAGTAGATACGTAGATAGGCCAGTGGAGGCTTGTTGTTTTACGTGGATATGATAATGTTGTTTTTGTCTTAGAATTACGCAAGCATTGTAACATTTAGAATTTGAAATGTTGCCCGCGTTTTACACTTTCTTTGGATAAAAAGGTACCCGGATGTGGATTTTCTTCAGAAAGCGCTACCAGCTGCATGGTGTTCAGCTTGATGATGGCGTATTGGTCAGCTCTGCTGTTCACATCCCAGTATCCACTGTGTGCATGTTTCTATTTAACTACAAGCACTAATGTATGCTGGGATGGGAATTGTTCAGAAAACAACAAATGCATATAATGTCAGAACGATATGGAACGTCTACAAGGGAATGTCTGATATATGGATGACGTGGCAAAAGGACGACACACGCCATATATAGGACGGATACATATTGCAATAACATATACATGTTTACCGGAGACAAATGGAAATGGCCGAACATTCGCGATTGGAAGTCTTTGACGAGGATTTCAGCATTAGAATAATATTGTCCTATATTTACTGGTATCTTCTTTGCGCTTGCTTGATATAGATTGCAAGCACTAGTTGATGCTGGTGCATGAACGGGCAGATGACTTCAATGAGTCGATGTTCTAGGAATGCACACACTGATGATGTCATGTACGAATTATTCTTTAATATACCAATATATCACGAATAAACAAGGTGGAGATTAGTATTTTACAATGTAGGCTTATGCGTAATTATGAATAACCAGGAACGAATACAACAATATTCAGTAACTGTTATATAGAATTTATACACTTATTTATACACGTCTAATGCAGTCAAACAATATCTATTATTAAGACAGCTTCAAAGATCCCGTTTTATTTCTCCCCATATAGTAAGAATTTAGCATGGTGCTGGCGATCTGAGGAATACCACAAAATGGGGTGATGGTGAATGATAGGAACAAGTGTGATAAAGTGAGGCACGTAGGGATGAGTATATTTTATGAGCGTTTCAAGATCTTTGCAGAATATTTTTTCTGCAGAAATACCAATTGAGTTAATTATGCTTATTTCAAAATATGCTGAGTTTTGATGAAGGAAAGTATGCTCTAAACTGGGGCATTAATTATAACTAAATAGAACACGTGTATTTAATTTAAATCGCGTGAGTGTCTGCTATGAAAGTTAATACAATTAAGTTATTCTAGAACTGTAACTATGTACATAGTTATTTAGTGAGGTTTGAACCGCATTATATACACGACACCGAAATATAAACTTTACTGACCGACTACTCGCCGTGATTTAGATGCTCGCCGTGATTGTTTATTTGCAATGCGTATTCGCGACATGTCACGAGACTTATTTAATTCACATTTATGATAACAACTCAAAACGCTTGAATGAGTGGATGACAGTCAACTTTTGGATTTGTAATTTGCATGAATTGTGGTAATATACTCTTCGTTGTGTATTTCATACTTTGGACTTCGTTTTATAACAAATTAAACATTGCTAAAACTTTTTTTAGTAAAAGATCAATTAGCTTATTAGTACACATGTTCTAATAAAATCTGACACTTGAATTATCTGGTTTAGTAGCATCTATTCCTGTATATATATGTTCGTGAATCAATTAAACCGTAACCTGCAAGTTCGTGCATTTTAGTAAAACGTTGATTACTCCTCTAAATACTGTCCATAAATTTACTGATTGTCCATAAAAACAGCATTACTGTACAATTAACCTACAATTTAGTTCTCGATACCATAACTAAATAAATGATCTTTTATTGATAATTATGTCAATCTTAATGAAAAGAAATATGATGATCAAATCGTGAAAGTGTACACATATACCTATACAGTAAAATAGACACATTTCTATGTGACGAAACCATTCATATGTTACTCGCCATCCGTATGTTCCACCGGAAATCTATTGGCTGAATAAACAATACAAACTTATCACTGACGAATAACTCTTTGTATATCAATTTGCATATGAATACCCTGGTATATAAACATGAAATGTGTCTATTATCTTGTGACAATAAACATTTGAGACAGCTACGAGACTTATAATAATTATCCATTTAGCATGAATCGTGCAGCTGATTTTATTCACGGAGGTATATATGAGCCGCGATCTGAGAAAAGGGCCCTTAATGACATTGACATCAATTTGAGAAAATTGAGTTTAAAGTTACGACATCATTTTCCGCGAATTTCAGAACGAGGCAAAACAAGCACATAAATGTTTTATGTTGTATCCTGCCACATAACTGTTGCCTTGTAACATACTTAATATGGAGTTCTAAACTAACACATGACGCCTATAGTTTTGGGTTAAAACATGACAAATTACAAACAAAAGTGAGGATTTTTGGAATCGGCAGACCACATGGTCATTTATAGTCGTATTTTATTAAAAACCACCTCAATATGAGTAAAGTATATTGTAGTAATATATAGCTTATGACATTATCAGTTATTGATCAAGATATGATATTTTGGGGTAAAATCCTTCAAAATATAAACACAAATGGTGATTTTTGGAATCGGCTTACTGTAATGCCATTTGTTATGTTATTTGATTATAAATCAGTATGATGGACACATGTTGTCTGCCTGCATAAGATATTGCTAATCTGATGGCTCAAATGTTGTCCATTTTCAGACATTTTGGGGCAAAAAACATTGAAAAATATACAAAAGTGAGGATTTTTGGAATCGATTGACCACATGTTCATTTATAGTCGTATTTTATTGAAAACCACTGCAATACGAGTGTAGTATCTTGTAGTGTTATATAGCATTTGAAATTATCAGTTATTGATCAAGATACGATATTTTGGGGTAAAAACATTCAAAATATAAACGCAAATGGTGATTTTTGGAATCGGTTTACTGTTATGCCATTTGTAATGTTATTTGATTATAAATCAGTATGATGGACACATGTTGTCTGCCTGCATAAGATCTTGCTAATCTGATTTCTTAAATGTTGTCCATTTTCAGACATTTTGGGGCAAAAACATTGTAAAATTAACCAAAAGTGAGGATTTTTGGAATCGATTGACCACATTGACATTTATAATTGTATTATATCTAAAACAACTGCAATTAGTTTGTAGTAAGTTAAATTTTCATATATCAAATAATGCATGCTCCATTTGGATCACTTTATGCCATTTTGGGGTAAAATCGTACAAATTATAAACTAAAATGGTGATTTTTGGAATCGGTTTAGTACAATGCCATTAATCACATTATTTAGTAATAAAAAACTTAGATAGTCACATAAAGTCTATCCGCTGAAGATATTTATAATCTAGTTTCAAAGTGATACATGTCTTGACCTACTTTTGAGGTAAAACAGTTCAATATATTAACACAACTCAGGATTTTTGGAATCAATTAATCACAATGTTATTCATAATCATATAAAAAAAGTTAAGTTACCAATTTTCTAGGGCTCTTTTTCAGCTGTTAGGCCGCTCAAGCACCCTTTGACATTTTAACTCCCCTGGTCATTGGGCTACATATGGAAACCTACACTCGTGTCTCCCCGGGAAGACTATTTCTCTCCTGTGGTGTGGCAGGTATCATTTTACACCATGGTGGAGTGGAGCTGTGAGTCTTGCTCAGAGATTTTAACCAGTGGTCCAGAGGGGGATCGAACCCGGGACCTCTCGATCACGAAGCGCGCACCCTACCTCTAGGCCACTGCTCTATTTTATCCAAAATAACTGCAATTGGTTTGTAATAACTTGTAGTATAATATATAGTAAGAAATTGATATCTTAAAGCTTTTGTTGAAGATACCATGTTTTTGGGTAAAATGTTACAAACTAGAAACTGAATTGATGATTTCTGGAATCGGTTTAGACATAACACCACATACTGTTCTAGTTGATAATTAAACAATACAAATAGGCATATGTTGTCATTTTGCACAAACATTAATAATATTTTCTAAAAAGTTGCTCATTGTGTGATATTGTTGGGGTAAAACATTACAAAATATAAACATATTAAGTTGAGTAATTTTGAATCAGAAGACCACATAATTATTAATCATGGCATTTAATAATAACTTACTGTGTTAGGTTGGTGGTAACAATTTGCTTAATACATCAAAACATTTCAGTATAAAGTGAGTAACATGTGTAAAATGCGATATTTTGGGATACAGCACTAAAAATGTAAACGAAAAACCTGTTTATTGGAATCTGCTTACTTAAATGTTGTTAATAATTTAATTTCGATATAAAGGCTGTAATGTGTACATACTGATTGGCATTTAAAGCATCCGAACGTTAGTGACAGATAGTAAAGACAATACGACTTTTGGGTGATAAATCAGAAAAAAAATGAGGAATTTTGGAATCGACAGACCACATAACCATTAATTATTATTGGTGATTAATAGCAATTTAATGTAATGAGTTAGCTGTCTCTTGAAGTACTTTTTTGAATAACGTATCAAAACATCAATTATCTTCATTTCATACAAATGTAGTATTGAAAAGTCAATATTTTGATGTTAATCCTAACGTAATATATTTTTGGAACTGAGCTGCCATTAATGATGTTATGAAATAAATATCAATAATTTCGGAATCAATTTGCCATCATATATCATCGTATGCCGGAATTGGTTTATATAAGTAAAACAATTTGAGAAAACCAGACAATGAAGAACATGACGTTTAACATAAACACGCCACTAAAAAAATTGAAAGCAAGACAGAGGCCTACATGTTTGAATCTACGACCCTTTGTATTATATTTTACATCTAAGTTGCCATGACAACCACTATATTTGTTAGAATATGACAATATTCAAGCGTAAATGTAATCATTATGTGTTTTTCCCTTCAAATTCCATATAGAAAATTTCATACACATACATTTGAAATTCTTTGAGTTATGACAGAATTCCAGATTTTGAAGTATTTTCAATATTGCGGTATCCATAGCAACCACATTCTTTGTTCAAATAAATTTATTTTCAGATGTTCATACTCTTCTTATTGTCACCTACCTACATACCAGGTTTCATCAATCGAGCTTGGAAACTGTATGAGTAATTAAAGGGTCCAGTATTTTTTTTATACACATTTTTACTATTTCGGTCTCCATAGCAACCACAATTTCAGACACAATAAAAATAGACTTGCATAATTCTCTTTATTGCCCCGTATCCACATATCAAATTTGCTAAACATAACTTGAAAGATGTTTTAGTTATGTCAGGATGAACTAACTGACTAACGAACTGACTGACCGACGGAGGGCAAACCGATAGGCCCCGTTCGAAAACCGGTTGTGGACCTATTTAACATACATACCATGACATAAAATAACATCTGTATTCAGTATTACTGCTCCAAACATAGACTGCATTTATTTAATACAATGCCCATATATGCAATTGTAATATTTTCCTGAGCATTAGTAGTAAACCAGAGAATTTTGCATATTTTAGTAATTGAATAAATGGTTGCTATGGCAACAAAAAATAAGATAAAGACATATTTATACACACACATGTTACTCCTCACAAATGCGTATCATTGTTCAAATGATAAATTCAATCCGAGCAGATTAACAGCAGTGTGAAAATGTCACTTAAACACTAAACGGTAACAAAATATGTCCAAGTTGAGATACCCGTTTTTTGCCAAAAATGTTCATGTCATTGGTTCTTTTAAAAGGTCATAACATTGTTAATATTTGAAATTTTGACAAAATATTTTCTTTCTTGTACACAGAAAAGATAGATTCTTCGGAAAATGCAAAAAAATGAAAATCGAAAATTTTTCATTAAGGGCCCTTTTCTCAGATCGCGGCTCATATGTAATTCCTTGTTTTATTGTGGGACTGAAGATACATTTAATATTATAATATTTATGATTGCCATAAATGGAACAAACCGACATGGATTACTCGCAAATGCAATATTAACGGACAGAAATTTCTTAATTATGGAGATAATTTTTTATCAGTGAAAATGACATGTAAGAGGCTTTACACCAAAGCCCTCATATGGGTAACACATAAAACTGTAATATATGTAGTTCGCGTGTGTGAATGTGTGGGTGTGTTTGTCTGAATGTATGATGTGTGCGTGAATGATAGTATGCTAGCCTAGTATACTATTGTAATTGTATTTGTATATGTATTGTATTGATTGTAAACTCATGGGCATAATGCCTAACCTTTCTCGAAATAAACCATATATATTTCAGATCCATGCAATGTTCTTACTCTTGGAGGGTTGAACACCGTCATTTTTATAATAATAATAATAACATCTAGCGATGGATGACCAGATACAAACAGGTGGTTCTGGACCTAGTTCCGGCTCCCCTTCTAGCTATGGTACAGGTATGGGACCGGGTACCAGTGCTGATGGTGGTTCCTCATTGAAGAATCAAAATGAAGCATTGTCTGGTCCTGACATTCTCTCACAGACGGGGAAAGTCAGGAGACGACGTATCAGCGAATACTCTCGTAAGTTACAATAGTGATACATAGCATTAATTGCTGGCTTAGAATGAGAAGGTGGTAAGTGCTACATATTTAAAATCAGCGCCACAAAAGCGCTTCTTATGGGCCTATTTCATGAAAATCGGAACTTGTCCTGTTGACCAAACTTAGATTGAAACAGCTTGTTTTAGTTACCATATATAAAGTGAAATTTTTCGGACAGTTTTTCTTGTTGTCTCAAAATATCGATTTGTACTTTCAACCATCTCATTCTAAGCCTTATTTTTCACTATAGATATTTATGTACGATGTACTGTCAGGTATGACGACACAATGCATATTTCATTGTGCAAATGTTACAATGCTATTTGTATCACTTCAGTATACTGGCATATTCTCCTAAAACATTTTTATTAGATTTGTCTCTGATTGGCAAGCCTAGACGTATTTATCCATCCTCCAACTCTTCAAATGAATTCAAGTATATAAGACACTAACCTGCCAATAGTATTCTTTATATCTTTAAAATTAAAATGCTGAGTATAGCCTTTATTGGCCAGTCAGCTCTCTGTTGATATATCATAATCTTCTTTAAGAGTGTCGAGGGTCTGGGCCTTTTTTCCTTCTACAGCAGTGGCTGTTAACAGGCCCTTCCCCTCAGGAAAATTCTTCTCAATCATGCAGATTTCCCCTAAAATCCAATTTACATCAAGTTTTTTCTTCCCTTTTGCAAAAATTATCTGTTAATTTTCCCAAATTGAAAGAAAAGGCCCCTTCCCCAACCGTTGAAAAAGCCCTGAGGGTGGTCTTATTGTTGAAGCTGTGTTTGTTCACATTTGGTGAGAAATATCTAGTAAAATGTATATACATAAAAATTTACCAATATGATTTGCATGATATCTTATTATTAAAATTGCCACATGAACATGAGTTACGTTGCTTAGTCACTTGCTTGAGATCTCTCATATGCTCACTGAAACATTAGTATGCATGTATGTTGTATTTAAAATACTGTAAAATCATTTAATTTCAGTTTGACAATTTTTTTTCCAAAAAAATAATTTCATGGGGATGTAATTTCACGGATTTTGTACATAAAGATTATCCACAAAATTGACGAAATTAAATCCCCCTCGAATATGAATGATTTTACAGTAAGCGCAATAATAAAATATTAGTGAGCCATATGAAAGAAAAATGAGCTATTGTCATCACAGGATCATGTGTGTTGGTTCAGTTTATTGTCAGAGTCATGTTCTCAAAGTCTATCAAAGTTATCCACTTGACACTAAGCATAGTTATTCATCATAACAAGAGGAGTCCTTACTGACCAGGTTAATAACCATGTGAATTTATCTGCTCTTGTTAGAATCAAAAACAAGAAAGTCAAGCATCCAAGTTCCAGCATTTGTTGGCGTGCTCTTGTTTTAATCTTGTCAGACAATGTTAAATTTATGATACTTGTCTGAAAGGTATTTATCACATAACCTGTGGCCTCAGAGTGCAGGAAAGCCCTGCCAGAAATATCGTTCCCCACACCCAGTCTGTAACATAAGTATGCAAATAAGCCTAACGTTATGTAAGCCAATCCATGCCTCGATCGACTCATGACATCAGGAAAATACAAAAGTCGTCATGACATCACGGTCATTCTACCGCTTAATTTTGAATGAAACCTATATAGCAGACATCATAATATTGAACGATAATCTGCATTTGCTTAGGCTAAGTGGTAAATAGAATCTTATATTAGTGCTCATTACGTACAACCTGATGACCTATCATATCATTTTGTGAACTTGTTTAATAAAAATCGTACGTAATGAGCACTCATGCAAAATCCTCTATACATGCATAATGTATGTTTATATCATAGGACATTGATATCGGGAAATTAGCAAAAAAAGGCGTGTGAATCTGTAGAGACAATGTACAGTAGTGTGCTTGATGTTCTAGATGATAGTTCTAGATATCATAGACGTACCATTGACACATGACAATGATTATATTATTGTGGGCATTTAACTCTACATGTTGGACATGATGAACAATATAAATTATGGTTAATGAACTATAAATAAGGCCAGGCATAGTATCTTGTGTGTTTGTCTAAACCTGGGTAATATCCTGAACTCTTTATACCTACATGTATAAAGTAATTAA
This sequence comes from Spisula subtruncata, assembly GCA_963678985.1. NCBI lineage: Eukaryota > Metazoa > Mollusca > Bivalvia > Venerida > Mactridae > Spisula > Spisula subtruncata. The sequence continues at coordinate 20,124,921 of OY787665.1, forward strand.
AGGAAAAAGGACCCTTTATTTAAAATCATATTCATCAAAATGTGGCATTTAGGAAATTTCATGGGTCAGTTCCAGGGTCTTCAAAAATTCTGCACTGTCTCGGCCCAATTATCCATATTATTATTATTATAAATTCGAGACTTGATCAAATGCCTTATTTGGTGTCCTTATTAAGTCTTTTGGTGAATATTATTACATTGAATTGGGATGAATCCCAGAAACTAACTGAGGAAGGGGTCCATCCAGCTTGTTTTCTTAGAGGGTTTTCCTTGCCCTTAAAGGGTTGTCCTAACCCTACTCTCAGGCCCTACAAACTTGTTTACCATTAATAATCAGCCATAGGTTGCACACACCCATAAGTCGCAGGGATTAAAGATTCTAGTTTTTTACCTGAACCCTTTTATAAGTTGCCAGTAGAATTTTCAATTTGGGAAAGTAAAAAATGCATTAGGGACTCAATTTCTGAACCCTCTTTTGTTTAATTAATCATTCTGTTTATTTGGCCTTGTTATGATGTCAGTAAGATAATGTAGAACTTGTACTGTTTTGGAATATCCGTCCATGGTATGTACTCGTATGATTTTAAGATTACATGTAGAAATGTTTTAATGCATTTATGCACCGTCAGCATAATCAATGAATATCATAAATAATTGTGAATTGAACACTATAGTTATGTTAATTAATACATGCACAATACAGGCCCGGATCCAGAAATTTCTGAGTAGGGGGGCACGAGGTATGTACGGAATTCCGGGGGAGGGTAATTGCTTAATATTTGTGTGAAAATGCATAGGAAGGGGATACATTTGTATATGTGGGGGAATCCATAGTTACATTTTTGTGTTATCAGCGTCAACATGCACATTGTGTATGTTCGTGCATATTAGTAAGTGTTCAGATACAGTATTTTATATAGCAGCTTTCATCCTTTGACCATTGGAATATTATAACATAAGTAGGGGGGGGGGGGGGTCCGGGGGCATACTCCCCCGGGAAAATTTTCAAAACAATGGATGAATCTAGTGCATTCTAAGCCTATCTGGGAGCCCTGAAATATATATATTTTTTTCTTAATTCCGCGAGTTAACCTTAATGGTTTAGTAATGATTATTTAAAAGTCAAAAGGTAATATAATGAGCTAGGACAAAATTTCTCTTGTAATTGATTTCTGTCATGCAACATGTACATTGTATATTAAAAATATTCTGCGAGCGAAGCAAGCACGAAAAATGCCCATCTTACAAATGCTTTTTCATCTAGAACATAATAAAAAGTACCCATATTATTTAGAGATATGTAAGACTAGTTTAGGCCGAACATTATACATTTGATATGAATTATTGAGGAGGCAAAACTATGTATTACTCCTTGTTCTGACATCGGGGACCTGACCCCTGCAGGTCCCATGACTCCTACACCCATGAATTGTGACATTCGGAAGCATTTTTCGTATATTGTAAGTGCTCATTCGCTTAGTCAAAATAGTCAATTTCTCTCTGGTGAAATATATTTACAGTTTATAAGTATAAGTTTTGTAGACATACTGTCAGCTAATTTACCCACATAATACGATAGAACAATGATACCTATGCTGTTCTTAGGTACATGTACATATGTCTTTTAGACAGAATCATATCAGTTCCATTTTTAGAAACGTTGTTTTTGTCGCCAGAGTCATATCATTCTTCAAAGGGCACAGAATAAAAACGCATTTCAAACAATAGTAGTTGATGTACACCTATAAAGTCTGTGGCAGTCGCTTTCAACACATTATTCTTTAGGTTTTTTGGCCCCCCCCGTGAATCAGTGTAACGGCCACCAGTGGTTATGTTGTAGACGTCACAAGTTACCACAAATGTGACATAAATATTTGGCAATATTGAACAATCTGGGCTCGTCGTAAGAAGTACCATTCGCAAACTTTGATTAAGATGGGGATAGGGCTTATTAATAACTTCATTTTCTGTAGACTAGTCGTAATATGTATTTAAAGTTATTTTCTTCCATTTCATTCAGGAACAAAATAAAGTGTGTCTGTTCAATATCCGTTTTATTATGTATTCAAAGTTTTTAAAAAAAAAATCTCAGCCAACTGGGGGGGGGGCACGGGCCCTCGTGCCCACCGCCTGGATCCGTGCCTGCAATATTTGTGTTTTGTAATGATAATACAGTGAAACTCACTTATAGCGAACTCGCTTATAACCAAAACTTGGTTATAGCGTAAGGAAAAAAAATCCCAGACTTTGTCCCTTCTTTATTTCAATGTAATACCACTCGCTTATTACGTTATCGGATATAATGAAAAATCTGTTATAACGTAATGATTTCTAGGTCCCAAGGAAGCATTTTGTGTGCATTACTGCTCAGTTATAACAAAGGCGATAATTGTGTGAAAATTTATTGTGCAAACAATCTTAAAAAGGTGTTAAGTAGTTGCGCCTCGGGCATTTATCAGTGCAAATTAACTGACCTAACCAATACTTTTACCCCTAAACTTCGTTGACTTAACAAGATTATTAACTTTCGTAAAATTTGGTTTATTTCGAAAAACTGTAGCTGCAACTATAAAACGAAATATTAGACAGAGGGTGAAATACGTTGGGCCTTCATCAACCATGTCACAACATGTTTAACGTGCTTAGAACATGCCAATTAGTGGACTTATAATAATTTTAGCATACCTTGTCAAACTGCTCAGATAATGCCTAGCTTTCGCGCAGAATGTTTTGATATATTCCAAGTAAGATATTGAATAAAACTCATTTTTATCAGTTTATAATATCAAAAAATTGATCAGCATCGTGTATGCTGTTTCTTTAATCATTTCGATCGTCAATGAATAACGAAATACGTTATATCCAATCTCATATAACAAACCGTTGTACTGATACAGCGAAAATCGGATATAGCAAAAGGAATTTCTTGGTCCCCAGGATTTCGTTATAACCGAATTCCACAGTAATGCTAATAATAAGACTGATTTAGTAGTGTAGTATCTCTGCCTAGGAACTAATTAACACTATGCCAATTTGTTCTCAATCATTTATCTTTAAATTTATTTAACAGAAAATTTTAATCACATGTTTCATTGTCAGAGTTAAATTTACTGACCTAATTAGAAATGTCCACTTTTTCTTTATAGCCGAGCAATGCCAAGCTTAGCCTTTATTGCCAGTCAGTTTTCTGCTGAAATATGGCTGGCATATATATGTATATATATATGTGTGTGCCTCCACCAGGATTTGAACCCAGGTCGCCAAATTAGACGGCATGCACACTACACCACTGAGGCACATTCCAGTGCACTGATTAGACCAACGTCCCCAAAACAGTGAAATTGGCTTTCAAAAATATGCTGTTCAATTTTCAGATGATCTTAATATTGAAGTGGTCTTTAAGTAAGGCTTCGCACAAGATTGGTTTTGGAAATGCAGGAGATATCATTAAAATTCATATTTTCTTTGCTCAAACTTCAATTTATGAAGTTAATTTGCTGTTTTCACCAGTTTTACTTGAAGGATTATGCCATGCAAGCAATTTGAATTAATATTTCTTATCCTTTTTGTTGTATAAACAAACAATGTCAGGTTTTAGTATTCCAAGAAATGGATGAGATCTGATATATTTGCCTCAGATAAAGCAGACGTAGAGAGTCTCAATTGCATGAGACTCGTGTACAATACAGGAGATCTGGCATGTATGTAGGTTACCTTGATATTAGCGATATGTTTGTTACAGTTGAGAGATCGGGAGCACATGGACCAGGTTTTACTGTAATTGATCACCTTGATATTAGCGATATGTTTGATTGTTACAGTTGAGAGATCAGGAGCACATGTACCAGGTGATGGTGATGTAGAACAGGAAGATGGCTTCGAAGCAAACTGTGTCGTTGTTACACCAGAGAACGTTATAGAAGCTCACAGGATGGTCAACAATTATAAGGTACTTCAATTTCATGAAGAATGTACATAATCTTGTCAACACTGTAAAATCATTCAATTTCAATGGTTTTGGTAATTTCTAGGATATCTTATCCACTATCAAAGTAATATACTACAAAAATTATAAGTATTAGTGGGGATTTAATTTCATGGTTGTGAGGTCCCTTGTTTGATTCTCTGCCGGAAACTTAGTGATTTCAGAAACCCTATTTAGTGTTTCCCACCACTCTAGAGATGAACTGGTAGGAAACCCAGATGTGTCTCGCATGTAACAGTGCTTTACATCGGGCACATTAAAGAGCAAAGAATCAAAACAAGATAGGGTAGGGCACCCGGATTCCTTGTCTCTCTTGTCTGTCTAAAATTTGTGATAATGCCCAACAGTAGGCCCTGCAAATTACATGGAAGAAAGAAAGCTGTTATTGTTATTTAGGAAGAAAAAGTACTCCTGATTCTAAAATTGAATCAGCTTAGCCCATTACTCCATAGAAATATCAATTCATTCCTCTATCACACCATGTCCATCTCATATGATTTTCCAAGAAGGAGTATGAATGGTAGGTAATGAACAAAACAACTTACCAAGGGAAATCACTCTTTATATTTGTCCCAAAAAGCTGCACATATATCAGAATAATGTAGGGTCTATCAAGTAAATGGCTAAGTGTTTCCACAGAAACAGAAGTGTCCCTTTTTTTGCCCCGAACTCCCGATTTAAATAAATTAGTTTCAGGTAACATCGGAAACAGGGATATCACAACTTTTTTTATGATTACCTTGAAGCTTCCCCTAGACCACGATGCCTCCAATGCCCGTTTATTTAATCGGGAATACCTCACTGAGGAAAGAAAGTGGGATCAAGGCATGACATGTCCCTTCGACAAATGTCTTACAAAATGGGAAATGTGTCAAGTTATTTCACGGAAGGCCTTTATTGTCTTTCAGTTTGGGTTTAAGAAGTGGAAAAGTCATGTGACTTCGCGACCTTTGTCAGAAAGGTCAGACATTGTACAGGATCTATATGCTGATATATCAGAGGTCAAACCTGTTAAAGGTGAGAGCTTCTTTTACTGTAAGTCATACATGTATTGTCTTGTTTTTGGCGACTTGCAAAGAAGAACATGCAATATAACCAGTACTGGGGTATATATAAGCATGCATTATTATGGATTTCATACCTTTTGGCATGACATCTGTCTGCTGGGGTGTGTTTTTCAAGCTTTTTTTTTTGGTGTCCATTTCTAAAAAAGGTATCAAAGGTAATTCATTTCCATTCATAATTTGATCATTTGGTGATTCAAAATCTTCACAGAAAATAAACATATTGTTTCCTCTGACAGCAGAAATTTTTCATATGTGCATAAACTCACTTTTATGCATGAGAAGTACTGCATCAATTGATATTGATGCAATCTTGTTGATAATTCTTACTCTAATACTTGACTTTCAGTGTCTACTATACGACCTACCAATCTGTTATATTTACTGCTGGTTGGATGGTGGTTAGCACTGATCTATGTCATAGTAGCCTTTATCATGACTTTAACTATCATAGGATGGCCATATGGTAAGTATAAGATTATATCTATCTTTGTAGTTGTAAATTCTGTTGGAGTATTGCTTTGAAATAATAGATTTTCTTGGCTTTATGAACGATATGCTGTTGATTTATTACTTTTAATTTAAACTGGTCATCAAGACTGCTCTCTTTGGCTGGGATTGATTGGTTTCTTTTTATTCTAGTAAACCAATGCTAAAGCATCATTCTTAAGCTGTGTTTGATTGGTTGCATGCAACGCAAATTGACAAGACTGCATACTTTGGCTGTTGATGAATTGACTTGCTTCCTCCGTTGTTTTTAGTCCCTACTGGTTTTCAACCGAAGGAATTATGTTTACCATCCATCCGTCTGTCAAGAAATCTGGATTCTATCATAGCTCAAACAGTTTGCAAGCTAGGTTATGAAACTTTGTATATAGATAGGGACCAAAAAGGAGATTTTGCATGTCCAATTAAGCTTGTGGTTGCCATGGCAACAGAATAATTGACAACCTGGAAACCAGGTAGCGGACTTTTGTATTGTTTGCAGTTCCTAATGACATGTACTTGTTATTTGTTAAAATTTTCTTTATAAATTATGTACTATACATGTAATCAGCTATATGAAATATTTCAGCCAAATTCTGTATGAGAATGGCAAAGTACTTTTTGTGGCCGTTTGGAAAGTTTGTTTTCCTTGTAAGTATTGGTTGTTTGCTTATGTTGCTTCTAAATGATATCACCATACTGTATTAATTGTATTCTATCTACCTATTTGTCAATATTTTGCAAAATCTTTTTTAATTGGTTGAACACATTGTGGTTATTGCATGTCAGCAACAACTCTTTGATATTGAGACAAACACTGTTGTCTTTGTCTCAAAATTACTCTCGTTTTAAATAATTGTCATGTGTAACCAGGCAATATAGCAGGTTAATTCTGCGGGGTTTTATTGCTGCATGTTTTGCAGTTTGAGGTTGTCCAGCAGAATTATACTGTCAGGATTTTTCACCCATACCTGGTAGTGGGTTGACCATCTTTGTTTGCTTGTTTGTTAAACAATAATAAATGGTATGTGTTTACACACATTGAAAGTTTGAAAATTGACATATTTATTCATTTGTGTGGTTAACCATGTCATAGTAGATGCGGTAGTTATTTCCATCCCACAGACATTTATTCCAGTTGCTAGAATCCGCAGACATTAATTCCTGCTTTTTCATAGGCCGCAGAAATAAAAAACGTCGAATATTAATCTACCCTTTTTGGGCCCAAATTGCAAGATTTTTTTGCCTGCAGACTTTAACTGCTATACTGTAAATGACTATTCTGGTGAAATTAAACATTGTGTAAGTTCCAATATTTCTCCTAAGTAATTTTACTAGAAAATTTGATGAATGAGTGGTACATAATTTCATTGTGTATTTTTATTTTTTCATGAAAGACAAGTCATATTTTTTTCCTTCAGATTCATTCATCGCCGAATGCTACCAACATGGAATCTCACTACAGGAAACAAAATGATCATGTGACCACAGAAATAATGAGCAATGAAGAGACTGGTCTACTGAGATCTGAGAATATTACACATATGGCAGATCATACACCAGTCTGTAAAACACAGTTCTGGGTAAATATTGTAAAATCAGCTTTTTCTGATGGTTTATTTTTGCGTCATATTCGCTATTTTGATTATTGTATCCCCTCCTTTATTGAGTGGGGGGCACATAGCATTGGTACTACATGTCCATAAGTAAGACTGTTAGTAAGATTGTAAAGACAATATTTTTGCCTTGTACATGTGCCAGGATTTGATTCTCAGAAAAATCATCAATGATGTAATGTATGTTTACTGTCTATCAAGAAATTATTTCACACCATTTAATTTCGTGGAGTAGGCGAGTGGTAAAAAATTTGCGAAAGTAAGTAGCGGCGAAAGTGTTCAAAACATTAATATGGACATTGATTGGAAACTTAAAAAACGCGAAAATTTGTAGGTGTGAATTTGCCGAAGTTCGAAGTAGTTTGGTTTTTTCAGTATATTTTAAAACCTTTGACCTACATATTTCAGACGAGTGTGAGGTCGTATCCATGGTTACTGCTTGGAGCACCAGTGTTACTGATTATACATGGTGTGGTGACATTCCTCTCATGGTTCTTTGTTGTTACAATTCCTATCGCTAAGGTAACTCATCTATATATTTTTGTACAAAGTTGTTTTAGAATTGAAATCCAGTAAACAAGTTTGTGGAACTAAACAACATAAAAATAGACAAGTTCATTTATTTCTTTGTACCATGGTTTCAGCTTAATCATAAAACTTCAATGCATGAAAAATCTTACTTTATGTTGATTGAGTTTTCTGTCATGTACCATGCATCTCACTATAATATAATATTATGCTTTTACAAGCAATAACCTCTAAAAATAAGCCATTATTTGCAGCTTCCTCTAAACAACGACCAATATTTGCTGCTCCCAAAAGCTATTGCTATTTAGAGGTTGTACTGCATCATTATCGTATTTAATTATTGTGTATTGGTTGGTGACCTGTATCGCAATAAAATTAACATTGTGTATTGGAATTGTATTTATGTTTTTGTTTATATGCTATAAACGTATAATTATGTTTAACGCAATAAATATATTATATTGTATTGTATGACTTTACTCATGTGTCGTATTTACGGCTTGGGTCAATGTACAGTATGTTCTATTCTGTTCTATGACAGTTGAATCTGAAGACTATAACATACGTGCTATGGTTACCACCAGACAGAGTGAGTGTCGGAGACTCGGGTATAACATCTATGGATCCTATGAAGATACGTAGTGAGATTGTTATGTATACACATCAAACACTGAATATCTACTACTATAAGTATACAGTAGATGGTATGAATATCATACTAGTCAGTATCCTTTTACTGTAGAATAAACTGTCGTACATGCCAAGTTTTGTAGACCTCTGTGCATGAGATTAGTGTTAGAAATGCAGGAGATTTCATTAAAATGCAGGAGATTTTCCTAGTTCAAACTTAAAACTTCTATAAAATTAATGCAGTTTTCACTAATTTTACTTGTAAGACAATACCTTGCGAACGCTATGAAGAAATTCAAACTAATATTTGTCATCATTTTCATAATTTAAAAAAATTTATCAGCTTCCAGTATTCCAAGAAATGCTTGAGATTTGATCAATTTGCCTAAAACTATGCAGGAGTAGAGTCTCAAATGCTGGAGATCTGGCATGTAAGAGTTGTGTAGATATGGATGGATGTGAACAAGTAGCGCATTGCCTCAATTGTGTGTTCTTTCTCCTTATTTTCTGTCATCTCAAATGTGTATTCTAAGTTTTTTGGATGGAGCTACATCATATTACATTCATGTGTGAGTTTGTTAGTATGTTAATATTTACAAAAACATTCAGGCTATTACTTAACTTGATTTGACAAAAAATATTGCTCTTGAATTGTTTTTCTTTAACTTCCAAATAACTAGATAATATTTCTTTATGTTGATTTCATTTTTTGAAATTTTACTTTGTTGTAGTCAATTTTCTTATTCCTGGTACATTGATTTTGTACCTCCTTTCGGAATCCCAACTACTAATAAATTATTTCAAAATGGACGTTTGTATGCAATTACATTTATTTTCTTGTAACTTGTGTATGGGCCGCAGGCTTTGTACAGTAAACTTTCAATTGAATTGTTTTAATTTAGACTTATACACATTTCTTGTTGTTCTGGATATTTTGCTTAACAGTGATACAGATTTATTAGTGTTTGTCCTCATATCTCTGGTGTTGGGTTACACTGATCCTGATGATGAATTTACTAGCGGTGTTACAGTAAGTATTGTCAGTGATAATCTATCCCAGATAATTATCATACATAGTTTGCTTGAAGAGAGGGTCTGGGAGGGTAATGCCTTATTTGCTAAAACCATCTGTATGCTAATAAAAGAGGTAACCCTGTAGACAGTGATAATAAATTGATTTTTTTTTTAAATGGACTTGGCATAAAAAAATTGAGACAGACAGGATTGATAAGTAACTCTTCTGTAATTTTCATGCTTTTAGGAAGCATATGCCTACACGCCAAATGTTGTAGAACTCTTTGTGTAAGAAAATGATTGGTGATTTAAATGAAAGAGGTTTCAAGAAAATTAATGCAGGGGATTCTCCTTGCTCAAACTTATAATTTTAAAAGTTAATAATTATGCACTTCACACTTAATTTACTTGTATGACAATATCTTGCATGCTCCATTAAGCAATTCCAGTATACTAGTATATTTGTGGTCATTATAATATCTATATTGCAGAAATGTATTATGGCTGTGCTAGCGATTGTTCCATTAACATATTATATCGGCATGGCAATTATCAGGTAAGAATACAATTCTGTGAAATCATTTAATTTTGATTGACGAAATTTTGTGGTTTTGGTAAAAAATATAATTTCGATGGGATGTTAATTTGTGGATTGTGCATTTCAGGTAATAGATACAAGGGTCAAAATTATTGTTCGATCTATTGTCCAGATATGAAAATTTATATGTCACAAGGATTATATTGGTAAAAATCTATTTGTACCTACAGATAAGTGGAGATCTGGAGGAGGTCTATTACAACCAAAAGTTGAACCGAAGATATTACATTCAGAAATACTCAAATATTGTTACATTGTATGTCAATAACTTGAAGTGTGAAGTTTCATGTGAAATCTTGACTGTTTTGATTTTAACAAAACATTTGAGCTAAGATTTGTACTTGCTTTGAACAATCTGGTCCAGCTGTGTGATAGATTTCAATAATACATGTTAAGGAAACTTAAATTTTATACTTCCATATTTCTTTTTGAAAGTTGCTGATGTTTTGTATTATAACCATAGAATTATATCACATAACAGTGAATGCTCTAAAGAGTGCTGAAAATATCTTTCAGCACTCTCACACTGTTACCAAAATCACTGACCATAAATTATATCACTAACTACAGTTTTGACTTCCCCAAATTTTCACCCATTCAATATAACAGACTGACAAGTACGAAACGACCCTTTCAGGCCCCTACTTGAAACCTTATTTATCTTGCTTATTGACGAGTGGAATATGAATATTTCAGCATATCAGCACAGAGTAGTTTTGCTATCGGAGCTGTTTTGAATGCAACATTTGGTTCCCTGGTTGAGTTAATCTTGTATATCGTGTCCTTGGTGAAAGGGAGACAAGAAAATACATTATGTTACGCTGAACTGGTTCGATCCGCTTTAGCAGGTAAATATATTATCTATGTCACATACCCATGGGAACACTTTTATGTAGCATCAACAATATGAGTATTACTCTGTAAAGGGTTTGTCCCTTTCGGTTTTTTTTAGTTCTCCATATTTTGCAAAAAATAAATATGAATATAAATTGTTTTCAAATACAGTTGGTGAATTTTAACTTATTCTCTTGATTATATATCTATAAAGTAATGAGTCTGTGTTTTAGCATTTGCTTTCTATATACATCTTTTGTATAAAAAAGTGTAAAGTATTTGGAAACTCATGGACAAGACAGGCCACACATTAAACTTTTATTTTTGATAGATGTTTCTGCTATACATGGACACCTTTGTATAGGATACATTAATGTGCTCCAGAATCATACTTCAATGAGAGGATACCAACTACAGTAGGCTCCCTCAAAACTGGACCCTTTTCGGACCGGGTCAAAAGTCCGGTTTTCTGGGAGGTCCGGTTTTCTGGGAGCTCTGTATAATGTATACCTTTATTTGTTTTTATAGGTATGTTGGTGTGTGTGTTATGATACATGTACATATATGCAACTCTCCTAGGCTTTGCAGAAGATTCGGACATTGATTCAAATTTATTTGCAATACTAGTTTATGACAGTGTCTTTGTGAAATCAGACTAAGAATGATCTTGATATCAATTCTAACAATGTCATTCATTAGTAATTAACACCACATGTATGGAAATTTACAAACAAAGCCAATCATATTAATTTCACATTTTTTATAGCCATTTTGAACAGTACAGGCTTAAAGCTTCTATTTCAAATTTTCAGGAACATTGATTGGTTGTGTTCTGTTCATTCCGGTAAGTGAAACTTTTGATATTGACTGTGACTGTAATAATATGTGCATTATATCTCCTTTATAGTGTAGTAGTAGAGGGTGCAATTAAAGTGGGAGAAGCCCTACCTTTGCTCCATTGATGTGTCATCCCTAAAATAATATAAAAGTGAAAACGATACCAGAATTTTACTTGCTTGACACTCACAAGAACAAAAGCTTCTCTTCTCTCATACATTCGTGGCGATGCATTGTGAACATGAGAAGAGAGGTGTTGAGAGGGGCGGAGCGTAGGCAACGACCGTGGGTATCCGACGATGGACTACAGGTCGATCTCATTGTCTGTCCATTGCTAGACCAATTCACAAATAAAAATGTTTTTTTTGTGAGAATGCTTAGAAGATTATTATGATGGTTTCTTAGCAACACTAACTAACCCCTATTGAATTTGAGGTCAAGGTTGTCGTGAGTTTTAACATGAAGCACCAATGGATAACTAACTTACTAAGGTTTGATTAGCTTCTAGTTTACTGACATGTTCTAATTATGTTACAGGGCTTATGTATGGTACTTGGTGGTATAAAATATCAGTCACAGAGATTCAACCCTAAATCTGCCAGCGTTACAGCAATGTTACTGTTTGTAGCTATAGGGGGTAAGTTATTGTAGAACTATTCAATATAGTTTATAAAAACCCCTTTCACAATTGTTGCACAATAAACATACTTCTGTAACAGGTCTAGGATGCAAATGTGGAGAATATGGTAAGTCTGCTGCATGTCCATTGTAAACAATTCTGCATTGTGTGGCAGTTGTGTAACCGGAAATATCATCAGAGACAGTACATGCCTCAAACAGGTAGAGTGCTTAGATAATTGTCCTAATCCCAAATCCCAAGGCAGTATGAGGTATCAAAGTTCTACTGTAGTGTGTATTGAACTTGTTGAATTTATCAATTTTTCCATAAAACCATAAAACTTGCTGAATGTTTGATTTTATCATTGTCAATCATTATAGCATAAAAGCGGTGATTTTGCTCTACTTACACGAGGAAAAAGGTACGTTACTGTGAAGATTCTCGTGCGCACGTGCTGTTGGTGTTCAGTTTTAAGTATGCTCATTTCAGGACCCAGCCGACGAAAATAAATGATTTACAACGTTATATGAACTGTAATTCACATTCTAATTGTAACTACTAATCAATTTTCTATAATAGAATTCTTGTTATGACTAATTGGTAAATATTTCCACACAATAAAATTTAATGAAGCTACATGTTTGTTAACATACACCTAGGCTCATAGGGAAGACTGGGCAAATGCCTAACTATGTTGCCTCTATAAATAAAGTCTTTATTATTTTTATTATTATTTGTATTTTCAGGTGCATTTGCTCCAACCTTATTCTCTAAGATATTTGGTGACCTATCATGTGATAGATGTGAGATCAACAGTACAGTGACTACACTAACCAACATTACATCAGGTCTACAATGTACCGGCTGTACACAGTCCGTGGTAGGTCCTGTTTTTCGTTTGTATGATTTTATTTATCTTAAACACCGGATAGTTCATATGGGCAAGGGCCCCCAAAAGAGTTTAGTCATTTAGTATTCGGGGGAAATTGCAGATACAGGAGGTGTACTTGTCCCAGAGACACCACTGGTTATTTTAAATGCCAGGTGTATAGCATCGTGACCCATACAAAGGGACCTAGGTTTAAAGTCTCATCAGAAAGATTATAAGTAAGTTTTGTTGGTCAGCCCGGGATTCGAGTCCACAACCTCAAGATCAGAATTCTTGTGCTCTACCGACTGAGCTAAGTGCGCTCCTAGTATCTTGCTTTACTTTTACGCGTTGTGGATTGTCGGATAGGTGGTTATCAAGTCTGATTCACAAGTCAAGGCCAGTGATTGACATAGTAAATTATGATTAATTTCTAACAAAATTAGATTGGAATGGACTTTCATAGAGAAAATTAAAACATATCCAAAATATTCAAACAACATCGTATACTAGTACTAGAAGGGCTATAAACATGGCTAGCAAAAGGGGTGGTTTGTTCTCCTTTTATGGAATCTTTGTTGAGCTATGACAATTGAAGCAAAAAATAATGTTTCATAATATCTGTCCCCATTACAAACTAATGCCATGAGAAAATGCTTGATCACATCTGATATCTTTATATACGAATGGAAAGCCAACATTTCAAACTTTTATTCAGTATATAACATGACAATGGTACTATCAATGCAACATAGGAATTAAGATTCTTGAAAAAAGTTATTTTTTCGTTTAATGTCAAAATGATGTCCATATTTCAATGATGTCATATTGTTTTATTTATTCAGATTGGATTGGATGGTGATACATCATTATATGATAAGCACATACTACCTCTGGTGTATGCTATATGTATACTGTTACCTATATCATACATCATTGGTATAGTATTCACACTACGCACACATACAGCGTACGTTTATGATGAATTCTATGAACGCCTCGCTGAGGAAGATGCAAATCCTTCACGTAAGTTGCACAGGAGTTATTGCCCTTTTTTATCCTTCGAGGTTGGAGGTCAAGTTAAAAAGAAGGAGTTATTGCCCCTGTTTTCTTCCTCTATGTTGGAGGTCATTAGACAGGAGAAAACTGAATAGCTATGTGCTTGTGATGTCAATCAAATGCATACTAACATTACCCTTTGACTAAAGACTTCATGTATACTGTTAAGTTATTCTCCTTTAGTGAAGTAATTGATCTCAGTTATTTCAAATGACTATTACAAGTAAAAAAGTTTTAACGTGGAAATAAAATTTTAGTTAAGTTCCCGAACCATCCATCCATGGCTAAAAAGTTGTTCTAGACTATGTTATTATTGAAAAAACTTTATAAATTGTTTCAGTGAATCCATTAATGTTTTTCCTACTTTTAACATTATAGATAATTATTATATACTTATTTTCACAATTTTGTTTTGCAATTGTTAGACTCATATCCATCCCAAAATGATGAGGAAAAACAGTGTGTTTGGTGTATATACTGAATGATGTTATTTGTTTGAATTATTATAGATCATGGTGCACCACAATGGTCGAGGCTTAGAAGTGTACTTATCCTACTGGTATGTGCGGCATTGATCGCACTCTGTGCTGACATTATTGCTGAGAATATTCAAGATCTTCTAGAAACTTCCGGCGTTTCCGAGGTAACCATTACATACTTGATTTATCATTTGATATTCAGGATTGGATATCAGTTACCGTAGGTCAATGGTCAGTGCACTTGCCTTGTAATCTGGCGACCCAGGTTCAAATCCGGGTGGTGGCACTCATATATATGCCTGTAATATTTCAGCAGAAAGCTGACTGGCTAATAAAAGCTATGCTCGGCACTTAAACAAAAACATTTAAACAAAGCTTAAGCATGGATGCTGAATGTTATAGAAAGAGTAACCCAAGTATAGCTCACCTCTGATATCGTGAATGTCAGGAAAATTTGGTATAACTCACAAAGGTGGTTTAACCATGTGTGCACAATTTATCAGTGCTTTTTTAGTACAGAGTTGACCATATGAGTTTACCTAAGAAACCAATTATTCAACCGTAGGCAACTCTGGTCAATGTTTATAAATATCTCATTATCCTGGGCACTCTACAAAGTGTATTTTAGATATGTGTCCTTTCAGCCAACTGTATATATATTCCCCGGTGATCGAGTAGCAAGTTGGCTATTAATTAGACTGACTTCTTTTGAACCCATTGATACACCTTGGTAAATTGGAGCATTGTGGGTTATTCTTGCTTAGAGAAAATTAGCAACAACACAGACAGACCTGCTTCCTACCTGTACCTGTACTACCTTACACTTTCACAAGAAAACAACTTCTAAGGCCTTCAAATGTGGTTAAGCAGAAGATTTTACTTAATTTTCTTGATAAAATTGACAATTATCAAACTGTTGACATTGTTATATTTTCAGTATTTTATTGGTGTTACTATGATAGCAATGATACCTGAATTACCAGAGATTATAAATGGTGTACAATTTGCCTTACAAAACAATGTTAACCTTGGGTAAGTATTGTTGTATTGGAGTTTAAATATAAATTATCTATGATAAAATTATATGACGTCTGCTAAGAGTTTTGTTCAGTGTTTCAATTGGTGACCTAGAGGTAGGCGCGTGCTCTGGTATCGTGAGTTCCTGGGTGCTGCTGATCCATGTTAGCTGCCACACCCACAGGAGAGAAATGGTCTCCACAGGGAGGCACAATGTAGGTTTCAATAAGTAGCCCATGACCAGGGGAAGTTAAAACGTCAAAGGGTGCTTAAGCGGCTTAACAGCTGAATAGAGCCCTAGAAAATTGGTAACTTAACTTAGTTCATAAACATGGAAACCCTAGAGGTACCTATCACTTAGCAAGGATGCATATTTTCTAATTGATCAATGCATGTAAACTGTCCAAGGTCAACTTTATTCACCTTGCTGTTCTATGCCTAGCAGTACTAGGGAAATTGTTTCAGCTGCTTTGGTGTGCCGGTTCACACGAGGCTAGCCTCTTGATTGAATCTGTCAAACAGCTTATTACCAATACAGTGCTAGATGGTCATACTATTTGTTTTGCCTCTTAAAATAAGGTCGTTATCATTATTATTATTATAATTATTATTATTATTATTATATTGTTCAAACTTTATATTTATCCAAAGTTTGAGGCACCAATTTTTGATTGTTGTTATACAGTTAACAAATGGAATTGAATTTGAAAGAATTCAATACTGCATGTAAAAATGAACAATGTGAATTTAGATGGCTACATCAACTTGTATGAATACATGAATATATTTATATTTATTTATTTTTATACAGTATAGAGATTGGTACTAACACAGCAATACAAGTATGTCTGATACAGATACCTGCATTAATACTCATTAATCTTATATATGTAAGTATTCTACAACAACCTACCATTATATTGTATATTATAATAACGAGGGTTCTGTTTTTTATCAAACCAAGAATGAAAAAATTAAATTTTAATTTCTATAGATTCCGGTTTGCACTCTCGATTACCAATCTGAAGGTCCTGCTAATGATTTAGTGAATTCTTTGTGGACCATATCTTCAAACTGTACATTGAGGTTGGTCAGCAACAGTAGGTGACCCCTATTGACTTTGAGGTCAGTAGGTCAGTATGTCCATTTTATAAGACCAAATGGTTTCCGCTCTAGAACTGTTTGTCCTTGGATTGTCAAACTTTACATTGAAGTTGGCCAGCAACAGTAGATGACCCATATCAATTTTTGTGGTCATTAGGTCAAGATCAATGTGACCTTTACCATTTTCAACTAGTGGGCTGCCATGGGGCATACATGTTTTACAAACATCTCTTGTTGTGGTCTGTTATTAAGATGTTGATTAATGATAAAACATACCAGTATGCATATTATATATAAAATGTAATAGTAAAAACAAAGTACAGGATTATGTGTTCTAAATTGGTGATAAAATATTGTGAGTTTAAATTTTTTTGTTCAGTCATTTTTAGACATTAAAATTTATAATTTCAGCCATTAAATTTTATTTGTGCAGTCATTTTTAGACATAAACAATTCTATTTTGGGCCATTAAATTTTATTTGTTCAGTCATTTTAAGACATAAAAAATTCTATTTTCAGCCATTAAATTTTATCTTGATCTTCAATGATGTACATTTATGGGCTGTAGTGTTTTCTGTGATAGTTATAAACTATATCTTCCAAGATGGTAAAACTGACTACTTCCAAGGTAAGATGTTTCACATGATTTCAGATGTACCAATTTTTAGCATGTATAAGACACGTTTTTACCAACCCAGAATTGTAACTGACAATTTGATGCGACTTTTACAATGATATAGCCATTTTTCAATTCATAATTCACTTCAATCGGCAAAGAATAAAGTCCAGCATTTTTTAAAAAGGGAAGTAAGTCAGACTGGTTTTGTAATGGCTATGTCCCGTACGTTTTGCGGACTTTACCTGTACTTTGTGAGTGGATATTTCTGATGGTCAAAAAAAGGTTAACTGACGCCTTAAAGCCATTTCCTAATCTAGGACATGTATACCAATATCAACGTAATGCCTGTCGGTTCTGTGTAACAACCAATTTGTACTTTTCTATGGATGTTGACGGCAATATCAATATTTCTTTATATGTGGAGAATTTTATGTCTCTTTGTTGAAGGGTGAATAACCTCTGGTTAGGACACAGTCCAGAAAAACTGCTAAGGTAAACAGCCCATGTCTATAACTGAAAAATTGTTGGAAACAATAGTGAATTTGAATGAACTTAGTTAACAAATTGCTGGCTTAGAATGCGAAGATAGTAAGTACAAAATCGATATTTTGAGAAAACAAGATATCTGAAATTTACTCTTTACTTATGAAAATCCAGATTTAACAACTTCATTTTGGTCAACATGACAAGTTACGATTTTCATTAAAATAGGTTCATTAGAAGCGCCTTATGATGCTGATTTCAGATATGTATTAATCTTATAAGGCCGTAAGTAGTTGTTATGACCTTCTCATTCTAAGCCAACAAAATGTAGTACATGTATTTCGTTTTTAAATGTGTTTTCTTTATTTTCAGGTTCAGCCTTACTGTCCATCTATATTATATTACTGTGTATGTACTACTTTGTGCCAACACCAGAAAGTGCCAAATGTTAGTGTACATGTATATACTGACTCCTATATTCCTACATGTGTGATGTCA
Organism: Spisula subtruncata; assembly: GCA_963678985.1. Lineage (NCBI taxonomy): Eukaryota > Metazoa > Mollusca > Bivalvia > Venerida > Mactridae > Spisula > Spisula subtruncata. The sequence goes on from OY787665.1 coordinate 20,143,258, forward strand.
GGAACATTCAAAAACATGTGAAATCCACAATATGGATTTGCTTTAATGTCCCAGCATCTACTTACGCAAGAGGCATATAGTGCTAGTACCATTTGTCCATTCATTTGTCTGTCAGAAAGGTTAATAACCATAATTAACAAGTTGATGAAACTCTAACAGTTTTGAAAGTCCATCAAGGCATTTCTTTTAAACTTGTCATACTTGTTTCACCAAAAATACATAACATTGTCAAACCCATGTAACACTACCCAACATTTCAACATAATTATGGCCCCTGATTGACTTAGCTAGGTTTTATGGACAAGGTGTCCACTGGGGCTTAAATGTGTATTGAACACAGTCTCGTTTATGGATATAGCTGAATGGTGATCAAAGTATTGGTGTGACAGACTGGCTGTATACAGTGTACAACCTACAGTGTAGGTTGAATACCAATTACATCTCATTACAGTAGCAAACTTTCAACAACATCTCTGAGAATTACTGTTTGAACTTTTTGTGTGTACTTTGTGTGTGTGTAAAGTTCTCAAATGAGGAGTGTATAGCGTGCCCAGGATATTGAGAAAGGTGGAAAAATTTGGAATGAGCCTAAAATGTTGAAAAAGCAAGCATGCTTGATTAATAAGTGTTAATTTAGTATACAAAAGACCATTATGTGTTTATTTAAGTAACCAACTTTGTAACAGTTGATCAATCCAGTCAATGTTTGTAAACATCACATTATCCTGGGCGCACTTTACCATTTTACTATTTTAATGGATGTATGTATTTATTAAGTTATTGGAAAATATCATGGGTGAGAAACCATTGTTATATGAATGATAAATTTATCATATCTAGGAACAGTAATCACTGTATAATAATATATTTTTCTATTATACATGCAATTGTTGTGAGATTTTTTGTTTTTGTGAAGGATTTCCTCATTGAATGTAGCAGTTTTCTAATGAATTCTTACATACCCCGGTAATAAGGATATTATACTCATCTGATTATTTATGAATTTAGCTTAAAGCCACTTCAGCCAAATTAATAAAGTGACACTTACAGGCTTGATGGGCTGCATAGTCACCCATCTTCATTACCCTTATTTACTTGTGATAGGAAATATCAGATCTTACGTTGCATAATAGTATGTCAACAATTCTCATGATTTATTGTATGTATTGAGTCTACTACCTTGTCAGGTAACATATATTTGTCCCATAGTTTAATGTATATTTTGTGTGTCAAAAAGTTATTGGATTCGTAATTCGAGGCATTTCGCGTACATTAAAGTTCGTGGAAATGAGATTCTGAAATTTATGATATTACAGTAGCTTGAAGTGATTATTGCAAATTGTTTGTTTACGAAACAACAGTTTGTCTTGTCACGAATAATCAATTGTATTCCCCAAACAACAGGTACTATAGTGTACCTGCAAACTGTCTAGTGGTGAGGCGTGAGTGGTAACCAAGGCGTTTTTTTTAGGATAGGTCTTTGTTTTTGACAAGTGTAGATTGTTTAAAACTCAACTTGAAATTTTTCATGTTATCTGCCCAACTCCATTTTGAGCTCTAACTTAAAATGTTTCAAACACTAAAATATCTCATATTTATGGAAAATTTTGTGTTACAAGACAACAAAGTGACTGCAATATTTTCTGGTATAGTAAAAGTTATACAATTGTTGGACATTTTAGGAGCTAATCAAGTTTCATACTCAAGTTAAAATAAAGCATAAAGTAAGCTTTATAATACAGACAAAGAAAAAAGTCAAGCTATTGTCATGACAGAATTGTCTGCATGGGCATGTGCTTTAGTAACGATTATTGTCAAAGTACTATCAAAGGATCCACTAGAAACTCAACAAATGTAGTTAATCACAAGCACAAGGGGAGTCTTCCTTTGGTGGTGCTATAGTATGGGTTATAAATTGTGTATGCTGTGCAATCTTATTGTTTTAGAAATCCTTTTTACTGTGAAGATATAAGTTTTAATGCTGGATATATTTGGATAACAACAAACACGTTACACACATAGATGGGTTACAGACAATAAAACAGTTACATCTTTCAATCAATTAAACAAGTATATACAATGACTGACACAAAGAAACCCATTCCTGAATTGCCCCAAGAAAAAATGGGTGCTTTTCAAACAGCGTGACATATCAAGAACTGATGTGATTCTCCATTGATTATTTGATCATCATTTGTTTGTCTATACCATGTGTATGCATTCCTATTTTTGTTATTGATTTGTTTAAAGTTATGTGAGTGACATCGGTACCGGGTGTAAAACTCTAGACTCAAACACATAGGGCTCTACTTCATCGAGCAAGGAAGATGAATGCTTTCAAGTTTGTTCTGTTTGTTGTAAATAATTCATGTTTGTAACTTTATAGGGGATTAAATAGCCAGCAAAGCTGGCTATTGTAAATACCCATACCAATAATGTCCACGTGCATATCTTCGTCGAGTCTCTGCAGGTACTAATGCTTTCAGAAAAAGTTATTTCCGGTCAAAAATTTCAGGCAGTTTTCCGAGGTGAATGGTCCTTTGAAAATAAAAAGAAGTAATCTGTAAATGATTGCCCCCTATCATTTTCTTTCGAATTATAACCATCTTTAAAAATATTCAATAAATAAAACAAACTATTTAAAAAAAACAAAGGGAAATAAGAAATACGCTACTGTACTGGATACACGGCGCCAATACAAGACGTGATGTCATGACGTCACAAATAACAGGAAATGACGTCATACCAAAAGTACGCCAAATAGACTCATGACGTTACGTTGCAATGTATAACAAATCAGTATAGGCTAATATAGGTAAAACTTCAGGTTAGGGGTGCCTACACTTATTCCAAACATAAACCACAGATACATAGCCAATCTAAAATTTTTAATAATTATTATTTCTGGTCTTCAATTTAAAGAGGAAAAGTGATCAGTTGCTAATCAATAACTATCTTTGTATATTTCATAACATCTAAATTCAACCCATATTTAGTCAGTTTCTATCTGAAACATAGCTTGGCAGATATCCAATGTGTATTTAATCCCTCATTTAGGCAGTGCCTTAGTTCATATTATAAAAATATATATATATCTATATAAACATTTGTATTTATTTTGCTTGCCTAATAAATTAGACTATGGACTTTGTGTGTTAGCATTGTGTATGATAAAATAGATTAGCATTTTTTATATTTCTTTATATTACCTCCCTTGCAATTAAAATAGAATAGTAAGTTTTATATTTGTTCAGATTACCTCCCTTGCAATTAGAATAGAACAGTTAGTTTTATATTTCTTTATATTACCTCCCTTGCAATTAAAATATTATAGTAAGTTTTACATTTTCTTTTAGATTACCTCCCTTGCAATAAAAATATAATAAGTAAGTTTTATATTTTCTTTTAGATTACCTCCCTTGCAATTGAAATAGAATAGTAAAATTTGAATTTCTCCATGATTTGTATTGGTAAACCTGAGGTTGCTTGTTTGATTGGCTGCACCACCACCACAGCCGTGTATGGCTCTTATATGCGCTGGTAAACAAATCAGCGATACTTCTAGAACTGGAACCTCCAAATATCTAAACATTCTTATTGTAGGGGTGTTGCATGCATGGGGCTCAGAATAGCAAGTTTAACATTTGCTATAAACTAACCAATATCAACTAAACGGGAGAAAGATATAGCAAAAAATTTGGCAGTTAGTAAATTAATGATGTTGTTTTGTTTGGTACAGTCTGTTCGAATTATATGATAACGGTTGTAAATATAATCTCATCTGACAGGTAAACTATGTTGATATAGGTTTAACTGAGTGTACCTGAGTTAATGGTAAACCTGCTATTCTTTCAAATGGGATAATTCCCTCATAAGTATTACTTATTGAATCAACAGCAGGGTATTTTGTTAAAACTTATGTAAGATTTGTTATCATTTATAATAATGACATATGTATATACATGTATTTCTCCTGTAACTAATTCAGGGTATGTTGATGTTTTGTTTATGTTTTATATTGTGTAAGCAGATGTGATCAAACTTGTTCAAATGTGATGAAATTGACTGTATTATATAATTCTATATAAAATAAAATAACCATGAAACTTATCTTTGTGGATTTCTTTCACTCCTTATTTTGCAACGATATGGTTCCAGATGTTATAATGTCCAGGGCAACTACGGATGCAGGAGGCTTATAATGATAGTCCTGTCCCTCCATTTGTTTGTCCGTCCGAAAATGATGATCAAAACTTTCAAATGGTTAAAACTTAAATATTTTAAAGTCCATTAAGGCAATGCTTTCAAACTCAGCATACTTGTTTACTACCATAAATACCTTATAGTACTGTCAGAGCCTTGTAGCACTGTCCGTAATTTCACCGGAATTATGTTCCCTGATTAACATTGAAATAAAACGAATACCATAGGATAATAATAATCACATCATGCAAAAACCACATCAAGTAGCACAACGTAGGCTCTACAAAGGAAACATGTTATTTTGTCATAGCAATGCTATGTGAGGAAAGTGATTAAGCAGCTTAGACAAATGAATATGGCATGTTTTTATTAATACAATTACCCTTAATTTTGTTCGATATAAAGCGGATCACGCTAATTGCCTTTAACTGTAAGTTATTCGATCTTCATTTGACAGTATTGCAACTTAACAATATGAAAGAGGAAATTTTGAAACAAGCCTCTAATACGGCATACCAAAAGCTAGGAACTGTCGTTTGACAGGGTGCATGTGCCATGTGACGTTTTTGGTTTATTAAGGGAACCTAAACATTGCCAATTCCGTCGAATTTGTAACATTTTTGTCGTTTCGCTAATCAGTCTGTCTTAATGAAAACAAGATACAAGCGCGAGCCGTCTCATTAAAAAGAGAAACGCTCTCTGGTGTTTGTTTTCATGTATGTAAAACTATTGCCTTTAATTTCTTTAAAACTGCTTCTATTCTACACAGTCACAAATTTAAGCCACTACTGTGATTAAAATTTATGTAACAGTGTTCTTGTTTGTTAGTTTTTCAGTTCAAGAAATATTATAAGGATTTATTGCTATTTTCTTGCTCTTGAAAATATGTTATAAAATATTCATCTTGGCTTAGCATACTGGAAGCATGCTATTCTCTGATGAATGTTTGGCATATTGTCAATAACATAGAAAATATGAATAAATTGTAAATATATTTGTAACAATGATGACTTCACACTGAAAAGGAACATAAGAAATGCAATTAATGCATTACCATCGACACATATCAAAATACACATAAAACAGAAATATATACAAATACTAAATTTACATAATTTCAATTTTGGTCAAAGTGGCGCATAGGTGGCGACAACTTTTTTCATTTGGCGAAAGTGGTAGCGCAAGAAAAATATAAGCCAGAGGAAGCACTGCAGTACATAATAACATTAGTTATTACAATAGTATTATTGAAAACCAAAATATGAAAGCAAAAGGAAGTGTAATTTATCTTCACGCAGAAGCAGCACAGAAAACGATAGTCATAGATACAAGCATTCCTACTACCAGTCGATACACCATGTACTGCCACAACTATGTCTACGTCGTCAAAACGAAACTGTGCTCTGCCTAGACAACCTAATAGAACCATGTCTCCACATTAAGGCATTTTTACGAGGTTTTTAAAAAATTTAATTCAACATTGACCAAGATTTTGATTTGACAGACTTACATCAATGTTGGTCAAGAACTAAAAGTTTGTTGCATCTTTTGGGTACTCTGTGTTTCTTTTTTATTCTAGTGCACAAACACAAATATATGTAGATGGTCACGTCTTTGACATTTAAGAAATGGGTTTTCAATAGGATACAATTTATTCATTCAACATCCATGTATATATGCAAACATGTTTCGGCTTCGTGCTTGCAAAAAGGTCCGGGGTCAAGGATAAAACACAACATTGTTCGTGAATATTCATTACTATTGTATTTAATTGTTGTCCAGCTATGATTGCAGACAGTCCCTGAACTCACGTACGTAAATGGGTGAACTACTTTTCTTATCTCATTCAAGGTTATTTACTGGTGGTAAAACATTCGAAGTAATAGAAGTCCTAGGTCATCCTTCAAATTTCTTTTAAAAAAATAGAGATTGGAGATTATTGTTGCGCAACAGTATACAATTTTAGAGGAAAAAAACCAAGATAATTTTAGGATAATATCATAATACCCGGTATGATATCTTGTTTCTCATGACATTGCGCAATCATGTCACATGTAAACGTAGAGTCAATTTATTTAGACTGTTTTTTTCCATAAGTAAAGAGAGACAGTGTTTTCTTGTTGTTGTTTTTTTTCAAAATATCGACTTTGTTGTTACGATCTTCTCATACTTAGCCAGCAATACTATCTGCTTGGCAATATGTGCCTCCGCAGCTCAGTGCTTAGTGCGCTTGTCGTCTAGTATCGCGACCAGTTTCTAATCCAGGTAGATGCACTCATATACCAGCCATATTTCACAAGGACACTGATTGGCAAATGAAGGTTATGCGAGGTTCGACTTACTGTGGTAAACTGTCCTCTCATAAATCCCTATTTTTGCACTGTTAGTTCAGATAAGCCATTTATAAGTGTGCTAATTTATGCAGTATTCAAATCAGACGAAATACTATTAGGTAGCGGTTTTGCATGAACTAAATGCACGAGGGCTGTTTGTCACGAATGTTTGGAAAGTTTTGGGGCAACTTTTATGTGTCATATTTTTACTACGTTTATAGTGTATAGAGCTATATCGGACGATATTTTTTTTTTAAAAAGTTTCAAAAACTGAAAAACAACTATCCTTTCATATCCATTAGATCATTTTTCGCTTAAGTTTTTACAGAATATCTCTGTAATTTATTGGACATGCAAACTGTCCATTTTTATACGAAAGTGTTCTAGAACACCGTATGAAATTATAAGAATCGTCTACTTTTCGACGATTGAATCAAAGTACAAGGAACCCATCCAAAGTTTTAATTTGTAATTAAGGTAGTCTAGTGTCATACTTAAAACGATGCAAGTAATTATTTTGACATTAAATGACTGCTAGAATATAGCTCTATACACTTTAATGTTTTACTACTCCATGTTTATTCTACGCAGCATAAATATATTATTTTCACATACGCACTGTATGACTTATCTTCGGAACATCGCAAAATAAAAATCTATGAACATCGAAATAAAGACAAAAACGTAAGATTGTATCACAGGGGATTGACACATAATTTTTTTTGGGTTCAATATAGCCTTATATCAGTATATATAGTATACTGATATAAGGCTATATTGAACCAAAAAAAATTATGTGTCAATCCCCTGTGGATTGTATAAGCACACACAGCGAAAAAAACCTAAAAAAACAGGCTCTAAAATGGATTCCATCGAATAAAAGGAACAGGGGGCGTAGCAACACTCTTGGAGACGAACTGAAGAGAGTGGGGTAACATCTGGAACGCCAGTGAACAAACTGCAACAACAGTGTCAGATGGGTATTGATCATTGACATATCGATGGCCTAGAACCAGAAGGTCGTAACTACCTCTTACGACCTTATAAGACTCATACATATTTAAAATCTGCTTCACAAGGCGCTTCTTATGAGCCTATTTTCATGAAAATCTGAAATTGTCATGTTGACCAAAATGAAGTTTTAAAAACATGTTTTCCCAAAGGTAAAGAGTAAATTACAGACAATTTTCTCTTGTTTTCTCAATATATCGATTTGGTAGTTACGACCTTCTTGTTCTTAGCCAGCGATATGTACGAGCAAGTAAACCAAAAGGCACTTGCACTTATGACATTTATATTTAATGAGACCAAAGGACCAAAGTACCAAAGTGTATTGTTATGCCATAGTGTTTGCCAATAGTATGATTTTTTTCGAAAAAAAACCCTATTTTAAACTAAGTTTAGCCTATTAAATTTGATATGATTTGTATTATGTAGATTGTACTTCAAGGTCAGTTCGTACTTCACACAATGGTGACATGGCCAGTGAATGTGCATTGGATGAACGACTGTACGTCAACAAAGGATGTTGTCATTGGATTTGAAATCCAAGAAATTTTCACCAGTAAACGTGAATTACAGTTCATATGACACTGTAAATCATTTATTATCGTCGGATAGGTCCTGAAATGAGCATACTTAAATCTGGACACCAACAGCGCGTGAATCCTTATATAAACGTATGAGCGAAATCACCGTTTTTATGCTATATACGCTTATGGCAAGCCAAATGTCCAATAATTTCGTAAACCCATGTTCACGGGCGTAAAACTAGGTTTTACGGTCGATAAACTAGGTTTTACGAACGTAAAACGGTTTTACACGGTTTTACGAACGTAAAACCAGGTTTTACGAATGTTAACCCATATTTTCGAGCGAAAACATAGGATAACGTCGTAAACCACAGTTCACGCTCGTAAACATAGGTTCACGTTCGTAAACATAGGTTCACGTTCGTAAACCTATGTTTACGGTCGAAAACATGGGTTGTATTTCGTAAACTATGGTTTACGAGCGTGAACCAGGGTTTACCAGCGTAAACATAGGTTAATGGTCGTAAACATAGGATAACGACCGAAATCAGTAGTTAAATCGAGAAACCTAGTTTATCAAACGCAAAACTAAGATTTTCAAATAAACTATGAATTTCGGGCGTAAACATGGGTTTACGGACGTGAACCTTTGTTTACGAGCGTGAACCTATGTTTACGAACGTGAACCTATGTTTACGAACGCTAACCCATCGGGCGTGAACTTGGGTTTACGAGCGTAAACCATAGTTCACGAACGTGAACCTATGTTTACGTTCGATAAACTAAGTTTCTCGGACATAACTATCAATTTCAGTCGTTATCCTATGTTCACGAGTGAGAACCCATGTTTACGCCGGGGTTCACGAGCGTAAACATAGGATAACGGCCGTAAACATAGGATAACGGTCGAAATTAATAGTTCAATCGAGAAACCTAGTTTATCGAACGTAAACCCATGTTCACGAGCGTGAACTATGGTTTACGACTGTTATCCTATGTTTTCGCTCGAAAATACAGGTTAACATTCGTAAAACCTGGTTTTACGTTCGTAAAACCTAGTTTATCGACCGTAAAACCTAGTTTTACGACCGTGAACATGGGTTTACGTAATTATTGGACATTTGGCTTGCCATATACGCTGTGATACATATCGGTCATGATTTACCTAAAAGTGATAAGAGGCTATGGTGGGGTCGACAGTAGAGCAAGTAAAGCGGCGGTCACAACTGGACATGCCTTCAATACGTGGTATCTGCGTGCAATAAACGTACGTGGTTGAAACTTTCGCTGCGTGCTATTTGCGTTCGGTCTGTGTGTTAGTCCACGTCTGTACGACGCACGTGCCTTCTATTGTTAATTTAATACGCACGGACAACGCACATGTGCATTACGTGTTAGTACGGTGTGTGTACGATCATCTGACACACACACGGAGATAGTAGGCTGTGTAGGCACGTTGTACGCGCGTTCAACTAACTTCCAATGTGCGCAACGCAGGATACGTACCCAGTCACTCGCGGCTGGTGGAAACCGTACGACGTACTCTTCTCGCGTTTCGAAAAAAAAACGCAGCGGTTGTAAGCTAAAACACGCACGTAGGGCAATCGTGAAAGCTCGGTCATTTCCGTTTGTCTGCGGTAAATAAATATTTTCCATTGGATACAAACCGAGGTGATCAGAATGTCACGTAGGGTCGTGACCAGGCCTTAAGAGAGTATGCTGATGGGATCAAGATTTAGAAAGTAGAACAAGTAACGTTAATCTTCGTCTCTAGTAAAATTATATATGCCACAGAATATGGGACATTAAAACATGTACATAAGGTTATTGTCTTGCGTAATTACATGTAGAATGTACTACTAGTATTGTATTATAACAGGTCATGGTCCTCCAAGATAAAATAGGTTATGCGACAAGGCATCTTCGTGGGTATATGTGGTCAACAATGGAGCTTTTCGAGAATTTGATGCAAAACTGTGGTATGTGCCTCTATAAATTGATGTAGTTACCATAGTTTTGCGCTAAGCACTCGTTTTGCTCTGTTAGTGCGCTTGACATCGAATCTAGCGACCCGGTTTCAAATACGGGTGGATGCGATACTGACAAAATTGTCGTAACTGTTTATACATTGTAATTAAAGAAGGACATACGACAGTCTTGCAGTCAGCCCTCGAAATACAGACTTTGATATGCTATCCTCAGCTAGGTTCGGCTGTTAGAATGACTTTAATTCATACACACACGACAGTGTTGTAAAAGTGCGTTGATCCTATTTTTACGGTGTGAGAGCAGATAGACCAATATATTTTGCAGCATTCAAAACAGATGAAATAGGTAGCTGTATTTGCGTGAATGTGCTTGGAAATGCTTTAGCTTGCCAAATATCGGTAGTCCAATCAAATCGCTCCAAAATCGTCACATGACGAACTGTCGTAGTATGCGGACAAAACATCTTAGCCACGATTAGTCTAGGTGGATGTATTGTCGATCCAAAGATGTCTGTCAAAACCGCCAGAATGTTTCATTTCTGAATAGCTAAATGCAGTAAGTATTACCACTACGCTTTAGCACCATTAGAGTTAAAATCATATAGGTGTATTTATGATGGTAGAATTTAATCCTGAGAAACCTGTAATAATCGACCGGGTTGAATGTTTGTTTACGCGGTTGTGACAGAGATATTTGAATCAACTATACCACGTCAAGTGGTGAAACCAATTTAACTACGCACCAGACAGCAAGAGAAAATACAAAAAAATGTATGTCCGCAAAAAGGTAAAACAACCACGGATGTCTTATTCTTTAACCGAATTGTACTCGACGTTCACATCATCCTCGAATGCAAATGTATTATTAAAACCATAAAGGGTGATCAATCACATGACACTTCCATACCCATCGTCGGATACCCACAGTCGTTGCCTCCGTACATGTACGGAGATGTACGGAGCGGAGCGGAGCGGAGGCAACGACTGTGGGTATCCGACGATGATCCATACCAAAAAAAGACGAAATCATAGTAAATACGGTAGCGATATTTATCTTGCTAGATGCTCAGCAAAAAAGGGAAGCCGGTTGCCCTCGTGGTTGTGATGAGATACAGAGAGCGATTAATAAAAGTTTAGTACTTGTTCACTTGCATTCACACGGCCTTTTTTATTTCTTGGTCAATTTGTTTCATTTACAATTTTATCTCCAACCTATTTCATGACATACATTTTGTGAATAATGTTGCCCTCCTCATGAACTACAGGGCTTGTCAATATTTTGAAATATATCATAATGATATATCTATATCTTTAGTTTTTACAGTGATATATTTTCGATTGACTGTGTTTTAGCGTGTAACAATTTTTGTTGATAACCATCATGTGTTAGTAACTGCAGGGTTATAAATACCATTTTCAGCCATTTTAAAAACATTTTATCACTGATTTGACAACCTGAAATGAGGACGTATTGCGGTAAACTGTAAATCAAAAATAATTTCAATGAGACAAAATTGCATGGTTTTTGTGAAACAAAGACCGTTTCGTGGGGACGTATTTTCAATGATACATTATTCACTAAGATAAGATACTATGTACGTAGCATTGATATTCGTGGAGGATTTAATTTCGTGGCTGGGATCATCTATGACATTAAATCGCCTCAAATATTAATGATTTTACAGTAGATTATTTTTCTTGTTCAGTGTGTAACGTATGCTTGTGGTATAGCTTGGCTATTTTGACATGAGCCTGACCTTTATTCAAGAATATATTACAAGGTTCTTGATTTGAATACATGTGTAAATCAATTTCCGCAAGCAGAACAGAACAGAAAAGCAAGCAAATCGTGCGATATCGGTTTTTCAGATTTGTGTTTGTATAACACCTCGAGCGTCTTCGTGATACATATAGATCTACAACGACCTTCGAAATATGACCCCTGGACCAGTCCATATACCAAGGTTGAAACGATATTTACCGTTATTTTATGAAAAAATACAGATCGGTTTGAGAAAATCTCCCTTTACTTCTAGTTGGCAACGTGGCTTAGTGGATAAACTGTTCTCTTGTCAGGAACATACTTTTTATACAGACTGTGGGTTCGAGTCCTCTGCTAAACTCATTTTCAATAATCAAATTTATATTTGTGTCCCCTGTCAATGGTCTGACAACAAATGTCAGACGATTTATTTGAAAATAACAAAATAATGTGTTTAACTATAGCATAAAGTTGGATATAACTAGTCCAACATAAACTAAATATATAACACTAAATATATACAAAAAGGCGGGTGGAGGGGTGGACTAGCGGAAAAGAGATAATTAATCAAAAACTTCTCTGCGTAATATTGACCGTTCGATTCTAGTTGAAAACCAATTGCAATTGAGTCAAAGTCTCAAAAAGAACGAAAAGTATCAGGAAAGGCAGGAGCCAAAGAAATTTTAATACAAAAAAGTGTCCACAACTAGCCCTCACCCTAACATATATACAGGTAAAGTCAAAATCAATACATCAAATATAAACTACTTTATAATGTTGCACTTATAAATTATTGTTTTATATTTGTGTCCCCTGTCAATGCAGTTCATTTATGGTATAGTAAAGTAACAAACACATGGTATGATTGAACATGTCTGACAACAAATGTCAGACGATTTATTTGAAAATAACAAAATAATGTGTTTAACTATAGCATAAAGTTGGATATAACTAGTCCACAAACCAGTCCAACCAAATTGACAGGGGAACAAAGCCCAAAGAGGTCATGAAGACCAAGACAAAAGATAGGTTATGCCATAAGAAGACTAGTGTCAAGTAATAAAAACCACATTTGTTTGAACATTTACAATACATGTCATGTACATATTGCAAAACAATAATCACAAGTCATAACTGAGATATGTACAGTAAAAACACCATGTAATATATATGAAGGATGCAAGTAACATGTTGTTTATGCTATAAAATAAGTGATCCAACAATGTTGGTATCGTTAGAGAGACCAATATGAGCATCTAAGGATAAGAACAATAGAACCCCACTGCAACGACCATTGTGGGTCCTTGGAACCCAACCAATTTTATTGCTGTAGACATAGTGTTGAGGTGCAAATACAATTAATATTGCAAAGATGAACCCCAAGCAGTGGTCTTTACGCAACTATTATGATGGTGTCTAATGTGAGGCTCTATCATAATTATACATGAAGCCTAACATGACATTGTCCCTTCTGCCATAAGACACCACAATACACTTAACATCATGCTTCAAAATGTTCATATATTACACAAAGTTATTGAAGCATACACTGTAATGTGCACACTCAAACACGATAATTCAATATGAAATATTACTCAAAGGCATACATGTGATAAACAACATTACGTATTATACAAAGCTTAGAATGGCAATGTAAACAAATGACATGTAAATTATGTGGTTTTAAAGGCTTGTCCAATGTTGTTTTACCGATTTTCGCATTTGAAAGTGACATAAAAGCGAAAACAACAACAAAGTTATTTTAGATTTAAGTAATGCAACAATTAAAGATTAACAAAGCACACAGCAATGTTCAAAGTAAGATTAATGGTAATGTGAACTAAAGTTCACCCTACAAGCAATGAATGCAAAATAATATATTAATGGATATAAGAAACAATGTGTTCCATGTAAAGCAGAATGCTAAAGAATACACAACAAAGTCATGTGAAGCTAAAGCGATTGCACATAATAAGAAATGCTAGTGAATCCTCGCCATAGGCTAATGTGACATAAATGGAACTCAGTGAACACAATATTCACTATAAAGATAATGATATTACACTCAAATGAAAAGCTCTAGTGAACACACAAACGATATTCACTATAAAGATAATGGAATTGCACATAAGTGAAAAACTCTAGTGAACACAATGTTCACTATAAAGATCATGTAATTTCACATAAGTGAAAAACTCTAGTGGACACACAAACGATATTCACTATAAAAATAAGGTAATTGCACATAAATGAAAAACTTTAGTGAACACACAAACGATATTCACTATAAAGGTAATGTAATTGCACATAAATGAAAAACTCAAGTGAACACAATATTCATTATAAAGATAATGTTATTAGACTTAAATGAAAAACTCTAGTGAACGCAATGTTCACTATAAAGATAATGTAATTTCACATAAGTGAAAAACTCTAGTGAACACAATATTCACTATAAAGATAATGTAATTGCACATAAATGAAAAACTCTAGTGAACACAATGTTCACTATAAATATAATGTAATTTCACATAAGTGAAAAACTCTAGTGAACACAATGTTCACGATAATGTAAGTGCACATAAGTGAAAAACTCAAGTGAACACAATATTCATTATAAAGATAATGTTATTACACTAAAATGAAAAACTCTTGTGAACGCAATGTTCACTATACAGATAATGTAATTTCACATAAATGAAAAACTCAAGTGAACACAATATTCATTATAAAGATAATGTTATTACACTTAAATGAAAAACTCCAGTGAATGCAATGTTCACTATACAGATAATGTAATTTCACATAAATGAAAAACTCAAGTGAACACACAAACGATATTTACTATAAAGATAATGTAATTGCACATAAATGAAAAAACTCTAGTGAACACACAAACGATATTCACTATAAAAATAAGGTAATTGCACATAAATGAAAAAACTCTAGAGAACACACAAACGATATTCACTATAAAAATAAGGTAATTGCACATAAATGAAAAACTCTAGTGAACACACAAACGATATTCACTATAAAGGTAATGTAATTGCACCTAAATGAAAAACTCAAGTGAACACAATATTCATTATAAAGATAATGTAATTGCACATAAATGAAAAACTCTAGTGAACACAATATTCATTATAAAGATAATGTAATTGCACATAAATGAAAAACTCTAGTGAACACACAAACGATATTCACTATAAAGATAAAGTAGTTTCACATAATTGCAAAAAAACTCTAGTGAACACACAAACGATATTCACTAAAACGATAATGTAGTTTCACATAATTGCAAAAAACTCAAGTGAACACACAAACGATATTCACTATAATGATAATGTAGTTTCACATAATTGCAAAAAACTCTAGTGCACAAATAAACAATGTTCACCCGTAAGATAATGTAATTGCACATGAAAGGAAAATCCTAGTGAACACACTAACAATATTCACTATAAAGGTAATCTACTTGAAAATAGATGAAAAAAACTCCAGTGAAACAAATGTCCTCTTAAAAAAGGTTCAGTGCACATGTGGAATTTCAAATTATTGTGAATGGTGCTCTGCTTACAAGTGAAATGTAGCAATTAATGTGATGTATAGGACCATCTCTTCAGACATGTACTGTTTTCTTTATGATGACGCAGACATATTAATGTGTGGAAGTCTAATGTAACGTTTGAATGCATGGGATTTCCACCTTCCCATTTGCATCACCTCCTGTTCTTTTGTGCCTGACATGATGGCTTGAGTGCATGCTCCTATACGAAAACTGTGTAGTTTGTATTGTTTCTTAGACAGTTGTGCAAAAGCTAACAATTCATTGAACACCCCTCTGAAGTGTGATATTGTTATAGGCAGTTGGTTAGAAGATATGAATAGAGGTCCTTTAGACTTCCCCCTGTATGCCAAGTATGACGACAGATGGGATACTGGACACTGCTTTCTCTGAGAAGGGATGACAATATTAACAGGCTTGCATGCTTTTTGTGTTTTATGATGAAACAGTTTCACTTGCACGGAGGATGAAGCGAAATCTACATGATGTAGTTGGACCACATTGCTGCTGCAATTAAGCCTGCTTGGAAGTAATTCTCCCATTCTGAAGAATCCATGAAAAGTTATTAGAATAATGGTTTCGTACAAAAGTTTATTATAGCGATTTGCTGAGAATAAGTTGTCACAAGCGTTCAATAATTGAATGATATGCTTTCCCAACAGAGGGAGACGGCAATCTTTTTTGTTGTTCAATTTCCTGCAACCCAGCACCATCCTTCTAATAATGAAACTAGTACAAGGATCTTCATACCCAGCTATTTGGTGGAAATACGAAATGGCCGAAAGATGGCTGCTGATAGTTGAAGGGGCGAAACTGGACGAGTACAAATAAGCGACAAACAGGGAAACAGTGTCTGATGATGTAGGGAAACACTGGTGTCCAGCGCTACTGCGGGTCACAAACATTGTAAACCTCGCCCAGAAACGATCATACGACTGTCTAGTTGAAGCCGCTAAAGAAGAACTGAGTAACATTTTCCTCACTTTAGCAGCCTCTCGGGTGACATGCTGATCGGTATTGGTGTTGGGTATTTGTCCAGGTATGGTGCAAGGGCTAGCGCTTCTCTCACCTGAAAGCGTGAAAGTTTATCACAGATAGTGTTTTTCGAAGTAGAAATGTGTGTGGAAGTAAAGCAGAAATTGAACTGTAATGCCTTCAGGACTATAATGCGAATTAGTTTCATCATAACCGGGTCCTTTGAAGTTTGTTTATTGAGACAGAAGACCACTGCCATGTTATCACACACGAAACATACATTCTTGTTCTGCCACAAGTGTCCAAACATAAAAACCGCCAAAGCAATAGGGTACATTTCCAATATGTTTATATGATGTTTCACATTCAGTGGAAATGCTCCGTAAGTCCAAGATGGGCCATGGGTACATGCAAACCCTTTTGTGCTAGCAGCATCTGAATGCAGATTGATAGTGTCAGATGATATAAACCTATCTCTGGTCAACAGAGTACAGCCATTGTATTTGTGAATGAATGTGTACCATAAGTGAAGGTCTGCTCTGCATTCGCTAGAAAGTTTAATGAAATGGTGTCCTACAGTTTTACCTATGGTAAGGTCATAAAGACGGCGTAAAAAACAACGACCTGGTTTAATTACTTTACAAGCAAAGTTTAGATGGACCAGTATTGATTGTAGCTCTCTTAGTCTAATTTTACGCCGGTTTTTATTTTCAATCAGAATGCATTCTAATTTAGCTATCTTTTCCCCTGGTAGACTAGCAATAAGTGTTGTTGTGTTAACAAGTATTCCATGTACTTCTATTTGAGTAGTTGGTAGGACGGTTTTATCGTGTTTGATTGGTATACCAATGTCTGAAGACAGTTGGAGAAAGCTGGTTAAAGCTTGTTGGCATTCATTTGACTTAGGACGACCCACAAATATAAAATCATCAATAATGTGTGACATATAAGGAACATTGAATTTGCTCTGTAAAATCCATTGGATGCTTCTAGAAAGACGTTCAAAAATCGCTACTGATGATGATGCACCCATTGGCAAGACTGTATCAAAGTAAAAATTTTCTTTGAAAGTGAAGCCTAATTTTCTGTAATCAAGAGGGGAAATGGGAATAATCCTAAAAGCTTCTTCTATGTCTGCCTTAGCAACTAAAGAATGTCTACCTGACAGAAGAATTATCTCTGCCACATTGTCAAAAGATTCCATTGTTACACATGAATTTTCCCTAGGAATTGTACAGTTAACTGAAGGGGAAGTACCTACTTTGAAAGATAAATCGTGTATCAAACGAAAACTATTTTTGGCCTTTTTAGGGACAACCCCTAAAGGACTACATACAAAATTTTCAAACGGTGGTAATGCATAAGGGCCTTTGATACGTCTTTTACAAATTTCAATCGCTAGTTTATCCACTAAAAATTTCTCCCTACTGACAGCCGACGGGTGATTTGAGCATACACGTGATGGAATGTGTCCCACAGTGCCTAGTCTGAAACCATTTGTGAAACCGTTAACCAATATTTGAGTCTCTCTACTGTCGTAGCCTTGTAAATGAAAGGCCAAACGCAGTGGACTAACTGGTGAAGGAAGGGAAAAGTTAATCTTTTTTGGAGATAGATTTGGATGAGTATTGGTGGGGCTTGTTACTAGCTTGATGTCCCTGTTGTTGGTACTTCCTACATGAAGCTGCCCCGTGCGTAGGCCCCTCACATTTTGAGCACTTGTGTGCATGGAGCAGTTTGATTTTGAGCAAGTTCCAGCTTTTTGAAATTCCCAACAGAAACCTTTTGGGTATTGGTGTTGACCCGAGCTTCTTGGGTTTTGTCTATTATAGTTGGACCTGTGTCGTGTTTGGTTTGAGGGACGAAAAGTAGGTGTTTGGTTTGAGTTACGAAAAGTAGGTGTTTGAATGCAACAAAGAAGGTAAACCTCTGTGTGCAGTTTACCCCATGGAAGAGGTGATTTGGCTCTTAATTTCCTGAATTTTTCATCATACATCTGCCATTGGGGAGTATGATTGGCCAAGTTTTGTATCAGGGTCATGTATTGAAACATTTCTGGGGCCTCGTCTGAATACTTGGAGCAGTACACAGCTGCATATATTTGGAAAGCTCTGGTCCAAACTAATATGTTAGTAATTTGCTTAGGTGCAGCCTTTTCAATAGACGTGACTGTGGTTAGTGCCGTTTTCTTTACTGTTTTGGTCTCGGACACAGCCTTATTAGCAAAATATAAAGCGGATAATTCCACATACTCTGTGTTAAGAATGCTAGTTCTGGTCTTTTTATCGACCAGATCATGTATAATATTTTCCGAGAAAACCCCTAAATCAACTTGCTGTGCACTAGCAGCATTTGTAATTCTATTTATATGGTTCTCATTCATAATGACCTCCTCATGGTCACTAATGGTCTCATCCTGATCATTGTGACTAGGCATGTAGTGATCTGAGACTGGTTCTTCTGAAAGTCTATCATCGCTTACTATGGAATTAGAATTATGACAATTAGAAAGTATCGTACCATCCTCTTTATATTCTTCTGACTCTGAGTCACTGTCCAACATGTCCTTTATTTCTCTTAAGACCCTTTTGTCTTTGGATATGGCCTCTGCCAATAACTGAGCCATTCTGTTACTTCCCGACGAATTTGATCGCTTCCTTTTACCCCCTTTCGCCTCACTAGGGCGTGTTTTAGGCATTCTGAAACTAATGTAAAATATCCAGAATTACTAAATGGATAATAAGACACAGCCGTTTACAAATCCTGTACCTGAATGGCAATGATCCACTACAAAATGTTGGATAATTAATGTGTTTGAAAACATAGAGCTGTTATAACTATTCAAATGATTCGAATCAAATAATGAAAAACTCTGTTACAAATACAGAGGTCCGTCACAAAGACGGAAAATAACCATCCGCTACAAATGCGGAATATAATACTCTGTTACAAATACAGAGGTCCGTCACAAAGACGGAAAATAACCATCCGCTACAAATGCGGAATATAATACTCTGTTACAAATACAGAGGTCCGTCGCAAAGACGGAAAATAACCATCCGCTACAAATGCGGAATATAATACTCTGTTACAAATACAGAGGTCCGTCGCAAAGACGGAAAATAACCATCCGCTACAAATGCGGAATACAATACTCTGTTACAAATACAGAGGTCCGTCGCAAAGACGGAAAATATCAGTCCGCTACAAATGCGGAATATAATACTCTGTTACAAATACAGAGCCTCCGTCACAAATACGGAAAATTCACAAATATGGAATATATCAGTCCACTACAAATGCGGAATATAATACTCTGTTACAAATACAGAGGTCCGTCACAAATACGGAATATATCAGTCCGCTACAAATGTGGAATATAATACTCTGTTACAAATACAGAGGTCTGTCGCAAAGATGGAAAATAACCATCCACTTCAAATGCGGAATATAATACTCTGTTACAAATACAGAGCCTCCGTCACAAATGCGGAATATATCAGTCCGCTACAAATGCGGAATATAATACTCTTGTTACAAATGTAGGTAATTATGTAACTATGAAATTAATCAGACTAGTACTATAGCCGAATGCAATTCTCTGTTACGAATACAGAAGTCTGATACAAAACGGGGATGATGTGTTTTGTATACTTAATATGCATTATCGCTATAGCTGATGAAATAATGTACTGTAAGAAAAACGAATGTTTACAAACTTTTCCTCTCTTTTGGGTTTACCAATGACGTGTACCCCACCTGGTACTTCCAATGAGTATAACCACAAGGTTTGACTGCCCGACAAAACTCACACTATTGATTATAAACAGTCTGAAATGTAAAGTTGCATAATGAATTGGAAATTCAAATTTTATTATCAGCATGTATACAGTATCTTTAATATGTAATCATTCCTATTAATTATCTATCCCTCTGTAAACTGTTTCGCGCAGCTATCAGAGCACTCCTGACTGACATATAATAACGTGGCATGCCCCTGACAGCGTCTACATGTACTCCATCGCTCGCTACATAATCAGAAACAAATCTTTTATTGTAATTATTTCTGCAGTGCCTCCAAAACATCAAGTGATCGCCTGCATTGCATGCTACTGCTAGTAGACAGTTTGTTTCATCAACTTTGGAATTGAATGTATCAGCATTCTTTCTGTGAAGTATTTCTGAAAAAATTATCATACTACAGCCATTAGAATGTAACCTGTCTGCCAGCGCCATCATATCATCTACTAGATCCTTGGCTTTCATTGATTTGTTACACAGGTCATTGCTGCCTATGTCTACAAAAGTTATACCTATATGTAAATCAGAAACAAAATGTATGTCATGCATAATTGACTTTGGATGATATCTACGGATGTTTCCGCCACTGATGCCATGCCAGAAAACCTGAAACTGATCAGAATCCAAGTTCATATTAGATTTATGCTTGTCAACACACCATTTCTGTAACCTCTTTGTAAACGAATGGCCTATAATAAAAACATTATGTTGCATAGACATGATGACAAAGGCTGAATATACTTGATTAGAAGCACCCCGACAGTTCTCCGTGGAACTATGTCGATGACGTCATGAATGTTTACAAACAATATTTTTTATAGTTTAAATAAGCCTGTGTCTGTGATGTAAGGATAATTTACATATTAAATAATTCAAGGCATGAACTTCTTCCCTATGAGGTTATCGCCGATAAGTTTGAGCCTGAAATATGAACATTAAAACAAAAATACAAAATCGATTACCCGTGAGTCATCAACCCACGCGATGAAAGTAGGTCAAGCACGCTATCTAATTAATCTCTTTATACACTCATTCTTCCAAACGGATGCGCCGGAATTCTCACTTGTATTAACTATAAATAATACCCATTCACTGGGTTTACAATAACAATTCAAAATATAAGTGAAAAAAGAGATAATTAATCAAAAACTTCTCTGCGTAATATTGACCGTTCGATTCTAGTTGAAAACCAATTGCAATTGAGTCAAAGTCTCAAAAAGAACGAAAAGTATCAGGAAAGGCAGGAGCCAAAGAAATTTTAATACAAAAAAGTGTCCACAACTAGCCCTCACCCTAACATATATACAGGTAAAGTCAAAATCAATACATCAAATATAAACTACTTTATAATGTTGCACTTATAAATTATTGTTTTCTATTTCAATTTTTTTTCCGTTTTACGTTTATATTTTAATTCTTAATATTTGATTAATTTTACGTTTTATAACTAATAAAAAAACCGCGTTGTTTCCTTTACATTAATTTAGTCTGGATATTGTATTTATTGCGCCATTGGCTTCGCTGCAATCGCCATTATAAGAATTTTCAGTAGAAACGTCAGAATTAGCTAACGGTGTATGTTGTCAGTTGTCTGTGTGATGCAGCGGTCATAGTACATCGCTATCAATCGTCTATTTTGTTCTTTCCAATGTGAGTTCAGACCCACTAACGAACCGTTTTTTATTTATTAAACGTATGCTTACATTAATGCTATATGCATACATTGTATTACCTGATTATGATCACATATCATTATATTTTTCTATTCATAGTTTGCGTTATTCTTTTTTCAAATATTCATCGTATCAATTGTACAATGTGTCAGAATCAGTGTAAGTATATTGAATTACAAGTTACGACGCTGTGACAACCTTATATGCAGTCTATATGTAAGCTCCTGTCAATCTGACAACTCCCTCTCACACACAGACAAGCGAAAACTTCAGTCCTATTTGCTTCTCATCCATACAAAACCTATGTACGTTCTCGATGAGATCTTTCGCGTCGTCGCTATATCTATGTACCAGTTATGACATATTTCTTATGTGCTTTTTACGCCCTGGAAGTATTATAATTATGCATCTCTTTGTAAATAGACAAGCACGTTGGAAGCTTTTGCCCCTCTTCTTCTTCAAAGAATTCGGACAAAATTTTTTCATATTCAAGTCTAATATTGATAACATTAAAAATCTAAATACGTCATTTTTACCGGAATTTTATAAAAATGTTCTTGATATCTGGATAAAAGCAAAAAACATCAACGAACACAAATCTCCCAAATCAGCAGTAAGCATTAGAAAAGAAATAATTTGGGGTAACAGGTTCATTAGAATTAAAAATAAATGTTTATTCTTTAACAATTGGATAAATTCGAACATTATTTTCATTAATGACCTAATAAATGATGATGGTGTATTACAGGAAAATTTGATATATAACAAACTAAATAATAAATCAAATTGGATAGCCGAAATAACACTATTAAAGAAATGTATCCCCAAAAAGTGGATTCAAGAAATACAAACAGAACAGTCTCGTTTGACATTAGTGAAAACACAACTTGGTATCACTGTCTTTCAACGCAGTATTCACACGCAAACCAACAAAACTATATATGACGAATTTATCAAAAATAAGTTCGTAAAGCCATATATACATACCTATTGGAACTCACAATTTGACACACGTATTGATTGGTCAATCTTTTATAATTTCTTACGATACTTACCAGATAACAGACTTAAACAATATAAATACAAATTAATACACAATATATTCCCATGTAAACAAATACGATTTAAATGGCAAATGGTTGATTCGCCGAATTGCAACCTCTGCAACGTAATTGAAGATTATGATCATACATTTTTAAAATGTCCTGTAGTTACAGATCCCTGGATCAAATTAACGCATTGCTTAAGTGAATGCGGAGTAAATAAAAACCTTCAATCTCTCCAGAGTATTGTAATAGGAGATAGACTATCATATCCTGCAAATACCTATTTGAATTTAATCTTAACACTTTTCGGATTTTGTATTTACAAAGCATACTTTTTAAGTGAAAGCAGAACTAAGTCTTTTGATATCTACAAATTATTTAAATCAGAATTTTGGAATTTATGTAAATCTTATTGTAAAAATAATACTGATCATTTATTAAGTAAAATAAAAGAACATATCAATTAATCTTAAATTAGCTTGCATGTAATAATACTGTTATTTATTGTATTGTAGTGATTATTATACATGTATTGCTTGTATTGTATTATTGTGTCAATACCATAAACCATGTTGTTACCATTCTTTTATTGAATAAACGGGGTTAACCGAGTTGGTTCCTCAAACTTAAAAAAAAAAAAAAAAAAAAAGAGGAGACCTTCCTAACATGATGTCACAGGAAAGCATGAAATGATACACTGGGTATAAACAATTAATAGTACATGCATACTTTGAGAACGTCACTTGTACCTAAACATGCTAACCCAACGACACGTATGTAATGATCAATAAATATAATAAAATACATAAAAAATATTTCATCTGTACCACATCTAAGCATATGTCATGTTTCGAAGCAATTAAAAGCAGTGAACATTAAGTAGTTATAAAGTTATAATAACTTGAATTCATAGTTATTGAACCATGTACCATATTCCCTCTGTAAACACATTAAAGTTAACCAATCAGTTTATTTTTGGTAATAATGTTTACTGTTTAAGTACATATGTACTATCTATGAGTTTTTATTTCACATGATGTAAAACGTATAGGTGCACACACGCAATAATGTAAGCGTTAAGTGTTGTTTGTTATTTTATACAAATTGTTTAATTGTAAAAACATCTAGGTTTAATAAAGTGACGAACATAAATGAAGTAAAAAAAAAAAAAAAAAAAAAAAAAAAAAAAAATAGACAAGCACGAAAAATGTTTGCCGAGCAAAAATAAAAAAATAAAAAAATATTGTGGAATGGGATTCGAACTGTTTCGTTCAGTTCTGAAGTTTACGTATTCACAGTAGCTTAGCCGACTGCGCTATGCACTCTACTTGATTTGTTGATTCTTAATGCACCCTTTATTACCAAATACACCCCTATAACCTGGATTACTCGAAAGTTAAAAGTACATTTACGCCCGAGAGATTGTTGTACATACAATCGGTGATGTATACGTAGAAATATATCGACTGTTAAATTATGCTAATCAAAAGGTCAGACTCGTGTCAAATTGGCCAAGCTATATTGTTTTATTTACTAAATGTAATGGTATGTTCACTTAGAGCCGTTCGTTCGGAAGCTTCCTAGTGCCAACTCATAATATTCTATACAAATATAGAAAAAGTTTAAAACTTATTAGGAGATTTTAAGTCCTATATAAAAGATAAAAACCAAATTAGGGCATTCTATCTCCCACGTAGGACTTAAAATCTCCGAATTAGGCTATTCTATTTTTTATAGAATAGTATTATTTGTCACCAGGACGCTTTAGTCTACTTCCGTACTTACGTATGCAGCTGTTTGGGTTCAGTACTGTCTTCCATTGTCATGAATAATAATAATTATTATTTTTTTAACTTACGTAACTTACAAAATTGTATTTTAATCACCATCGATAACTCATTATTGACGTTATCTGTCGCCAACAAATTAAGCCGTCACTTGTTTGAATGATCTCATCAATTATAAAAGATCTCAAACTAGGCGAGTCATTTAACCTTTAACCTCAAACTAATTGCAACTCAAACATTGTTTTGTTTATATGGTGCGTAAAGGTAACATAAGCAGTGTCCTAAAATGTCCTAAGTGAATATTCGTGTCACGTTTTGAGATATTCTCAAAATATAGAATTTTCACATGTTTTCGAGAAACGTGTTACTCCTGATGTACTCTATGTTAGTATTTAACGACCTTAAATAGAGGCAATATCGGAACTTTAAATATCCCACGTACTATGAAATAAAGATCATAGTAAATTTTCTACCAAAAGTGGCCGTAAACATGTGGAATTTTTCCAAAGTTCTCCCAAGAATTTGTCTAAACGACTTTGTTTCTATCGCGTATAACAATTTGTAGATTATGAAACTGTAAAATATTTGTGTTGCAATTAATTTGAGGTTGCCCATATTTTCCAGCTAAAATGACTCGCCTACAAGTCATTATGAAACCAGTATCCCCATGTTGTTTTTAGAATGAGAAAGACATAAGTACCCAAGCCACTATTTTGAGCGAACAAGGAAAAACTTCAGAGAATTACTTTTTACCTGTGGTAAAACAAACAAGCTGTTTCACCTTCAGTTTGGTCAACATAACAAGTTCTGATTTTCATGAAGATAGGCGCATACTAGTAAGTAGCACCTTGTGGTGTAGAATTTAAACATGTATCAGTCCTATAAGTTCGTAAGTACTAATCATGGCCTCCTCATTCTAAGCCAGCGATATATTCATCACTTTCGATACCTCAATTCCTGATGTTATCTATCGCCATCCAATTAAGCTGTCACTTGTTTGATGACCTCATTAGTAACACAAGGTCTCGCGTACTTGTAATATTGAAATCAGTATACCCATGTCGCTGGTTTAGAGAAGGTCATTAACTAGTAAAAATATCAATATTTTTAGAAAACCATGAAAAGCTGTCCGAGAATTACTCTTTACTTATGACAAAACAAGCTGTTTCAATTTCAATTGGGTCAACATGACAAGTTCCAATTTTTATGAAAATTACTTAAAAGAAGCGCCTTGTGATGCTGGTTATAAATATGTATCAGTCTTTAAGGTTTTAAGTAGTACGAGAGGTGTCCCACTTATATTTGAACCGTGCTGAATGTCCGATATCTTGGGGGCGGTGGCCTAGAGGTAGGGCGCGCGCTTCGGGACCACTGGTTAATTTCTCTGAGCAAGACCCACATGCTCCACTCCGCCATGGTGTAAAATGGTACCAGTGAGGGCAGTGTCTATTCCTGGGAGCACCAGATGGATGTTGGCTGTCACACCCACAGGAGAGAAATAGTCTCCCCAGGGAGACACGAGTGTAGGTTTCCATAGGTAGCAGGGAAAGTTCTAATGTCAATGGGTGTTTGAGGGTGATTGAGCAGCCTAACAGCTGAAAAGAGCCCTAGACAATTGGTAACTTAACTTATCTTATCTTCCTTCTAACCCGATATGAATGAAAGACCTCTTTTGAACAGTGAGAAGTAATGTATCAGGCACCAGATACAATATTTGTTTTGGATATTGTTGATATGGTTCCAATCGAAATTGCTAATTCTGTAGAGGATGTTTCTTTTGTCTTTTTGAAGGCCAAACACTCAACGAATCGCGAAGACGAATGTGTAGAAATATTGGTGTACCGTTTTTGTGGAGATAATCTGGAAGGTTGGATTTTGTCATGTTACGCCCATAAGTGAAATAACACAGCATATTTAAAAAAAGCCAAAAAAGTGACTATTTGTTTTATAATCGTACTCATTGGGTGAATGATGACTAGCGCCAACCAAATAACTAAAATGTGGGTTTCAACGAAGTTAGGAGTATCAATTGTAACTACTTAAACAGAAATTTAGCAAATATTGCATGCCAAACTTCGAAAAATATCGTTGTTCACAAGCGCCAAAACAAAACCAAAATTACAGGGAGACAATCGTCTTTGACCACCATACATATACAGCAGAACGGTTATACCGATAACTTTGTCACCTCTGATAAGACAATACATTACCATTGAGATATTTACGGTACACGAAAAAAACTGCTATATGAAAAATATCTAAGACCCTACCAAGAAGTTGATATTCGTTTCCGAAGTATGGTGTTTTGGTCAAGGCTCAGCACCATACACCAACACAATCACATCATTCCTTTATTCGGTACCCAGGCCCGGATCCAGAAATTTCTGAGTGGGGGGGGGACGAGGTATGTACGGGATTCCGGGGGGGGGGGGGGCATTTGCTTAATATGTGTGTGAAAAGGAAGGAAGGGGTACATTTGTAGATGTGGGAAAATCCATAGTTACCTTTTTTATGCTATCAGCGTCAACATGTACAATGTGTATGTTCATGCATATTAGTAAGTATTCAGATACAGTCAGTGTTTGTATATACCAGCTTTCATCCTTTTGGCCATTGGAATATTATAACATAAGTAGGGGGGTGTCCGGGGGCATACTCCCCCGGGAAAAATTTCAAAGCAATGGATGAATCTAGTGCATTCTGAGCCTATCTGGGAGCCCTGAAATATCTTTTTATTTTCTTAATTCTGAGAGATAACCTTAATGGTTTAGTAATGCTTATTTAACAGTCAAAAGGAAATATAATGAGCTAGGGCAAAATTTCTCTTGTAATTGATTACTGTGATGCAACAACTACGTTTTAACATATACATGTATATCAAAACTATTCTGCGAGCGTAGCGAGCACGAAAAATGCCCATCTTACAAATACTTTTTCATCTAGAACATAAGAAAAAGTACCCATATTATTTAGAGATATGTAAGACTAGTTTAGGCCGAACATTATACATTTGATCTGAATTATTGAGGAGGCAAAACTATGAATAACTCCTTGTTCTGACATCGGGGACCTGACCCCTACAGGCCCCATGACTCCTACACCCATGAATTGTGACCTTCAGAAGTTTTTTTCGTATATTTTAAGTGCTCATTCGCTTAGTTAAAATAGTCAATAAGTTCATTGCTTTTTCTGGTGAAATATTTTACAAGATATATTATATATTTACAGTTTATAAGTATAAGTTTTGTAGACATACTGTCAGCTAGTTAACCCACATATTATGATAGCACAATGGTACATATGCTGCTCTATGTACATGTACATATTTCTTTCAGACGTAATTATATCAGTTCAGTTTTTAGAAACGTTGTTTTTATCGCCACAGTCATAACATTCTTCAAAGGGCACAGAATAAAAACACATTTCAAACAATAGTAATTGATGTACATCTATAAAGTCTGTGGCAGTCGCTTTCAACACATTATTCTTTGGGTTTTTTTGGGCCCCCGTGAATCAGTGTAACGGCAATAATGAACAATCTGGGCAAGTAGAAGACCTACTATTCGCAAACTTTGATTACGGTGGGAAATTCAATATGGTGTATTAATAACTTCATTTTCTGTAGGATAGTCGTAATATTTATTTATAGTTATTTTCTTTCACTTTATTCATGAACAAAATAAAGTGTGTCTGTTCAATATCTGTTTAATTATTTATTCAAAGTTTTAAAAAAAATCTCAGCCAACTGGGGGGGGCACGGGCCCTCGTGCCCACCGCCTGGATCCGTGCCTGGTACCTTTAGAACACTTTTTCATGTTTATTGCACGAAAACAGTAAAGGTCAAAGTCAAACAAGGCTGTATCCAAAGAATTGGAATCTTACGGATAAATCAACATTGATTACGCTCGATACATGTCCAAAACATTAGTTTTTTTGCAGTGATAAAAAAGCTCAAAAAGGTGCCCGTTTTGTTCTAACTTTACAAAAACAATGAGTGTACATGTTAATTGAAACATTGATATATACAATGAACAAAGACTGTTGAACAGTGCAAATGTAATGTTGAAAATATGGGATGTTTAACACTGTTCAAATGTAAGTGGGCACCTCTCGTACTTATGACCTTTTCATTCTAAGCCAGTGAAGTGTTAAGGGCATCCAATTTTATTTTTTCATATCAATGTATTTGGTTGACTTTCATGGTTCAGTTTTATCAAAGCAATCAGACTAAAAACAGAAAGTGGACCAAAATTAAGCCTTTCGTGAACATTGTCCAATTTGTCCTATCTTAAAATCTAGTGTTGTGCTACCATTCGTGCGACGGTATTCACTGAATATAGATCAATAATATACATGTATATATTATAACGTTACACTTCACTATTTGTATTCACTGTCGAGTGATTTTTAAAAAATATATTTTTTTATTCGTACGAGTGCTGGGTAAACTTTCAACATTTAAATAGTGAGTAAAACCAACAATAGGTTTATTCATGAACTACATGTTTGTAAATATTAGATTAACATATACGCTGTGTGGTGACAGCACGGGATCTTTGGCTAATAAGTTGCATAGTGCAAGTATAGCCCTGTAAACAAAACGCCAAAAAACGACCAGAACACTGTATTACAAAACCGTTAAACGTATTCAAAATTACACTTTGAATTATATTATTAAATGTCAAAATTTGTTAAAAAATGCTTGAGAAATGAATTTACCAAGAGTTATTAGTAGTCGTTTGTTTTTCGATGTTAACATTTGTATAACACCTGGGTGTCTGACACAAGTTTACTGTTATAAAGTAATTTCTAATTGCATTACGGGTATATACATGTTTGACATATTATTATGAATTGATATTCATCTTCAATATCACTCGCAAATACGCAAATTTAAGAACAATGGCGTTCAGATCGATCTATTCTATGTTGACCTAATCGGTCTGCTTCGATACGTAGTTTATGGAAAGGCAATCATAATCGTGATATGGCTATTCTCAGTTTCTTCGGCAAATGCTCTAAATACGATGTACAAATGTACTAGTAATATCAATTGACAGAATTCGAATTTTACCGGACGTGGACAAGCGGGTGCGGGACACGGATAGGAGACATGGAATGCCGGCCTAATAATAAAACATCAGTCAAAAAGTAAAAGCCGGTTTGCACGCGGGTTGGTAGTCAGACGACAGCTTATGTTTAGATAGTGGGCGTGCACGAGGCGTCTTTGCATTTTTGTGACATCAGCTGTAGATATTACATGTTATGGATATAATATGTCCCAACCAGACGTACTATTAACGGTTTAGTAAATACGATGGGCGTTCAATATATAATGTCCATGTAATAAGCTTTTTTCAATGACAACATTGAGGAGCATTCTATGATGTTAGGGGAATGCAATAACTGTAGGGTTATATTATGCACTGTAGTTATTGCACTAGTTCTGCTGAAATGTCAGATCCATCCACAAAGTATCATTGTATTTAACTTCAATGCAAAGTTTAATAACTATAATACAATAATAAGTTACTATTGTAGTGGTAGTGTATTACTCCATTTTATTTTATTTAGGTTCATAATGATATAAAAAGTAGTCCGGCTAATATAAGGTAGGGGCGAGGCTTATAATAACCCGCCACTTCTGTTTTTGATAACCGGTGAATGTGCTGTATATATCTTTAGTTGATAGAGGATATATATCTTTTATATGATTATGATATAAGATTAAAAATATTATAAACTCATATTAATGACAGTGAAGTGTGATTAACCACCGTCAGTAGTTTACAGTTTCAGGTTTTAATAATTCAGAAACGTAAAGTAAATTAACCGTAGTTTTCTTGTCGACCACGCATACATGTAGACATATACATATTATGTGTATATCGCTTGAATTTCATTAACATTAAAGTGAGTGAGCTGCAACCACAAGGCTTTATTTGTGTAATTAATTAGAACGTAACAAGTCATTTCTTACCTTGTTGATTAATTTTAATTGTTAATTCATTTTCATTGTTAATTAATTAAACATGGATACTACAACAGAGACATCGGACTGTCGGTATGATCTACCAACGACCAGTCAATCTGCAAGGTAAATAAATCCAGTGTTATTTTTTATAACAAAAACAAACAATGACTGAAAAAATCTACTTTTCACCACTGTGTGTAAACGAGCCGATTTCCGACAATCACACTAAGGTGTACACGTTGGATTATAGAGTATAACAATTGGAAATACAGTGATCAGATTTTACATGGGCTTTCAATAGAAATAACTTAAGTGATACAAGCTGAATTTTGTAACATTCCGATAAGTCATACAGTGCTCTGGCTTATACGCTAAAATGTTTTTGTGTGTTTGTGGAAATCTAATGTCGTAAGCCCACTGTTTTACAACAACTTTATGGATATGTCCCACCTTAAAACGACAGTAGCTGACCAATTTTGACACACTCGTCGAATAAGTGCATGTTTAAACCAACTCAAAACAAAGCTCGTTTTTAAATCAAAACATGCCTGAATAATCACCGTGTTTTTGGTCAAACATTAGTGAATTATTCTTGCGTGATACACGTTTACAACCCCTTTTAATAACTTAAACATTATCCTAGTAAACTATTTATGTTGTCAACTGCGTTCTCGTGTGCATGTACGTACACCTCACGTATGTCAAATCTTAATTAATACATTGACGCCATTTGTAATTTTGTTAATTCATTTTTCCTCTATTTATATGTGTTTGTAATACAGTTCCGTGCCAAATTAATGTTCACAAAGTGCAAAAATCTCAAAATAAGTTGGTTAATTTCATCCGCTAGAAGAATACAACAAAGGTAAAATAAGAACAATTAGACTATGTTCACTATCATTAAGTAGAATAATCAATCTCTTAATACTAAAGCAATACTAGTAGTTGATATCTGGAACTCTGTGCAACGTTGTTTTCTCCTAAATTTTCTCCCAAGCTGGACCCACATAAGCCTTAAATATCTTTAAAAGTAATGATGCAAGGGTGTTTTACGAAGACATACCCATTTTTGTTCTAATCGGCATTGTACATTTTAATATATTTTAGGTTTATGGGGGTCCAGCTTATACAGTCGCTAACGCACTATACAAACAAATTTGGCCGAGTAATAGACTGGTTTTGTATTCATATGCAAACATAACCTAATCCCAAGTATATCTGTCTACTAGTATTGTCCAGACTTGATATCGAAATAAGTCACGCGGAAATTCGCAAAGCTTGTTCTGAATTAAATACAAATAGGTCCGGGGATCTGATTATATCATAAACGATGGCGACATTGACGCACTGACGATGGCGACGTGACGCACTTACTATGACCAGGATCTTCTATATAGAATCCCTGCTATGACGATAGTGAATTACTGACGATGTCGATATTGACGCACTGTCGATGTCCATATTGAGGCACTGACGATGGCGACGTGACGCACTGACTATGGCGAGGTGACGCACTGGCGATGGCGACGTTACGCACTGACGATGGCAACGTGAGGTGTCACACCGGTGAATTTTCTGCCATTGGAATTAATGCAAAATGACCCAAATTCGCATCTCTCCCTCCGTTTCACTGACATTCCGGGTGATTTTCTGTGGCCGTTTCCATAAAAAGCAATCCCTGTTATCCAAAATAAGCTGGAGAAAATGGCATGTCGATAGTTTCGTTTTCGAGCTACTGCAGGGATTCTGAAAGGACAACGCTATTTTCCATGCCTCAAAAGCTGACTTGACCGAAGCACACATACATTGTCAGTCTTCAGCCAGGGAAAGATAATTCAGAAAAATATCAATTAAACACTCTTAAAAGTTAGCATGCAGGTCATATTTGATCTACATTCATGTAATTTGGCCAACAATCAGCATTTTCCACATTAAAACAGTGCTTCAACAGACATATATCAAATTTTTGAAAGGGACTATTTTAGCATACTACGAACCGGAAGTACTTTCCACCGGTGTGACACCGTGACGCACTGACGATGGCGACGTGACGCACTGACGATGGTGACGTGACGCACTGACGATGGTGACGTGACGCACTGACGATGGTGACGTGACGCACTGACGATGGCGACGTTACGCACTGACGATGGCGACGTAACGCACTGACGATGGCGACGTAACGCTATGACTATGGCGACGTAACGCACTGCCGATGTCGACGTAACACACTGACGGTGACGACATTGACGCACTGCCCATGTTGACATTGACGCACTGACGATGACGACATTGACGCACTGCCGATGGTGAAATCGACTCACTGACGATAGCGGCATTAATGCATTGGTAATGGCGACATGGACGCACGATAGCGATATTGACGCACTGACGATAGCGACAATGAAGCATTGACGATGGCAAAACAATCACTATAAGAATATCGGTTACCATCTCTTTATTCTCTCTTTAAGACTCCCTCCTATGATTTATAACGTTTTATTCTTAGCTATTAAATTAAACCATATGAAGGTGAGTGAATGTTTCAACTTAATCCAATTATGTACATGTACATGTACACATAATTTGTATGCGATTGCAAAAGAACGCAATAAAAATTAGCGTAAAAAGTTCTGCTGGCGGGGTTCGAATGCGGCAACTTTTTATAGCCCGTCGAAAAACGGGACGTATTATGTGAACACCCTTGGCGGGCGTGCGGGCGTGCGTGCGTGCGGGTGGGCGTGCGTGCGTGCGGGCGGGCGGCGGCGTCCAATATTTGTCTATACTCTAACTCAAACAGTTTTTGTCCGATCGTCTTCAAACTTGCTGACAATGCTAATGGGTGTAATATCTAGCCCAAGTTCGATTATAGGCCAAATTGGTACAGGCCTTCTTGGGTTATGGTCCTTCTTTTACCAAAAAAATGTGAAATTGGCCTTGTCTGTACTCTAGCTCAAACAGTTTTCATCCGATCATCTTCAAACTTGCTGACAATGCTTATGGGTGTAATATCTAGGCCAAGTTCGATTACAGGCCAAACCGGTGCAGGCCTTCTTCGGTTATGGTCCTTCTTTTACCAAAAAAATGTGAAATTGGCCTTGTCTGTACTCTAGCTCAAACAGTTTTCATCCGATCATCTTCAAACTTGCTGACAATGCGTATGGGTGTAATATCTAGGCCAAGTTTGATTATAGGTCAAATCGGTGCAGGCCTTCTTGGGTTATGGTCCTTCTTTTACCAAAAAATGTGAAATTGGCCTTGTCTGTACTCTAGCTCAAACAGTTTTCATCCGATCATCTTCAAACTTGCTGACAATGCTTATGGGTGTAATATCTAGGCCAAGTTCGATTATAGGCCAAATCGGTGCAGACCTTCTTGGGTTATGGTCCTTCTTTTACCAAAATAAATGTGAAATTGGCCTTGTCTGTACTCTAGCCTAAACAATTTTCATCCAATCGTCTTCAAACTTGCTGACGATGCTCATGGGTGTAATATCTAGGCCAAGATAAGTTTCAAGATGATTGTTCAAAATGTGTTGACATAATATGGGATTTTATTTCATAATCAATATTTTTTTCACTAGCACAACCAAGACGGGCGTATTTTGTGACATTTTGGCATCTTGTTATTACTAATACTGCATCGTTATCCTATCTGCCACGATGTCATGCATATAGGTAAAGAAATATGCTGATAAGCCACATTTTTGTAGACGATACATATAGCAAACATTTAATTGTTAACACAATTGTGACGTCACTGTCAGGTTTCCCTCGACGGATAGTACGTCAACTGTCATTCAGTTAACACTTGAAATAGTTTAGATAAAAATCCTAGATCGAACACTCCTCTATTACACTTTAAGGAGATACCTACGTTATACTGCAACCTTACCAACATTCTAATTTGTAGAATGCCGAACCAGATATAGGATGCAAAGCTACATGTACAGGGTGATCATTAATATATGATAGCATAAATAACTTTAATAACTTTTTTATTAAATATTTGTTGTTATACATCGTTGACTAATATACCCATTTAAGGGTTTTTGTGTTTGTTTTGAGTTTTACTTAGGGCATTTATAAATTATTTTCAAATGTCACATATTTTTTCTCAGCGGATGTTTGAAGCGTTCCCTTAATTCGGCAAAACTTTAAAAACCAGATTCAAATGACGTCGAAAATTACCAATTGAGTCTTTGCATTTTATACCACTGGTGCTACAAAGATTACATGGTACACTGCATTGAAGTTTTCAAATCAAGTAAATGTACTGGTTTTGTAGTATACACTCCTTCCTTCAGGCATCCCCATGGTCAGAAATCCACAGGATTGAAGTTGGAATTACCGACAATGTATGGCATCATCGATGGAATTTTTGACAGCATGCGCTGATTGTCCATATCTAATATAATCAAAGCACTGAAAGTACTGATGTGTGGCAAACTGATGCCATTTTGACCATTCAAATAAAGGCTGCACCAACATGCTGTGTCAGAGTTCTGATAAGCCCAGACTCACTCGAATGTTTGTGCTGCTCTCAAGACACCAAGCGTCGGTGTCAAGATGAGTGACTGGGTATGTCTCCATACAACTGATGAACTGGGAATTAAAACACAACAAACGAGATGCAAACCCCCCCCCCCCCCCCCCCCTGCTATGGAAACAGGACTAGGTAGAAATATGTTGGGAAAATTAAATAAAGGGAGGTAATTAATAAGATAGAACCAGATTTCAATAGAAGGAAAATATAAGAAAATGATATCAATGGTAATATCATGACTTTTTATGGTTGAATGAAATAATTCAAGAACGGAACCAGATAGTATTATGGTTTCATGTCACAGCACTTCTCTTAGATGCCATATACATATATATTTAAAGTCGATCAATTGAATTTAGGTGGACAAGTGGTCCAGTGGTAAGGGCTATTGACTACTGATATGATTATAATGAAGGTTGTCCGTACTCCCGCCGGATCAAGAGCAGAAATGTTTTTCGGAGTAACATAACTAAACTTACGAACAGACTTTCGGATCATACTCAGCGTAAATTCTATAGCATTCTGTCCGATATGTTAATAAAATCGTATTTAAAACAGGTCAATTATATATTTTGGAATATACTACAAGTTATTTTTTGAAAATCTGACGATTATTTATGTATTGGTTATTATTTAAATATTGCGTATTCTGTTCCGAAATATGAACTCGCGCTAATCAGCGGGTGATATTTATTATAGCTATATTATGTTGTATTTAGCATATTTTTATGCACCAGTCAGTGTGCGACCATGGTCCCATCCCAGGTGATGGGCAGTGGATAGCTGATAGTTTTCAAATACATTATTTCTTATTAAATCCATATCAAGAAGAATGTATTTAACTTCTAAATTCTGAGTATCAAAGTTGTAAACCCTTTTTTATACCAGTAAATTTTATGACCCTAAATTCCTTACTTATGCAGCTGTCTCCAAATCAACTAACAAGAACCCGATATACAACCCATTCAATTAAAAATAGTTTTAACGGTCTATTTCCTGTCTCATGGTGTGTTCAATCCCTTGTAAAAACATAGATCCCTGTGTTACATGACCCCCAACTGTCCCATAACAAGTTACTAACGACCTACCAATATACAACCCCTTGAAGTTTACCAGATTGTATGGTCAATTTTCTGCCTCATGCAGCTTCAATAATTGATTACAACTTTCTTGTCAAAATATAGATCTAGCTAGGATTATGTAATGTTACATAATAAGGAGGGGCTAATTAAAAAATGCATAGATAATATTGCACAACGTGGCTTGTTTGAGGAGCTAATTAGATATGCATTAATGGGCTTTATAACTGCACATTAAGTGGGAGGAGCTTATTAATTATTTATAATTATTGAAGTATGTTTGCCCAAAGACCTGTAATTTAGGTCTTTGGTTAAGAATTTGGTTTGCCCAACGTGTATATAATAATTAACGGCCTATTAATCCAATTACCGTTAACTTTTCAATTCGAAACCTTGTGAAAATATATTACCGCTTTAAAAGGCATATTAGTTCGCATGTTGCGCGTTTAAACTCGCCGTAGAGTGTTTATTAAATGAGATCTATATGAAAGTCGCACATCTTAATGAAACTGAACGTATCGTCTTTAAAATAGCTTTTAGTTGTTAATGTTACTTGGAAAGTAAAAATATAATTGGTGATTTACGACACAAGGTTGTTGCTAAAAATCGCGCAATTCATGAATAGAAAATGTAAGTGCTCGCTGTTTAACTCGTCAGCATTAGTTCATTTATTTTATAACCGCAAATTAAATTGGTATAATTGATCTTTAATATGTCATAGTATTGAAAATTTCTTTTAATCCGAAAATACTTTACTGAATTCTCGATTATTGCTTAATTATTCTTTCTCAATTCAAATCCTAAATAGCGTTACGTGTTGAAAATAGCCGCTATGAATAGCACAATTAGTTCGCACGATGCGCGTTTAACTCGCTGTCATGTGCTTATTAATTGAGACCGATATAAATGTTGCACATTTTCTTGAAGTTGAAAGTTTCCTCTTTTCAGTGAGGTATTATTTGTTTATGTAAATTAGAAAACAAAATTGTTACTGACTATTTAAAACCTCACGTAGTTCCGAAAATTTGCGCAATTCGCGAATAGAAAATCTAGGGACTCGCTATTTAACTCGCCAATGTGAATTCATATTATTTTATAATTTAAATTTAATTTGATATTAATAAATTGAAATATCTCATGGTAAATCCGATAGTAATTGACGGAACTGTAATTAATTGAATATTGCGTGACAGTACTGTTCTAAACCAGAGATCTATTAATATAGTAGCTCCTGTGTTAGTGTATCGATCGTCTGCTAGCGGTTAGATAGACTGTATAGACCCTTTCAATTAAGCGATAATCGTATGTACAGAGTTACCTCCCGTAACCGGATGTGACGTCAAACGAGGGCTCTACAAATTAACGACACTATAAACGCAGTAGCGAAGAGATTATTTAATCGCTTTTTTCGTTAATTGCATGTTTTGTAGCTGTTGTTTTTTCAATAAAGATGTTTATAATGTACTAACAATGTATGTATAATATGTTACATGTTATGGATGTGGAGGAAACGTGTGATTTCTCGGATTTTTCTCTATCAACAATGGTCAATTATCGGGCGTTAATTTCCAAAAAGATCTGTAGTTGTATTAATGTTGTTTTGTAATTCGGTTGATTGTCATGCACATTTCGTATTTTAAATTGAGCGTTTGTGCTAAGATAGAGTGTATATTTGTACTTTGATAAATGTATATTTTGCCGGGAATATAAAGCGCAAGTATTTTCACCTGGTTCTTCCAATACTACATCATTACCGCCATTAGACCTAGTTAACTCTGGATCATTGCTATGTTTCATTTCTTTTTACCAATACAATTCACAAGTTATGTGTTGTTTATTATGGATTGTAATAAAACAAAGACATAATTATTTAGGCCTTTGAATAAAACTACACGTATATTAGAGCCACAACGATTTATTGGAATGTCCTATCTGGTTACATACGCGCCATTTCGGCTTAAAAAGCTGTATAAATGACGATTATGATATCAGTTGATTGTTATAAATTAATTTAAAAAATACATTATTTATATACAACTGCTCTTCAAACTAACATCACAATTAACAATATTTTGTTTTTAATATAAGAATTGTAAATCTTAATTCACAAAAAGTGACCTGAACTGCAATTCGAGTGATGGGAAAAACATAACAAATTAAAGTGAGACAGATACTTAAGAAGTTAAGGTGCTAAAACCCTAATGCATAAATAAAATCTTGTCAGATGATAAGGTGCTAAAACCCTAACGCATAAATAAATTCTAGGTGCTGTATAATTATATATAATGATTTACAATAAACAGCATGGAACCCCTAATATCAAGATAAGCCACCAAGACCATACTCTCAATTAGTTTCACAGCAGGATACTAATATACAACCAGTCAGTACTATGTTGTCACCATCTGTCATGTACAGTATATTGATCAGTGTTTTACCTTAAATGATTGACATTGATTGACACTTTTAAATCAACGTTTGGGTTACTTTTATAAAAAAGGATGAATTATGTCTATCCAAACCACGGAGGTCTCTCTAATTCCGTGTCCGAACAAAAAGTGTAAATTATTGGACATGCACCTGTATGACTTGTGCTACAATGCTCATTTTGATGTTTCAAATATATTTTATTGCAATATTTTTACACGTAGACACCATTTAAAATAAATAAAGCACTTTTCTCATTTACTTGTATATGAATTTCAAATGAACAAAGGTTTCATGATGGAAGAGTACGATTTGAAACAGACTACATTGTATTGCCAAACAATTTAGTTTTACCTACATACAACAAAATTTTACATAGAATTGATTCTGAGTTTAAGTTATTCGTCGTGTGAACTTTTCCGGTGATTCCTTACTTTCTTTGATTGCAGTAAACAACACATCAATGTACTCGTGTTAACACTAAACAAGTAAGCACATGCGGACATGTAAAATCATGCCGCCCGGATTTTAGTACAAACTAAATCTAGAAAGAAATTTCCTCATGTGTAAATTAACGTTTTAATTTCTGGCTGGATAGCCGTACTTTTGAAATGATATAGCTAATATTCTATACTTTTATGATGTGTGATGAATTATTAAAATACACAATTTTTTTATGCTAGTATAAAATGTAAGTCAGGTTTCAATGAGTGGATTGTGCGCGCGTGATGCATTGTATTTAGGTTCGAAAAGCATGGCTATCCTTTTAAAACTTTAATAATATCTTTTAATAATATAATTGTTGGAAAGCTTAGTCACACAGTTCTTAAAACTGCAAATAATAAACATTTTGAGCAAGTTAAATGCCAATTGTTGAGTATTGAATTCAGTTCTTTATTTTTACATTTTCTCGCTCTAGAAATTTTCGTTCCGAAAACATGGCTTTTTATGTTTTATTATTGAAAATACATAAACAAAAGTTACATTATTAAAAAGTCTATACGATCTTGTTTTCGTAAGTGTTCATCTTTTAAAAATCGACAGAGTAAAACGTGATTTACAGCGGTTTAAAGTTGACACATTTTTTATTTCCTTTACACGCTAACGGTAATCGGCTCGTGTATTCGCTTTGAGCCCTCGTTTGACGTCATCAAAGGGAGACAATTTAATTACGGTCTTAAATGAAAGGGTGTATAATATACTGTCCTTGAACTAATTCAGCTTCCCACCACCAGTGAAAACATGTTGTTTCTATTTATAGCATCAATGTTTGTAAACAACATAATTAGGTCATCGTCTACAAATGTTCAGCGGCGGAGTGATTTTAATAGACACATTTCAGTTCACCCGTGTTCCACCAGAAATCTATTGGCTGAATAAACAATACAAACTAGTCACTGACCAATAGCTCGTTGTATATCAATTTGCATATGAATGCCCCGATATGTAAACATGAAACCGTGGGATTACTTTCTCAACCTTCTTGACGGTCCTTGGCGGTTCGCAGGCCTTTAATAGTAGGAATATAGTCCATGCGGAATGATTTGCTATAAAATTAAAATATCCTCAAAAAATAAAAGTCTGATGTAATTGTTGGTCTTAATATTAATAAATGTTGGTAATGTAAACAAATCGGGTTCAATGATACGTGTAACCTGTGTAGCATGC
The DNA here is from genome assembly GCA_963678985.1 of Spisula subtruncata. Classification (NCBI taxonomy): domain Eukaryota; kingdom Metazoa; phylum Mollusca; class Bivalvia; order Venerida; family Mactridae; genus Spisula; species Spisula subtruncata. The sequence continues at coordinate 20,183,619 of OY787665.1, forward strand.
TTGTAATATTGTTCAAATCATAGACCTATTTATTGGTGTAGGCATAAAGGCGTTAACTTCATAGTTTATATAAATCAAATCAAATCTGAAAGATAGTTATTACATTGTGTGGCTTATCGCCACACAAAAACTGGGCCCAATAGCTTTGAAATAAGGGTCAAACCACTTCTCGGTCATTAAATCCGACAAAGTTATTTGTGTTATCATATTACAGATTCAGTTTGGTGAAAATGACAAAGTCAAGTTCTTATGATAATAGGCTTTACGGGTTATAAGGACCGCGAAGGTGATGCTGGTTATAAATGTGTGCCAGTCTTGTAAGGTCGTAAGCAATTACTTGCACATACGACCTTCTTATTCTAAGCCAGCGATGTGTAGGACATCCTCTTCACTATCGTTATCATATCAATGTATTGGTTGACGTTGAGGTTCATGTTCAGTTTTTTTCTTGTTTTCTCAAAAAAATATCGACCTTCTCCTGATAAGCCATGAAGCCTATTCTCACAAAAAGTGGAACTTGCCATGCTGACCACACTAAATCTGAAACAGCTTGTTTTAAAATATCTCTATTTTAGAATGAGAAAGTCATAACTACAAAATCAATAGTTTGACAAAACAAGAAAAACTGTCTGACAATCATTCTTTACTAATGGTAAAGCATGTTTTTTAAACTTCAGTTTGATCAACATGACAAGTTCTGATTTTCATGAAAATAGGCTCATAAGAAGAGCCTTGTGATGCTGATTATAAAAATGTATCAGTCTAAGCCTGCGATTCGCTCGAACACATACAAGCCTCGCAAATTTGGCCTGATACTGACATTGACTCAATGAGCATCTCAAATAAATTGAGTCTATAATCGCTATTCAATTGTGAATATTTGAACTTTTTTTTTAAAACATGAATTTTGTTTTTCAAAATACTTGTCGACAGAATTCGAAATAAATATCGAATGTGAAATACAACAATTAACTTAAATGGTTTGAGTGTCGAATATCGAGTAACATTCACACAGCTTTTTCTGTTTTAGTATGAACATTTGGTTTAAGAGATGTTTGCAGCTTAAGTCAAATCTAATCGTTTTATTCATGTAATACAGGCCCCCGGTCCATCAACTATTTAATGAGTTCGTGATATGTACATTTCGTACATTTTATTGCCAATCAAGATCCAACCAGGTCAAATCAACAACGTAAAACATATACATGTATACATAAACCGTATTTATTCTAATGATAGCCAATAATATTTACTATTCATGCGGAAAAAAATAACATAGCATCAGAGATCCACGTGTATATATTACATTCGGCATTTTTTTTCGACATTTTGGTGATATGCGCTTTTTCTAATATTTATTAGAATAATACGGTATTCCAGTTGTACTTGCCTATCATATACGGATCTTATGGAACAGTTTGCCAGTAGAAATAGGACACATTTACTTTCTGGTGGTCTTCAAAAGGGCACACAAAACTCACCTGTTCAAAATGGCTTATTTGATTTCTAATACTCATATCTAAATTTCAGTACGCTATTTTGCATTGACTAAATGGATTTCGTTCGGAGCTTCTGTGTTCCTTAGTATTTTGCATCCAGAATGCAAACTGGAATACCGTATTATTCTAATAAATATTAAAATAAGCGCTTATCACCAAAATGTCGAAAAAAATGCCGAATGTAATATATACACGTGGATCTCTGATGCTATGTTATTTTTTTCCGCATGAAATTTCTCATAACGATACATACAATCAAAGTTACCATGGAAGGTGCGTTGACAATATTACGGAAAACTTTGACGTGCAAAAGACAAGTCAAAATTACCAATGAGCCACCTTCTCAATTTGTAGAACGTCTATGCTCTTCAATGCGTGAATTTGAAGAGAACTGCAGTCTTAATGGGCAGATAACTCCGGAACAAGCCCGATGACATGTGTCTTTTTGTATTCTGTTCAGTTCTAACACAATTCGGGCGATATTCCCCAACTCTCAACCAAGAACCTGCTGCACGGCTGTCATAATTCATGTTTTGTGTTTACAGTTCAACTCCGTTGATTGAGAAATATGAGATGGCATTATTGATGTTGGTCGGGTTCGCTGGATTCTCATCTATGGTTGGTATGATGTACAACAGAATCAGGTAACCAGTCTACTTGACACATGTGACCCCAATCGTAACTACTCGGGCATGTCCGTAACCGAGAAATACTTTCGTTAGATACACGCCGGTGAGTTCCGATTGGGCACATGCGACTCGATCATTGAACAGGTAGCCTGATGCCCGTTGTCTAAGCAAAGCGCTACGTAGCGCCTACATTCAGTTACCTCCCATTCAATTGAAAATAGAGGGCATGGATTACCTTCGATGGAAAGCGCCACGTAGCGCTTTGCTTAGGCAACGGACACCAGACTACGTGCAACTCGATAATCGCATTGGCATTGTCATCTTGTCGTTGTCTTGAACGATCTGGAACTAAATATGAATTCCAGACCTTTACCAATGGTTTTCGTTCCGTAACCTGAATATCGCAACATCTCGGCCTATCTCATCATCATTAAGGCATGTCTTAAAAAATGTTAACATCAATGTAAATTTTGAAAACTATGATAAAACTTTCCTTTATTAAAATCAAGCCCGCACTCGGATTCTCTTGAACTAATAGTTTGTGCATATGGCTCATGCTTGTGTCTTGTGGAAGTAAAAGTTACACCATCATTTCTATTATTATTATTAAGAATGGAGCTCGTCAATTCTATTCATAATTATTATCTATGTTTTTTATGCATTCTCGCCACCGGATTATCCATATGGTCGATGCCCCAGAAGAGTTTTAGTCATTTTAGTTTTTGGTGGATAGTGCATGATACAGAAGATGCCCAAGTTCCAGAAACATCCCTGTTTTCTTTTAAGCACGTGATGTATAGCATCATGCACGGTACCTTGGCGGACCTAGGTTTAAAGTCTCATATGTAAGACTATTAGTAAATTTAATCCTGAGACTCGAAAATGTTATGAGGAAATCGGACAGGTTCTTCCCTACAACCCCGAGATCAGAAGTCTAACGACTGGTGCTCTACCGACTGGGCTAAGCGGACTGACAGTTGTTTAGTCCTTAAAATATGTTCGAACTAACTTTTAATGTAACACCTTCAATTTCGATTGGCCAATAGAATGTTGGGCAAACAAACGTCACATGTGTCTGTTAAGAACGAAGTTTGAATGGTTAAATGCAGCAATATCGATCGGCGTTTTCAGTGGTTCAAAATATAGGTTAAAATGAAAACCCTAAAATGACAATCCAGATAATTATGTTGCAGCAGGGTTTGCGACTTGCTTTGTATGAACGATTACGATCTGGATACGATGACAGCCTGTAATTGGAATTAAGTTGACATGCTGACTTGCAATCAATTTCAAATATATGATGAACGAGTTTTTATTGTTAAGAAAACTTGAGCATCCATCCGCAAAACATTCGTATGATGTTACCATACAGTACATGGAGGTCATGAACAGTAGGCTACAGGGTCATACTAAATCACAAAATAATTCCTTTATAAAAGTGCATTGGAATTTAGTTGATGTTCTGACTTGCAATTTACATTTCAAATATATGATGGACGATTTTTTATTGTTAAGAAAACTTGAGCATCCACCCGCAAAACATTCGTACGATGTTACATAACAGTACATGGAGGTCATGAACAGTAGGCTTCAGGGTCATTCTAAACCACAAAATAAATACGTTACGTCGTTTTCAGATACAGTGCCCACCAAAAATAAGTATACAGAGGTTATTTCCCCATTTACTTGCCTGTATAACATTATTTGCATTACAGAGAAGCTACATTTTTTTGAAGACCAAGAACATGTTTTTTGTTTAAGTGTAAAGATCTTAAGTTGTTTTGCCTTGATTGAAAGGTAACTTGGTCATAAAGAGACGGAAAGGTCAGTCCCCCGGACCACATGATTATTTTAATTCAGAACATTTTTATCTTTTATTTCTACCACGTTTTATTACTTCTTTAGTAACTGTGGTTTCAGAATTTACTATTTTTGTGACCATCTGACAAACAGATTTGGAATAATTTAACGAATTGCAATTCTGCATCTGTCAAAAAGTGTATTCTTATGTTTGGTGGGTACTGTAGTTGCATCGTTGGCTCGGTATTATTTTTTTTCATTTTGTACGACTAGGAACAATGCTTTTTGAATGTGACTTACTAACCTGCATAATGCTTATTGTTTAGATTTAAAACCCTGTCACAAGTCGACCAACACAAAAATATCTGGGTTAAACACATTTCAATGAATAGTTATTTAGTAGACTCTGACGAGGGAATAAAATGTAGATTATCCTGGATAAAGATGAACCCTTGTCACACTATATTTTTCAGACATTACATATTCAAAGATTTCCATAGTTTAGATGTTGTATTTGACGCTGGTGGTCGCGTCAGCCTCAGTCTAACTGCTGTCACCGTGACGTCACAACTGTTATGGCCAGCAGATTTCCTCCAAAGCCCAACCATGGCCAGCAAGGTATTGCTAATTAGTCACTCCAATTTTAATCAAGTAGATTCAGCTAAAGTATAAAATGTATTAATTTATTAAATTTAATGCAGATTCTGATATATACACGTACAATCGTACATCGTATTCGAAATATGAAACAAATACGTGAGCCTACATGAACACTGGTATTATATCCACTGTTCTGAGGTTGCATCTGCTATTATCCAGTGTTATTCACATTAGCATTAGTAGCTGGGCGTGTTTCGGACCGAGCATTAGTAGCTGGACGGGTTTCGGACCGAGCATTAGTAGCTGGGCGGGTTTCGGACCAAGCATTAGTAGCTGGGCGGGTTTCGGACCGAGCATTATTAGCTGGACGGGTTTCGGACCGAGCATTAGTAGCTGGGCGGGTTTCGGACCGAGCATTAGTAGCTAGGCGGGTTTCAGACCGAGCAATAGTAGCTGGACGGGTTTCGGGCCGAGCATTAGTAGCTGGGTGGTTTTCGGACCGAGCATTAGTAGCTGGACGGGTGTCGGACCGAGCACTAGTAGCTGGGCGGGTTTCGGACCGAGCAATAGTAGCTGGGCGGGTTTCGGGCCGAGCATTAGTAGCTGGGCGGGTTTCGGACCGAGCATTAGTAGCTGGGCGGGTTTCGGATCGATCATTAGTAGCTGGGCGGGTTTCAGACCGAGCATAAGTATCTGGACGGGTTTCGGGAGGTGTATCTTTGTTGAGCTTGTCAATTGTGTAATCCAGTTGGTTAATTGAAAATGTCCGACAAGGCCCGACAAGAAAATGGATGCGTGGTTACCTAGCCATGTCGTACTATCAATTACAAACTAATGCACTAGTCAGCTGCATCCACCGCCCCATCCCCGGGGATGGACCGGGAGTTTTACTTTTAGCTTGTCAAGACTCCACACTTCCACGGCCCTGTGGGCGACAGCTTATAGCTAAATCTTGATGGTAAATATTGTCCCCGGGGTATTGTTTCGCAGAAAAAATCCCAACATTTCCCCGGTCCTGCGGGGGAAGCAGGAAGATAAAAACACGGCCGTTTCCCCTGCTATCCCCGGTGAATGCAACTTGCTTGTGCATAACTTTTGTGATATTTCAGGTTGGTATCTCTGGTTCCTTGTATTACACACTGGCTATAGTGATATCTATACTGGTATTTGCTGTGCTGTGTATTCAACTAAAGACCAGAGCACCAGGAGCTAAGACTTTCCCACAGGTAAGGCATGTGATTACGTTTGAATATCCCCACCACTTGAAAATTTATTTTCTGTCACATGACCAATTAATACAATTATGACACATGCGAAATCGCATTTAAATAAGACCCACATTAGCTTCACTACTTTACACTTACATAGAATATGATGACACTCCGTATGGGATCATGTCGATGTGAACTTAGCATCATCCAATCAAATAGCTACTTTCACAAATCAGAAAGTGCAGATAATCTCTGCTGTAGTCTACAGTGAGAGACTCAGAGATGTTCAAATTTTATGCATACATGTGAACAGCCATAATATAACATGCACTAGTGAGTCCATTGGTAAGGTGACCTCTTATGTAGTGTTGTCAGATCTAACTAACGGCGTAAAGGAATTTAGCCAATGTTAGGATCTGATTTTAATGAAATCACATGTGTTGGAACAAATATGATTTTGCTACTTTCAAACCTAAGTTGTTGTCCTTCAGTCCATAAATCAGGTACTGTGATTTTACATGCGCACTGCGCAGTTATTAGAATTTGTCTCGAGTTCACCATGACCTATGTTGACCAAGACATACATACTAATTACTGTACTCATTAAGTATATACTAATTGCCTGTAATAAAACTAACTCTTAAAGTATTATTTATTTTGTTGAATCACGTACTGATATATCGTATAAATAATTTATCTAATATCCATTCCATATTGAAGTAATAACAAATCTAGAGTATTAAACATACATTTGTACATGCCCACGTATGCATTGTGTTACAAGTTGAGTATAGGACAAAATCCTCTCCGACCAACCCCCATTACGCAATGTGGGACAAATTCCTTCCGTTGACTTTGTCAGGTACACATAGTTCAGTTAGGATACTATGACAGTGACGACATCGTTTATGTGCACCCAAAAGATTAAAACCATTGCTTTCAATACAGGTAGAGTTTAGTTTGTCTTGTTGGGCTAACTGTTGTATGGTAACAAAAGGGGTGATTAAACAACATTTACACAAGGGATGCAGTGAAGCATTTCCAGATAAATACCATTTAGATCACATCGGCCTTTATGCGATGTAATATTTACCTGAGACAAACAGAAATAGTCGAACTTTTACGATTCAGATAATTATACGTATCACTAATTAATATAATGTTTTGTCACGTATTTCAAGCAGGTCTTATATTTCAGATCGTGTATGCTAGATTTGGAAAACCTGCTCATATTCTCTTCTGCTTAGTGGCTTTGTTTACCAACATGGTCATCACAGCGAATCTCATTCTCGCCGGTAAATAATTCACAGCCTTTACATGTACTTAAGCATTACATTCGTTTGTTCTATAGCTAGAAAGGAAAAATTTTGCATAATTCTATGAACATGTATTACATGACCGTTACTACGATTTTTTTCAAATGGGGATGCGAACTCGGGTATTGAGACGTTATTTGTCCGGGCTACATGCCACCCAGACTCGTTATCTTCATAATTATGGTACATATAATATGTCATTTGGCGGGCGAAATATTACATTTTGTGATATTTTGTAATATTATATTTTGTATTTAGCTGAGCTTCACGCCACTCAAACTCGATCTCTACTTGACACTATTTACTATTAAAGTCATTCGGCAAGTTAGGCGAGTCAAATAACAGTAAAACAATACATGTATTACAAAACTTATAATTTTCACCCTTAATACAAAAGACTGATTTGACCCCCCCCCCCCCGTCCTTGTTAATACCCTGGTCACGACCAGGTATAGACTGATTTATGTGGCTTGGCAAATACCGAAATCACATGACTATGTACGTGACTATGTACGTGACTATGCAAGTATAATAAGGACCATGTCTTAGGTAACTAGGTCATAACCTATTTCTCCAGGAACGTACAAGTCAATAAATAATGTACTTTGTGAATACTGTTTGATACATATGTACGTGTTTAGATTGTATGTCTCAAAGCGTAGTCTAACTGAGGGATTCGATGCAAGAGGTTGAAATCCATGTCTAACATATTTTTATTTCGTGTAATAACAGTGACGCCAAGCCTGTCCATGACGATAAGTACAATTGCGTATAATTTATATATATTTGTACAACTGGGAACAATGGCTTATATACTTTACATTTTGAATTTGCCATTCGACATGCCCTGTATTCTCGTTCAACTGGCGTATTTAGTTTGTCTGGAGATTTGACTAACCACTGATTTATGAGGATGTACGCCCTGTAGCTGTTGTTGGAAGCGTGTTAAGCTGGTGGGAAGTTAAACATTACAGAACCCTCCGTACCCTGAAGTTTGTCCATTTGCAATGACTTATATAAATGTACAATGTAGCTAAAGAATTGCTTTGTATGATGTCACGGTCTATTAAATTCTCAGAATGTTCTTTCGATGCCTATTTATTGAAAACTATACCAATATATTATTTTGTACCTCTTATCTTTCAGGGAAAACGGCAGCCAACGTGTTGACGAAAGATTCGTCAAATGAATTTATTTTACTGATTCTAGCCGTGTTGTTCGGTTCCTACTGTCTTATTGGTGGCCTTGGTACGACTTTCTACATCTCCTACTTTAACACGGCCTTGATTTTCATCACAGCTTCATATTTCATTCTACAAGTGAGTTATTTAGCCGAACCGGAAGTTGAGGAAGTGACGTCAATGGAAGCGTTGTACGAGACGATGCATTGCCTGGTTGGTCCGAAGGGGAACTACCAAGAGTCTTTTCTGACATTTAGAAGTACCACGGGGATTATTTACGGCGTGGTAACCCTGTTCATGACCATTGGAATTGTTTTCTGTGACCAGGCTAACTGGCAAAGTCGTATAGCAGCAAAACCACGTGAGGGCATGCTTGGCTTTCTGATTGGTGCGTTCTTATGGTTTGCCATACCAACGCCAATATCGTTTGTGTCATCGATGACTTACAAAACAATGTCATTCAGAAATGGTTCAAATTTGTTGACAAACGAAGAAATTGATGCAGGTGAGTCGATCTAACAATCGTTGTTACTATTCTCAGAAATAAATCACGTGACCCTTTATTTCGTGCGTTTTTACGGATGCCGGTCGAGTATCATAACTTGAACCTATGTAATTTGGCGCGGTTATGTTCTATTTTCTTGAAAGGAAAGGCTTGGGCCTACTGGTATTGCTGTCGGATGTGATATTAGCACATGGCCCATGCGTACACATAAACACAAAGTAGATAATTATATATATATCTAGGTGTAAATGAGCACTGCATAAAATCATAGGCATTTTTTTCAACTATGTGTAAATTTTTCCTAGTCACCGATAGTCATGTACACCAAAGAGAAGAAGGTTGGTGACTATCGGTGACTATAGGAACCACAGGTAACTGTATCGTTGAAAAAGAAAACAAAAGACGTCGCGCACGATGTTCCGTCTTTTTACGTTTTTAGGGTATGCGCACTGGAAGAAAATTGGTAAAGAGCTTAATTTATATCGGATTTCTTTCAAATTTTAACTAGGAGTAGCTTATAAAATGTTCTTTTCGGCCATAATTTCAAAATAGATGAACACCTTCCTGAAAATTTATAAAAGGCATTTTTCTTGAGATTTTTGTTGAAAAACGTCGTGTAACAGCGTCACATTTGTCTTGCTGCCGTGTGCGATATTTTACCTTAAAGAAGTCGATTTAAGGTCAAATGTTACGGGAAGATACCATATGTGTTCGCAAATGAATAACGCACAAGATGGCATATTACATTTGAACGTGAGACGTCAAACATAGCTGTTGGTAATTGTTAAATAGTTTGCAAAATTCTGTAACTTTGCCATTTTTTGCGTAAAATCTATAAAACTTCTATATAAAAATTCCTCCAGTTATTTTCATTTTCCCTGCAAAATATTGATATTTTGTACACTTTAAGAGAAACAATATGACATCAAACTAGTAGAGAAAAAATGGTTGAGAAAACGCAATTTTAGAAAATACACAAATTTTATAAAAATAAAAAAAAGTGTCACAAATTATTTTGACGCGACAGTAAAATCCGAAAAAAGATTTCATACACAAATATTTCTTTATGATCGTCACTTTTCTTTTTTCCCATATCCACATGTTATAATTATGATCATTATGCAAAGTGTGCTATAATTAAAAAATAACTGAACTATAATGTTTATGATTTTATAAGCATTCTTTGTTTGCCACCCGGCATGTCACAAAATAGAAAATGGCGTATTTTTCGTAGTTAGCGTCCCAGTAGCTTATATTATGTCATTAATATTGGATGATGCAACATGAATTCATAAAAAAGAAAGGCACTGTTTCATTGATTGTTATACCTTTATCAAATTGTCAAAATTTCAAATAGCTAGGGTACTTAATTTAGTCCTTGATAGGTTATATTCGGATGTAAGGCGTTTTGTAAACTTTTTCTAAAATGTTAAAATTCGAACCATTCCTCTAATTATTCATTATTATTTGAACTACGGTGTCAGTAGATTTTAATGAATACTGAAACAAAAATATGATATTCATATTCCGTTTTCATGACAGATTTATCAAGTAAAATTTCATAAGTTTCCCAGCATAAATGCTAAAATAATACAATATTTTACATCGGCATTATAGCTTGTAAACTTTTATAAATTACGCTCTAAACATGACGTCGGCGGACATAACTAACGTCCGCATGTTCTGACACACAGATACATAATTTTAATGAACACCACAATGAAAACACACGTGTATGATATACATATATTTTATTCATAACTTATGTTAAACATTACCTATGTTTTGTGAATGAAATCTTATCGGGGGGGGGGGCAAATACGAACACATTAATTAAAAATATAAGAAATATTTATTATTAAAACAATCTAAGTTATCAATTACATGTTGCATGACATTCGCTAGCTTATATGGTGAATGAGAAGATTGTAATTACATTTGTATTACTAACTACCTATATAAGACTGCTTCACAAGGCGATTCTTATGAGCCTATTTTCGTGCAAATACGAACAAATTGACGTTGAAACAGCTAGATTTACCATAAGTAAAGAGTTTTTTCTCTAGATTTCTCTAAATATCGATTTTGTAGTTACGACCTTCTCATTCTAAGCCAGCGCATTGTTTCCTATATAGAGTAATAAAACCTATAGAGGTTATTTACGAGTAATGCATTAAAGATGAAGATTACTACTAAATTAAAGATCTAACTGTTGAAGAAAGAACCGTAAAACATTATTAAACCCGTTCTATTTGTAAATACAAAATACTTTTCCGACGTTCTTTATAAAAATTATTTAATAAAATTAAAAGTTATATTCGTATTCTTTTCAGTATTATTATCGTTGATATATACTTGAACAATGTCTTGGATTTAAGACACATCACTTTAGTAGTTTTTTCAAGACAACGCGATGAAAATGACTGTTCGAATATTTTGACGTTAAATTTGACGCTTTCCGTGTGACGCTTCCACGACGCAACACCGTGCGCGACGTCAAAGCGAAAAAAATAGAAAAATATAAATTTTCAAAAAAAAAGTTTTCGTTTTTTTTTTCGAAAATTTATATTTTTCTATTTTTTTTCGTTTTTGTTTTCTTTTTCAACGATACAGTTACCTGTGATAGGAACATAATTACATGTAAATTACGCATAGTTGAAATGAAAAGCCTACGCATAAAATGAAATCCACAAGAGCATGGGAAATTGGTCAAGTCTTGGTTCTCAGCCTGGGTTATAAATTCATACATGTATGACCTTATTATATACTAGTACATAAAATCACCTATACATATGCTTATGAATATATTAAACGGGATTTGTGAACTATAAAGGTCTCACTAATATAGGACAGTATGATAAAGTTTAACAAACGACAGTACGCAAAGGTTCTGTAATCAACTACATTCTTGCTTTACTTCATCGAAACGTAATTTTGTCTGTCTACTACATGTACCGCGACTGTGGCCGAGTGGTTAATGTGTACGCCTTCGGAACGTTAGGTCGAAGGTTCGAATCCCGACGGAAGCTGGCTAAGAACTGATGCGGCTGGTTGTTGAGCCGCCAACTAGTCAAGAATGGTTACGGTAAGCTCATCTCTACCAGGCGCCCGGCAATACGAGAAGGGATTTGGAAGGTACTGTGGGCTAGAAAAATAGGTGACTCATACGCCAAATTGTCTGGCCCTTTCAATACGATGACACTATAATAAACGCACACTTTAATTTTACTTTACTTTTACACGCAATTTTGGGTTCTTTTGGTATACTACATAAACTCCAAAGTGGGTTGCGGATGGCTTACAATGACAGACGTTCAATCAATAACACACGAGTAATAAAGGAATGTTCATGCAAATGAGCGGATTTATTGTACATTACAGGATATATTACGCCATTTGTTGTACAAACTTTACTCGGTAAAGAGGGATGTTTTGTATTTCTGACATTACTTACTATGACACTGATGTCCACTGGTTCTGGTGAAGTGATGTCCATATCTTCTGTACTAGTCTATGATATTTTCAAGACACACATACGGCCATTCAGGTAAAGTATGCACATCACATGGACCTTTTCTTGTTAAAATTCTCCGCTGTCCGTTTTTTTGAAGTAAATAATGTTACTTGTTCGGTTTTCTTTACTTTTCAAGTTAGGCAAGCCTTATAAAGAACATGTTTATTTCAATTTACATGTACCTGTTTTTATGCTGCATTATGACTGAGTATAATTTATGCGTCGTGAAGTGGTGGCATTGTTTCCGTGCAAAGATCCCGACCCAATCATACTGCCTCGCTTAATGTCTTTTCCAATTCTGAACATCTACGGAAATGTTGTGATTGGATCATGGTATGCCATAGATTAAGGTTTAGACTTTATTGGGCTATTGGAAAATGTACTGATTTTGAAATAGGCTAATAATATGTGTTGGTGTATCAACATGTTTATGAATGTTTTCGTTTTAGACGAGAGGCGAAACCAAATGACTGTGTACTGTGTGGTAGATCGTTGATACCAGTCAGTGTGAAGGGTACTGAGAGCAATATGTGTGAGTGCCCTCCTGCTACAAACTGTCAGCAATGTGAGAATGATGTGAAACGACGCAATGAAGGTGACAACGAACCAGGATTTCAATACAAATGTTCTATTCACGGCAAGGTAAAACCCAGAGCTCACTTTTCGCAAGTGTAAACTACACAGCATTATACAGCAATCTCTTCAAATGTGTCCGTCATAGTTGCTTTATTACCACTATGAGTATAATTTATCTGCTTTAAACCTTGCTCGAGATAGGACGGGCGCTCGTAATACCGCAACTCGTCAAGCTTTATTGTAGATCTTATACTAGTAAACGGACAAACATGTATCTGGCTGGGCAAGACTTAGCCTCTCTTTATCAATTTATCCCTTCTTTCGATTTCGTCCCATTGATACTCCTAACATTTGGCAGAATTATTTAAAAAAGGGTAATATTTTAAATAAAACCTACATAGTTTTGATGTTGCAGCGCACTATCACTCAAAGTTTGTTCGGTGTCACAACTGGTTAATACATTCGGGGACATAAGGTCATGACAAAACATGCGTTATTGTCACCTTATATCAGCGGACCAAATACTGGTAGTCTGCTTGCAAATCATCATGACACTAATAGCACATTCTTTACCCATGAGCACCAGGGTGCCTGTTTGCCCTATTTCGTAGTCATCATAATTTTCAGGATTGCTTTAGAAACGACAGGGCCAATCGTAACTACTCGGGCATTTCCGTAACTGATAAATACGTCGAGGAGTTCCGATTGGGACATGACCTGACAGGAATGTTTCTTGGTACAATGTCTGACGTTCTCTTTCAGTATCGACATTACGAAGATGAACTTCTACAATATAAATCATGGTGTATGATTTGGATCATTATCCTTATTATACCATTCGGTCTGCTGGTCATCGAGTCTGGTATGAACCTCAACTGGACATTCATGGCGTCCCAGGTGTTTATAGCTCCCTTCATTGTACCATTGTACTTCACTGTCGGCTGGGCACGTGCTACATCGAAAGGCTTGATTGCAGGTATGTATGTATGTATGTTGCTGAATGTTTCTGATCAAAATGGGTATATGTTATAAAAAAGGCACTGTATCATTGACAAAGAATACATAGTCTAACAACAATCCAGTTTGGGGAAAATTTGCTTTTACTTTTTCATTGATTCTTAGTTAGTCAATGTAACAGTAAGTGTGTTTATAACAAACGCAAGGTAACAGTCAATAATTTAGTTGATGTAAATGAAACACCAGAAGGGGTAGTTTTTGTACGTGATATACCATAACTAAAGGGTCTTTATTTTTCTGACGGTGTCCTTAAATTTAATATAGTAGGCTATGATGCACACCGTCGTCATATACCTTGGACTTTGGGAGAGGCATAGTTAACCATTTGGCTGCAAATACACATCGACAATTTCCAGAAACTCGTAATGCAATAGATGTTTGGAAATCCTGGCGATTTAGCAATATGATTAGATTTGTTATTCCAAATGACGAATTAGCCTATCAACTTAATGCCACAAAGTCAGATCTAATAATATTTTGTATATGTCTGAAGTTGAAGAACAGTTGAAGAAAAGCGATGTGAGTTTGTTTTGTTTATATCACTTCGTAGATAATAAGTACATGTAGCATATTAAAATGATATTTCACACTTTTTGGCATTACATGTTATATAGGTGGTATTTTGGGACTGGTGTGTTCCGTGACTGGTATGTTAGCGTATGGTTCCACGTATGAAGGTGGACTCACAGACTTCTACACAAACACAGCACAAGATTTCAGTCTGCTGACCGGTCTGGTTGCCGGTCTTGTTGTCAGCACCGTAGTCTCTGTTGTCGTGTCACTATGTGCCAAGAAACCCGATCTTACAGTTACAATTAATGACGTCCAAACGATAGATCATGTGACGCCACAAACGATAGATACGTCACATGTTACGTCACATATTTTGAATGGCACCTCAACATCGGTCATCCCGAAAACAGAGAACAAATTGAACACGAGCCATTACGCTGATCTCGAGGTTGAATGGTTGAAAACTATGAGCATAGACAACCCACTGAAACCTTACAGAGAACTATATAAGGAAGAACTAGCTGCAATAAACGCGGGAAAAATCTTAACCGTACATCACATGGAGACCATATTTAAGAAAACAAGATTCGTGTCTATCGTTGGTGTTGCTATCAGTTTTGCTGTGTTTCTGTTTGTCATACCCATCATAGCTCTAACAGAAGAGGTTTTATCAGAGAGTCAACTATCGACGTGGATATCCGTATGTCAACATTGGTGCCTGGGAGCTACAGTGTTCGTCGTCATAATACCGCCAGTACAAGAAGGAATACAAATATGGCGACAGTATAAACTCAACAAGAAATTCATTGAACAAAATACAGATGAGGTCGTTATATCCATGAACGGCCAAACTAAACTATAATGAACAAATGTGCCGATGTGCATAGTTCATACTCTTGTATATGGATGTTAGCTTTTCGTATTTGTCCCCAGCCAGTTTACGTGTGTTTCACTGAAACAGTTTCCAATCTAGTTTTTTGTGGTGCTATGTGGACGGAAAAGGGTCATTGCTATAAACTTGTGAGTAGAGGACTTGCATCATGCTTGCAATTTTTCAGTCATATGTTTTCCCCTTCACTGCATTTGTTTGTTTTAATAAATACTTTTATGTTACGCTTATTCGTATACCAGTAGTTGGATTTGATAGTACTATTTCTCATATCACATTATAATAGTTTATTATACATGTATTTGCATTTTCATACATGAAAAGTCGACATATGAGCATCTGAACATGTTACAAACATTTACCTCACTTCATGTTTTCATGAAATTATTGCATGATTTTGACTTGATCTGCACGATCTAATCAGCAGTTATCGTACCAATAGACCTAAAATGCAGGTCTTTGTGGTACCTAACTTTAGCTCAACTGAACCAATCAGAAGCTGAATATGAAAAAAGGCTGAATGGTTTTTTTTAATCAGGAGTTCATGATGCTTCTGAATTTGTTTCCAGTCATTCATCTTTCCAGGATTCCTGGACTGTATCGTTTCCAGTACTAACTTACCCTAGATCAAGGAATTGGTACGTGGATGTAAATCAACATTGTTGTAAAACTTCCATTGAATGCCATCAAACCCTGACAACAGGGTTTCAAATCCAGGGGCCGTATTCACCAACATTGTAAGACTTAAATCCAGACTTAGACTTAAAATTGCCAAAATTTATAGCAACTGCCAATTCTTTGCAATTAGATTTAACCATGTGAACTAATTTTCTTTTATATGATTATTTGTTGTTATCCACAGAACATGTATACATTTATATCAAAATCGGTACATTTATATCAATATTACAGCGAATACAACATTTGGCAATTTTTTTTTTTTTTTTTTTTTAAAGAATTATGCCGAGCATAGCCTTTATTTGCTTTATTTCTACTGAAACATGGCAGGCATATATATGTACCTCCACCAGGATATAAAGTCTTAAGTCTGAATTTTAGACTAACAACGTTGGTGAATAAGGCCCCTGCACACCACAGCTGTGGCCTATACCATTATTGAAATATACCCCTATTAAATTATAATAGTTTTCACTGTCTTTATTATCACAGAGTTTAATAATAATAAATAATGAAGAAAGGATTTGATGTTTTGTCATTTTATTATTAAACTTTTACCATAAACGAAATAGTCATACTCATAGTAACATGCTAAAACACGTCAAAATATGTATGACATGAAAATTGAACACAATAATTGTTTTGGATGAATGATGTATGATGAAGCTATGATAAAAATATGTGTAAATTACAGCTAAACAATACAAGAAGAAACGTATAACACACAAAACAATTCATCTACATTCATCCAATTTTAAAAGCTTAACATTTAAAAAAAAAAACATAGCCACATTTCAAAAGTAATTTTTAATGACTAGAAATAAATATAGTTTACCGTTTGTGAATTTGTGTTTCAATACATACCAGTATTTGAAAAGTTATCAAATTTGATGTACATGCATGTTGACATTAAGTGCTCTAAATATAAATCTGTGATGCATGTTATGAAATTTTATGAAAAAATAATGGTTCTACAAGCATGCATGGAATTTTAAGGAATATTAAGTGTTAACCAACATTAACCATTTTTAAGCATTCATATAAAAAAAGAAGTGCACACAACTTTTGGATTCAGTATACATGTCATGAACATAGTTAGTACTTTTACGACAAACACACAGAAAAACTTGTAAAAATAACATAAAAGTGAAATCTTACACCATACAATTATACACAAAAATCTAAATAACAGACGAATCATATATCCCGAAGTGTATCTATTGTACAATATTTTAAAATTTTTGAAAGAAACCATGATAATACAAGAATGTTTTGTACTTGGTACCAGCTTGTTTCATGAGCCCTAACATAAATTTTTTCCCATATGAGCAGACACACATAAATATATAGCAAATGAGATATGCAAAGATAGTATAAATAGATTAACACCCTAAGTATAAGGTCCTTGGACATATTTCATATCTTTCTGGTCCGTACATATCGCTGGCTTAGAACCAGAAGGTCGTAACTACAAAATCGATATATTGAGAAAACAAGAGAAAACTGTCTGTAATTTACTCTTTACCTGTGGAAAAACATGTTTTTAAAACTTCAATTTGGTCAACATGACAAGTTCAGATTTTTATGAAAATGGGCTCATAAGAAGCGCCTTGTAATGCTTACGACCTTCTTATTCGAAGCCATCGATATGTCACATCTTCCTGGTCAGTACATATTTCACATCTTTCTGGTTAGTACATATGATTGGTTACAAGATTAAATCAACAAAAACTGTATTTTCAAAAGTTTACCCATGTAGTAACAAGCATACACTAACAGTGACGGCCATTACAATATAGAAGAACAGAACATTAGTTTTATTGCACATATTCATTTCTATTGTTTAATTTCAATACAATTTCAGTTAAATGTGTTTGACAAAAAAACACAAATTGTAAGTTAATCTTAAAATAAGATTTTTAAATAACCCAAATACAACATAACTTAGTCAATAAATGTTTATAATTCAAAAACTTTAAGACTGTAACAAACATTTATCAAATTATGGCAATAATTAGGAACTCACCAGTAAATATACGTATCATACATGAAATTATGCCAATAATTACAAATTTACCATTGAATACAAGTATTATACATCAAATTATGGCAATAATTAGGAATTCATGAGAGAACACCAGTATCATACAGGGTTGAAGTTTTGTGTGGAGAATTTTCTGTTGATTTCAGCCAGTATAATCTTGTATTGTGCCAACTTTTCCTGCGGTAAATGTCCGTACCAATCTTCTTCTGGTGTCGGTGACTTTGTATCAGAACCTGGAACACATTTAAGTTTGTTTTATAAATTTTAAACTTCAAATAATTTAGTTAAAGTTGATTGGAATCTAGAGGGTTTTTTCACACTAAAATGTATGCCTCTCGTACAAAGATTCCTACTGATAAAGATAACAAAAAGTACATAAATCAACATTTAGTGCCCTAGTCTGCCCTGTAAAAATCATACATATACAATGTACTTAAAATTGGGAGATAAAAGTGAAAAAAATAATTTTTTATTACAAGTTGTTATTACATTCTATCATTACTTTTTGAAAATTCCCACCAGTAACGTTAATTAAAATGTACATATTAAATGATAAATCAACATTTAATGAATCTTATAGTCTGTCCTGTAAAAATCATACATACACTTAAAATTTGGAGATAAAATTGAAAACATATAATTTTATTACAAGTTACATGTAAAGTTATTACATTTTAATCATCATAAGTTTAAATATGTTTTTTTTTCATTTTCCTACCAACCATTCAATGGGTACTACACTATTCACGACAAAAAATTATCATACATGGAAAAACACAACCTTAATCAAATTCCTTGTACACTGACGCTGATATTAGACTAACAGATTAGATAATGTGCATGACGTCACAGTTAATGAAAAAGGAATCATAAATAAAAGTTTGCAAAGGGAAGTAACCAAAATTACAAATAACCCCCAAGTTCAACACTCCTTACTCACCTTTATCAGATAGTTCTGTGCTTATGGACGTATTAACACTTTTGGGACGTCCCCTTCTACGTTTAGGTACATCAGAACTTTCTTCCATCACCGGTACTGGAGGGGTTTTAACTGAACTGGTTGATGGTTTGGTAGAATTTGTTAGACTGCTTGTACTTCCAGCACTCTGTAGTATAAATATACAAGGGGTGTTTCAAAAGTTCCAGGAAAAGTGCTCTATAATGTTTATCGTATGTTCAAATTACTACAAACTTTGCATTTAAATAGAACAATTCATGATACAAATTGTACCATCAATCAAATGCACGAGGATGTGCTGTTCAAAATGGCAGCCATGTACTTTTGTATGACACACACTCATGCGTTTAATTCATAGTAAACAATGTATCATGAATTGATCTATTTTAATACAAAGTTTGAAGTAATTTGACCATAAGATTAATATTATAGAGCACTTTTCCAGGAACTTTTGAAACACCCTACGTATGTATAGCTTGGCCACATTGACATGAGCCTGACCTATTGATTACCATAATTTAAGAGTCGTTATATTGTCTACATTTACAATACCGATCGTATGTTTTCATAATCGGGTAGAATCACGATGATGCTCAATATGCAATACAAACCTTAAATGCCGATATTGCACGATTTGCTTGCGGAAATTTATATATTCAAAGCAAGAACCTTGTAATATATTGTAATATATTCTTGCATGAAGGTCAGGCTCAGGTCAAAGTAGCGAAGCTATATAATAGTCAAGCTATATACGTGTGTAAGTAAGGCCATTATTATAATAGTATTATACTGTATAATACAAGATAATTTACTGTTAATAGTTTATTTTCCAAAATTTTGTTATCATACTCAATATTACTCACAAATATTGAATTTGAGACTATTCAAATATGGTGATGAATTTGTGTGGAGTTGCACTTGCAAATCATAGCGATTAGTTATAACCCAATACACAGCATAATAAACTTCTATTGTAAAGTAGGAATTTTGCACCAAAAAGTCTGGACCCTGGTTGCATTTATTACCACAGTCACTCCCTGAATGAACTTTGAAGCATAGCTGACATAAGACAATATAAAATTGCAAGAGTAGCTGATCATATCAACTATGTCTGTAACTAAATAATACAAATGATATGTAACTAGGTAAAATCATTCTCGTTCAACCCGCATATTTTACCTCTGAAACAATAGTCATGTGACATGACTAACCACTAATTTATGAGGTCAGGACGGGTAAAACATTAACGTTTAAAACTGACCTCCTTCCTTTTTCTTTTCTTCTTGAACTGATTATCAACTTCCATGGCATTAAAGAAATCTGGTCGTTCTCGTCGAATCCTCTCAGTACGTCGAATCTTTGCTTCACAATCTTTGTCATCTTCTGAAGTACCCATATACAGATAATCGTAAATACATTGGTAAACTAGAAATGTGTCCATCGACACGAATAACCCCATTGGGGTATATAGTAAAAGTAACAAAGGACCAGAACTCAGGTAAAAATTGCCAAAGCAAAAATTCCATCCTGTACAGTCAACTACACACCAAGGTTGTTAATCTATAAATTTTTGAAGAAATTCTGCCCAACAGTTAGATAGGAGTTCAACACACAAGTTTTTGTTAAAAATGGACAGCACTAATGCTATATGCCCCCGACCTAGACCACACTTATAGATAAGTGGAGGGGGAGGCACAAAAATTGTCACGATTTTTGTCAACTTCAATTTTTCAGTGTTTCAGGAATGATTTGAACCCATAATAATAATAATAATAACCGTTAAACATCTTTATTTTCGGTGGATAATTTAATTGGTAAACCAATTTTCATTATGGTAATACATTATGGTCCTTAATTCCCATGGTAACAAGTCTAGCATTACACTTTGAAGTTAGACTTAAATTAAAACAAGTTTTTTGTGAAGTTTTGGCAGTGATCATCATACAAGATTTATCATTGAAGCCCACATGACTGAAGTGTTGAATGACTTAACCCTGCAGAAGTAAACTACTTTATAATAAGTTCCTGTTAACTTCTATCACATCATATTTTTTCTACTAACAGGGTTCTGAGGATAGTAACTGTATAGTGGAAGAAATGGGACGGAAAAACCTGTTTGGGAGTTTTCATTTAAAGTGTCTATGATCGTAATGAATTAAAAGTTGTATGAATACTTTTATACGTAAAACCTAGTTTTGTAATTAAAACGTCAACAAAACATGTTTTTATCTTCGAAATGGAGTTTAGTCGCTTTAATGTCGAATGACAGGGATGTAGACATTCTATGGAAATGATGTATTGCTAAACAAACATTACCTTTGGTAGGCTTCACAGGTTTAGAAGGCGTAATGAAAGACTTGCATAGAGGACAAATCTTGCATGCAACTGGAATCTGAAACAAAGCAGAATGCAAACTTGTCATTATAAACTTCACATAATACAACTCAATAAAATTGAAACTTTGAACAATATTTAAATCGAGAAGTTTCCAGCTTGTATTTTTTTTTTGTAAGCGTTGTGGAGCACGCAGTGCACATACCGTTAAAATCGATTAAGAATTGTATCACTTCCGGTGGTTGAGATTATGGCAGCTGAGCAACCTTCTTATTTTCATTAACTCTAAAAGGAAAATAGTTTTTTTGTTTTCATTAAAGTTTATTTAATCAATGCGCACATGACACTGTGTGCCTGTGGCTTTCGAGGCATTTTCATTATGATTAACAAGCTTATTTATAAGTTGAGTAATTATCTGGTGTTTGCTGACTTAATTAATCAATGTACCAGTCAGTTGCATCAACCGCCCCCCCCCCACACACACACGGGGATGGGCGGTGGATAGTCGGGGAAATGGCATTGATGTTAGTAAAAACTTAGTTACCTTCCAGCTTCCCCCACACTGCCGGGAAAATGTTGGGAACTTTTTCTCTGAACCAATACACGGGGACATTATTTAATTGTCAGGGGAAATACTGGAGATTTTACCATCCGGGGAGGGGGGGGGGGCTGTGAATAACTGGATGCATGACTGGTGCATGATTGTGAGGTGTTTGTTGACTTAATTAAAATGATTAATCATGTCAGAATCAAGGCAAAGTAGAGAGTTACAGTGTAAGTCAACATAATGAACTAGAAGCCATGATAGGGGTAGAAGACAGGACATTGCCCACTACATAAATTTACTCATAACTTTGCAAGTTCAATGCAAAGAAATTGCCTTTGTTTTAACTAATTGCATACCCCACCCACCATATTATTAAGGAAAATATTCACAATATACCTCTTTCTCGCATCCTGTACATTTCTTCACGACTTTAAAGTCTGATTTGCCTCTCTCCTTATTAGTGGAGTTCCGTCTCATTTTAAATGGCATCGGTAACGTTAAATAAATACAGAAAAAGAATGGAAACTGTGTTTACAAAATATCAGTGTAACAAAACGCTTGAATTTACAAATCGAGCGTTTATATGATCTAGAGACCACTTCCTGCAGTGGTTATCTCCCGTTGTCCATAATTAAACCGTAGAAACCAAAGCGCTGAAACTTTAAACATTGGATATTAATTTATTACTGTATTTTATATATGTAGTCTAATGGGCGTGGGAGCTTCTTCAACATTGGGAGGAGTGAGCAAACATATGGGAGAGGGACAAACAAAATAAGTTTGAGATTAGTTTAAACATATTTATTTCCCCAAATAAGGACAAGTCACATGAATATATGAGCCGTTCTCCAGGAAAACCGGGCTTAATGACATTGTTTTGTAATTATGCAATAAGATTTAGAAAAATGTCTAAAATGAGAAAAAACTCGTGTCCTTTAAATTCATATTTAAGTAATTGGATAGTATAGTACCATCCATTAGCTTCAAGTTTTCTTTAAAATTGTGTAAAAATAAATTCTGTCGTTGCTATGGTGATCGTTTTCTAAAAAAGTACTCATATCAAGGAAAACAAGGGTTAAGTGGCTAAAAACACTAGCAGTTGTTCTCTATAAGCAAACACTCACAAATTGGACACGTTTTATTAAAATAAGAATATGATTCTATAATGTGCCACAATTTTAAAAGTTTACGTCAAAAATTTATCAGATACTGGATCTTTGAAATGCCAGTTGACGTTACGTAAAAAACGGTCGTACTATGCTACGTAATACGTAATCATCACGTAGTGTAAGGGGCAGGTAATCCAGGCTAGGCTTGTATCATCAAATAGAAGAAGATCTAGATTGATTTTATAATTTATTATCTAAAATATTTAAAAGAGTCGTGGGGTCTTGTACATGTGCATGTAGAAGTCGACATTCAATCGTTCTGTTTCAAACAAAATATTTATTTGAGCAAAAATCATTATGTATTAAAATTGTTCATAACGTTAGTAAATATGTGTTGATTGTAGGGTTAACGTATGTTTTTTCGTGCTATTACATCTGCAGAGTCCCGAGGGACGGTTGGTGCCCAAGCCCGTCAGGGCGAGGGCACCAACACTCCCGAGGTACTCTGCAGATGTAATAGCACGAAAAAACATGCGTAAACGCTATTATAGCATAAAAACAACACTTTATTAGTATGTGTTTCAAAATTATGACATTTTGGCGGGACATTTTGGGCGACGTCGGGAAAACAAACGCGACGTCGCTTAGCAAACGTTACGTCACATACTAGTTTTTGTTATGAGCGTCGACTTCCGGTATCGGCAAATACAAAGAAAACAGTGACATTTGGGGTTTGTTTACGTTTATTATTTTACTATTATAGAAAATTGATTAGTAGTTACAATTAGAATATGAATTACAGTTCATATAACGCTGTAAATCATTTATTTTTGTCGGCTGGGTCCTGGAATGGGCATACTTAAAACTGAACACCAACAGCGCGTGCGCGCGAGAATCTTTACAATAACGTACCTTTTGTTCCCCGTTTAAGTATGAGCAAAATAACCGTTTTTATGCTATAATGTTCAAAAATAGGCCCACAAGTATTGTAATATGTACCTCGTATGAAGAAGGCTTTTTGACTACAATATATTCAAAACTAAGATACAAAATGCTATATATAATTCCACACCGACCCCGATCATACTAGGCTTACACGTTGACAGTTACGGTAGTTAAATATTGGCGACAAGAAAGGGAAACTGATTGCAGTTTGTATTCTGAATGCATACTGCATATATTTAACATTAACGCTTTAACAGCTTATATAGTTAGAATGAATGAATGTATGTAGTTTCCGGGTTCTGTGTTATTATAGCTCAGCTATTTTGACGTGAGCCTGACCTTTATGTGAGAATATATTACAAGGTTCTTGCTTTGAATGTATCAATTTCTGCAAGCAAATCGTGAAATATCGGCAATATTTGTGTTTGTATTACATCTCGAGCGTGATCGTGATACTCCTCGATTATGAAAACATACAGTCGGTGGTGCAAACGTAGACAATATACCGACTGTTAAATTACGGTAATCAATAGGTCAGGCTCATGTCAATGTGACCAAGCTATATGACATATATATTTAATAGTATATCAATGATCTACGAGCGCGTGGATAGAATCTTGAAGATTTCTCACAGGTTTTAAAGGTAGTTAGTCAATCTGAACGTAAAACCACATGACAAAAAAAATTATATAACAAACTACAGTTTTCACGTTTCCATTTGTTTCATCCATCCAATATGTGCATTCAGTGCATAC
Organism: Spisula subtruncata; assembly: GCA_963678985.1. Classification (NCBI taxonomy): domain Eukaryota; kingdom Metazoa; phylum Mollusca; class Bivalvia; order Venerida; family Mactridae; genus Spisula; species Spisula subtruncata. The sequence goes on from OY787665.1 coordinate 20,208,239, forward strand.
TCATATATGCTTGAATACCCTTGATGCCTCGAACACCCCAGATACCTCGAACTATTTCCCAGGTTCGAAGGTAGTTCGAGGCATCGAAGCTCAACTGTAGTATTGTAAATGTTTCTTTTATGTAATGAATGAGTGACAATTTGGGGATGTTAAAACTATTTTGTGATATAATGTCTTAAGCCTGTGGTAAAACACACGAGTTCTATCGAATCATTGCACCATCCGATTTAGAATGTCAAAAAAACTGAAATAATGATCAAGATTACATCGCTGGCTTAAACGTTCGTAAGTGCTAATGATAATTGCTTATTACTTTTATGTTTACCTACATTGATGATTTCTCTGTATAAATTTACACGCATGTGCATCATTTGCGACTTTCTATTCACTTTGAGACGTTAACTTGAGAAGGAACAGCCTTGAATATGTGTTAAAATTACTCGTAAACCACATATAAATGCACGAACGCACATGTTGTACACCCGAGACGAAAGTTTAATCCCATTCTATTTACTATCGTGTCCAATGCTCTTTTGAATGGTCACGAATTTTATTGTAAAATCCATTAATATTTACAAAACTTAATTTCCTTACGGTAATTGACTTTTAAAAATCTTCTGTATCGATAGATCTACTGTTTGCTTAAAGATAAATTAGTCAGTCGATTAGAAAAAAGATTGGACAATGATATTCCATTATGTGTGACATTCGAGCCGTGCATGTTTAGACGTAGATGTTTTTACTTCCACTTGCCTTAATAGGATTTAAGATTTTCGTGTATTGTACTACTGTACTACTAATAGCTCTCGAATTTTGAAGAGTTTAACTAATCGAAAATGTATATATGCGTCTATATATACTATAAGCCTGTGTGACTTGTGTATGTATGCGTGAAAGTATTTCCGCCTTTATATGCAAATCTTTTGATGTTGTTAACTTATAAGTCTATTTATAGTCGTATTTACATTTTTATGAATTGTATGTCGCAGTTCAATACGTTCAAATAGTTGTTTATGAATTGTGAGTGAGTTTTTAAATATTTTCAAGTCATGGCTTTAAGAACTGGAATAGGATTTACCGGTTTGTGTCGCATTCTTAGACAGGAAGTTAATTATAGTGCACGGATACATAGACACGTGACAGGTAGCTACGTTAGCCAAGAATCACGTGAATTCCGGATTCCAGGAGGTAGAAAAGGTGCTATTTCCGGTTCAAACGGTGGCAATGTTTACGCCAACTATTCGGATAGACTTCGGACATTTTGTACAGAAGCTTCCGACGGTAAGAGTATATTCGCCTACCGTAGCGTCGATTACGTCGTTGACGTCAAAACCGGCGATCAGCGTCACTCTGGCACCGATGCTAATGTGTATATTACCCTATACAGCGACACTGGGGATAAAACTGACCCAATCAAACTTGATTACCTGTTTAGAGACGACTTTGAAAGAGGACAACTCGATTCATTTCAATTAAAGAATATTCAAAGTATTAATGATATCATCAAAATTGAGTTGTGGAGAGATAATGCAGGGTTTGGGTCGGATTGGTTTGTGGACTATATCGAGATAGAAGCTATACATAGTAGAAAACGTTTCATGTTTCCGTTGTTCCGCTGGATCAAACCGGACCGACATTATATAGTGCATCACATGGACAACTGTCTACCACAGTTTGATCCCCAACCAGAGTACCGACTTGAAGAGATGGACAGTAAGAGGGCCGTCTATATAGGTGCACAGAAAGTCCTACCAGGAGGACCTTTACAGGTGAGTAATAATTGAAACTTAACCATGTAACTATCATTCCTGGCACAAAAGTTAAGGTAGTTCGAGCTACCTAGTGTGCGCCGCGCTAAGTCATTTCGTGAAGAATTCATTCGTTAGATAAAATATGCTTATCATACCTCCTTAAGAACTTTTTATCAAATCGATACGACGCCACCTACTAATTGAGTTAACTGTTTTTTGGTCCATACTTTTTTCACTCACTGTTTCCAGTGACCAACTTATCAGCCCGTGTTCCTCGATGCATCTCAATTAGAAATATATGCTCAATGTTTGTCGAACCCCTTAATGAGAAAAATATCCGATACGACCCACAGGGGAAGACTCAATGAAAAATTATGATCTATATACTCTAATGTTATAGTATATGACCATATTTTCGACTCAATGAGTCTAATCCCTGCGATACGACCTATCCACCAGATATTGCAAATTATGTCACTGTTTATTGAAGGTTATTTGATCATGTAACAACGATTGATATCAACTGATTACAAACTAATCACACGTATCTTGATTGTCTATGTTATCTCACAAGACGACTTGTTTAATCTCCTCTACTATAATAAATATCAAATACCTAAATGCCATTTAGATCTTTGGAAATATGTATCTTAGCCCACAAATACGGTGTAACGTTAGGGCCATCACGGTCTATCTATAAAAAATCGCTCACAAGTACGACGATGAAAACTCGATAGTACGAAGGAGAAAACTCGAAATTACGATGGAGAAAACTCGATAGTGCGATAGTGTAAACTCGATAGTACGAACCAACGATAGTACGATAGTGATAACACGATAGTATATGATGATGATCAAAACTCACGGATGTGTTAAAACTGCTTGCACTGCCACTCTGACACCACGCCATTTTTTCGTCAACCCAGTCTTCTTGGAACACCAGAGTAACAAAAAATTCACCTAATAACCTTCACAATGAATAAGATCACCTCTTTGCACATGAGGCATTCAATCATATTTCTAAGACATAAGCCACATGCTTAATGCTCTAGACAAAACACGTGCATTTCTAAAATTTCATAAATCACATGTTTCTATGCTTGAAACAAATATTTCTAAGAAATAAGGCTCATGTTTATCCACATTGTTTACATATTGCATCTGTTACATGTGTATACGCGTGTTTCGATCCACTTGTTTAGTCTATTGTTCGACGAGATATTCCTACAATCTATTTTATTTATGCTTCACTTCCACCGTTGCAATCTACGAGGGGTGATCAATAAATTCAAAGATTTTTCTTCTAATTTTTGAAATATTGGAACTACGTCACGCGCCCCTTGTATGAATACAACAATTTTATTTGTGCATTTGTTTAGAGATATGTTACTCCGAATGGTGTTAGTTGGCTTTAAGCCTTGCTGCCAATATGAAATTGCTAGATGAAAACTCCTCGAATATATTGTTCACCCCTAGTTTTGTAGTATTGTATTCTGCCATCTGCGAGCACTATTTCCCTTTCATTAACGTCAGCTTAATCGACTCTCTCACCCCCCCCCCCCACCAAGCAGCGACACATATTGCACTTATAAAGCATAAGGGGAAAATACCTAAAACTTTTCTAGAACCGTGACCAATACTGCCAATGACTGTGTATTCAATTCAAGGAAAAGAGACGAATATTTAAATCATATACTTCATAACATACGAGGGTTGTTGAGAAATTGTTCGTACGAATTTGAGAAATTTTATGAACGAATTTGAGAAATACACTGCCATAATTACTTTTTATTAGAAATCTGTGTTCTCTCAGTAGGGTACCAAAGATTTTTATCTGTGATAAAATTTTTGTTAAGTAGTTCCTTGGATACAGTGGGACTCCACCATCATGACCATGGACCGGGACAATTTGAATGACGTCAGTGACGTCACGACCGCATTGTGGACCAAAAAGCATCAATGTACAATTTAGTTAACTCGCTTTGTTTACTTTAGTATAGACACTTCATGGAAACTCCCTTTGTGAAATGACCAAACTATAATGTTCAATAAAAATCCATCACTTGCGACATTTCGCTCACTTACATGTATACATTTTCTTGTACATGTACATCAAACATATAAAACTATGTCCTCGACGAGTCAAAAATCGACCGTCCTTCGTAGTAATCCCCTATCTAGACCCGTCTTTGTATTTCATTCGTCAAATACTGGGTTAGTAAGTGTGAATAAGTAGTTATTTCCGACCTTACTTGTGTAAAAAAATCCTGTCACCTACATATTCATGGATCTTTTCTAAAATACACATACATGTACAATGTTCACACATTCATATCCTCGCAAATTTAAAGTACTAAAATATGAACGTCATTTTAGAAAGCAAGTAGCTACCATTTCGAAAGCCTGTGTTGTGTTCAGACAACTAGCATGGCAATAAATTCTTAGTATTGAGGTAACAGGCTCGAATCCGGGATGATCTCCAGGCATGTTCTCTGTTTAAAGTTGTTCTATTCATTAATGGGGAGAACTCTCCCAGTTATTTGTGGTTAGTATTACGGTATACGGTACCCATGATAAATTTACTGTTTGCAATACGTTACATTCGTGTCGTGCAATATTTCCAGAGAGGTCTTCAGTAAGGAAATAACCTTCCTAAACAACATAATCATTTTGTTTCATGGGATAATCATTGTATTTTTTTATATCTTTATAACAACAACTTATGTACAACAACCAAACGTTGTGCTTACCAAAGGGTACTTGTACCACAATGTATAAACCAAATCACTGTATAACTTATTGAATAACTATAAACTCCAACTTGTATCACTTATTGTTATTGAAAAATTGAAAGTAAATGTACATGTTTAACCTGATCACTGTATGACTTATTGTCGTACTATATAATTCAACATGTATACCTTAATACAATCGCCGGACATCGACTCGTTTATACGCAGTGGGTACTGTATATGGTCTAAAGAGATTGTAATTATAAAATGCTAATTAATTAATAATTTAATGTAGACCACGTGGCAAAAGCTTCAAATGATTATCGAGCCTGTATTTTCCAGTCATTTTTAAAAGACACGTATTAAATGTGGCACAATAAGAAGGTGGGTGCTTTATACGATTTGTTTTTTTATTTATTACCAATATTGATAATATGTTCTATAAAGTGTCCTATTTTCGTATTACGGGTGGTCTAAGTGTTTAAACCAAAAGTGATTATCGCTCATGCATTTTTCGCGCCAGGATTGGCTAAATATTTACAATGAATGAACAATAGGCACTCATTTGAACTACAAACATAAGTGGGGAGATCTATTTCAACCTCGGAAGTTCAGAATCTGGTACATACAGTCTGTACAGATAAACAAACATGGGCTATGTCTATCAATTTCCGTCTGGTCTGATCTAGGAATTGAAGACAGGTTTTATGAACTTTTATCTAGATAGTCGGAAGGTTAAAATCAAAGCTCTGTTGTTTTTATAGGCCTATCGCATAAGAGGGTAATTCCGCGGGCCAAAATATAAGCGATTTTGGCATTTGATTCAGCCATTTTGCGTGTGAAAAGATTAGCGATTGTATTAAAGCTGTACTGTACAGAAGGCCAACATTTACATTAAAGAGAATGCTCGAAAGTTGCAAATATTCCAAATCATCAGCATTGAATGGAAGGTCTGTTAACCTGTTCACTGTACAGAATATATAGCCACTGATTCTCGTTACTTCGTATCTAACCGTCTATCTTTATTATTTGTTTCAAGTTGGGTTTTTTTGAAAAAAAAGAAGAAAATATGTAAATCAGTTCTGTTTTACCTGCTTTGTATGGGAAAATGTGTAACATGTGTATAAAGTTACAAAGTTCGTTGTGGCTCAGTGAATATTGTAAAACGTGTTGAAAGAATAAATCTACGCCCATCAATGAAAATTGAATTACAGAAAAACCGCAATAATAAAACCACATCAACACTATTTCCGATACATAAAATCGTAATATCAGATAAAAGTAGTTTTGCCATGCGTTAATTTTCGAAAGCCGAACCACGTACAGTGTCTGATTAACTACAGCGCGCCTCAAAACTTTATTTATGCTTCGTATAGCAGTTGTTATAACACCACCTTAATTGTAATTTAATAATACAACATACGTAAGCGTACTTTAGACGGATTCTGTGTTATGCATTTTGCCAAAAAAGTCAATAAGTTACATGCACGGCGTATTAACACCCATCCCTTCATATACCTTTGGCACTCAATCTATGTAAATAAAGTATCCCTGGTATACCCTTCAGCAGAACATGGAACGTGACGAAAATTTTAATGATATGTTTGTACTTTATCGTTTAAACTGTAGTTGTTTAGTATGCTAGAAATGATGATAGCACATAACACCATTCCAGACGCCATTGCTAACTAGTACCTCATTAACCCTAGATTCGAGTAAAAATGCTACTTGATTTTACATGGAAATGCAATTATAAGCTTGTTATCATTCCTAATCGCTTTGATCGTAGAAAAAACTGCCAGACATACAACGAGGTTATGATTGATGTATATTTATAAATTACTCCTCGACGATTATTTATAGCAGAACATTTGTAAATGTACGAGCATTATATTTACAGAGTATATTACAGTAGTATAGTCTTACGGACCGACCCATCCATTCTGATTCCCTCGGCCTTTTTTGCATTTTCCGAAGACCAACGGAAATGACGGAGCTATCAGGATTACATCGTCGTATTTTGAACAAGATTAGGCACTGTATCATGCCGTCGATGGATAAAACGTCCGCATTAAGTGAACAGGGGGTATAATGTTTGAATTCCTAAAGAGATCATTTTCTGATGCTACTAATTAGTGGGCCACTTTTGCACCAGTCCATTGAAACCCCGGCACCCAAACCCCGGTGAAGGGCGGTGATTTCCACATTAGCCTTTGTCAAAACCCGGGTAAAATCCTTGCCCCTAGGATGCAGAATATAAACTCTCCGACGACCTAAACCGGAGAAATATAGTCCAGGCTATTTGTCTACGGTATTAATTTTGCGCAGAACAAAATCTCCGCATTCATCCGACAGTGTGGAAACATCGGAAATGTAGATTACCACAGATTTTCCTCAATATGGCTATCACTCACCATAAACGTACAGTATAAGCGCCAACTTCCATGTAGCGTATAAACCTTGTCACTGGATGACTTATTGTGAAACTACAGTTCAACTTGTATGACTTATTGTGAGCAAAAACATATCTGATTTCCAATTACTGTATAACATATTCGGATGATTACACAGTTCAACGTGTAGGACTTATTGCGAGCAAAAACATCTCTGATTTCCAATTACTGTATAACATATTCGGATGATTACACAGTTCAACGTGTAGGACTTATTGTGAGCAAAAACATCTCTGATTTCCAATTACTATATAACATATTCGGATGATTACACAGTTCAACGTGTAGGACTTATTGCGAGCAAAAACATCTCTGATTTCCAATTACTGTATAACATATTTGGATGATTACACAGCTCAACGTGTAGGACTTATTGCGAGCAAAAACATCTCTGATTTCCAATTACTGTATAACATATTCGGATGATTACACAGTTCAACGTGTAGGACTTATTGCGATAACTGGAAGTTGACTCGTCCATACAGTTTTATACAGTTTTACTTACTAGTCATACACTAGTACAAATATAACTTATATTGTAAAGTGTGACGTTCCGGGAAGAACTTTTATCTGATCAAAACTCATTCATAAATCCGCCTTCACTGGGTAACTACCAAAGTACCGACTATCAACAATCTAGATCCAATCTACCGCATCACTAATCATACGTACATAAAACACTTGTTCTGTTGTTACATACCACTGGATTGGGTTGTCATTAAGTAGTTATTGAAATTGTTATACAGCCTCGTATCACGTGATGTGGCTGAATATGAAAAACGATGGTGAAAACAACTAATTTCAGTACATTGTGATAATCACCACGGAATTTATTAGACATCAACTGGTTTGGAGGGATTCTGTTATTATTTGGTTACAAGTGTTTAGAGCAACACTACACGCGATGTGCGAAATATGAAAACGTTGGTGCAAATTACTAATTTGGGATAATCACTTCGGAATTTATTAGGCATTCAGTTTGATTTAGGGAAATTCTGTCATTTTCGTTCGCATGTAGATTGTATTATACTTATGTATAGAATGCAGACAACAATACAGGATTGGCGTACGTTGTTTTCTTGGTGAAATGTATCCTCCTGATAAAAAGTAAAAACCATAGCATGTGTAGAATTTCATGAGGAAAAGGTGTGTTTCGTGATTACCATAATATGGTTTTGTGAGTGAATAAAAATTAATGGCAAAGTTTCTGACGTTTGAACATTGAATGCCGTGTTCGCTGTTGGATATTTGACTAACATGTGTAGAAGTGCTCTCTTAATCTACGATTATTAACCAAGAGGAAGAGATAAACCAAGCAAGATTGTGTAAACGATTGCTTCTCATTTTTTTCTTGAAATTTGTAAACACGTTCCCAGAAGTAATGATACAGTCTAAATACTGTACGTGAAAGATTGCATGGTATAACATTATCTGAGCATTTGGGATTTGAAACTTAGTGAAACTTTCTTGGATTGTATTGTGTATTTAGGAAATCTTATTCACCGCGAAGTGCTGTTGGATTTGTGATTCAAACACATTGTTTTTCCGTACTAGAATCTATTCAAAGAAGGATTTTTTCAAGTTAGGTAGTTGTGATAGAACTAAATATGGCGACAAACGGCGAAGGTCCTAAAGACACAGTTCTTATAGACGCAGTTCCTAAGGACACAGTGTCTAAGGACGCAATTTCCAAGGACACAATGCCTAAGGACACAGTGCCTAAGGACACAGTTCCTAAGGACGTAGTGCCTAAGGATGCAGTTCTTAAAGACGCAATTCCTAAAGGTGCTGTTCCTAAAGACGCAACTTCTAAAAACGTTGACCCTAAGGACACAGTGCCTAAAGCTGACTACGTGATTAAAGTTCGGACTGGGGACCGGAAGCGTGCTGGTACGGACGCTAATATACGGATTATCCTACACGGTGATGAAGGACTTAAGACGGATAAAATGCGGTTACATAATGTTCTAAAAAATGATTTTGAATGTGGACAAATTGATGAGTTCGTTATACTGGACCAAACCGAGCTAGAAACCATAAACAAAATAGAACTGTGGCGTGACAACTTCGGGCTAGGGAGTAGGTGGTACTGCGATTATATTATTGTACGGAAAAGAAGTTCAGAAACACAATTCACTTTCCCAATATACCGATGGGTAAAAGCTGGAGTGCATCATATATTCAGACTGCATGACACCATGTTACCGATGCAGGATCCAATGGCAGAACAGCGATGGAAAGAACTTCAGAAAAAGAAGAAGAATTACAAACTTAATATGAATATTCCAGGGGGACCAGCACAGGTAGGCTTCATTTGTTCAAACAATTGTATCTGTATTCCCCCGTGTCACACATACACTTTCACTTACATGTATACCAGTATTATATATTCTCACTGCATAAACTACGGTAATATAATATGATAAAGTCCGTTTGAAGAAACCGAAACCAAACTTAGTAAAACGAGATACACATCAGAAACAATATTTTATTGCAAATTGTATCAAATTTTCAAGCATATAAAAATATGAAAATACAGCGTTCATGCAATAATCAAGTATTGATAGAGCAGGTCCTGGTGCAAGTGGCCAATGCAATAATGAACGTTTATATGTAGTTAGCAGCCTAGCGAGATAGCAACAAGATGTTGGTAGCCTAGCAGGCCTAGCAGCGTGAAGTTGGCAGCCTTGCGACCTTGCAGCCAGCAGCCTAGAGTCAGATCTCGTTGAAAAACAGTGCTGCTTTGTACCGTTTGATAGATAGACGTTGCCCATTTTTATTTTCTACTGTCACGAAACGAGGTTAGATTATTACTAGATTAAACCAACCAGGAAGATGTAAACATTTGTTGTTGAGTGTTCCAAAACACGCAATTATAACCGGATATTGAAAATGCAATTGCACTGCAGATTATTTGTGGTTAACTTTGACTCTTGGCTAGGATGGTCATTTCAAACCCCTTTCTGTGTAATACGATGATAGTGTTTTAAATATAGCCAATAAGCACTTGTTATTGTCAACAACTGTTTCCGATTTGATATCAAATGAGATACTGTGAGATGAGATGAGTACGTGTACATGTGTGTGTTTGATAATAAATATACCGTGTTCATTTGCACGTGCCGTCTAACACATGCCGCCAAACGTCTTCGTAATGATGCGTTTACAGCGACATCCACCATCCTGATCACCTCGGCTTTTTTGCAATGCAATACAATATTTAAATTTACCGGAGATAAACGGAAATGACCGATATTTCACGATTGCAGCGTCCACAATGCATTCAATGCACTTTGTTACCTCTTTCAATTTCTTACAAAACCAACACGAATCGATTCTGGTCAATGTCTGTCATGACTTCACCATAACCGTGGGGAGCGGTGGCCTAGAGGAAGGGCGCGCGCTTCGGAATCGAGAGGTCCCGGGTTCGATCCCCTCTGGACCACTGGTTAATTTCTCTGAGCAAGACCCACAGCTCCACTCCACCATGGTGTAAAATGGTACCTGTGAGGGCAGTGTCTATTCCAGGGCGCCGCAGATCGACGTTGGCTGCCACACCACAGGAGAGAAATAGTCTCCCCAGGGAGACACGAGTGTAGGATTACATATGTAGCCCAATGACCAGGGGAAATTTAAATGTCAAAGGGTGCTTGAGCGGCCTAACAGCTGAAAAGAGCCCTAGAAAATTGGTAACTTAACTTTTTTTTATAACTCTCGTGTCTCCGAATCCTGGTAGACTAAAGCCAATGCGCGGATCACCGATGTGAAATATCTGTTGCATGACCAATGTTTGGTACAAGTATATTCAGATAATGACATGTTTGCCAAATTTCCAGAGGTTGACGGCAAATCCGTGACAGACTGACCCCAGACCCTAATGTGAACCCCGGAATATTGTCGTTAGTGTTGATGAGGTGGCGCGAAACCAAAGCCACCGTATTTGATGTCAAGCACGTCAATTAAACTACCACATTATGTCATAGGCTACATTTTTGCACTCCTGATCTTGGTAAGGATAGTTCTGAAACCAAACGGGGCATTGTCTTTGATGCTAAATATAGATAAAAGTGGTCATTCACGGGGATGACTTCGGGCTTTATCGCCTTGCAGTAATAAACAAAAGCCAGTGGTGCAAATGCTTCATGCTTCAGACTGTTTATACTCTGCTGCGATGTAGGGACCTATTATGGTAAAATGTATACAACATTATTGGTGATATGAATGGTCTCCCTTTGTCCTTCTTAAATATTTTATACAACAAAATGTACAACTGACATTGTGCAAACAAACTCTTATTTGATTTTTTTGTATTCTCAGTATTAAGAAACATGTCAACTATACATACCGAGATGATGTGCTGTTTGGTTTAATGCAGTCGATGTGAAGGTCCACCGTGAAAGCTAGGTCATTTCCGTTTGTTTCCGGTATTGCAATTTATAAAGTCCGAGGTTATCATAATTGTCAAGGTCATTGGCTAGTCTGGTCCCCGGTACCTAAATCTTGCATTACATTATAAACAACGGTTTGATTTGGGACAGGGAACCAGACTAGGTAGGTACTTGGCTTGAAACTTTATAAAATATAAATATTGATGTGCAGTTTGTATTGCAAATTAATGATTAAAACAATCTCATAGTTAAGGACTATTTGACTACTTAAGGTCACACATCTGCTATTATTAGCCGTTGAGATATTTTACCAATCGGGTTCAAATCTAAATTGGTTCACCATAGTCAGCATAGGGCTCAATCGTAAAAGGTCGGCCAATTCCGTTTGTTTTGTGTAATTGATGATTAAAACAATCTCATAGTTAAGGACTATTTGACTACTTAAGGTCACACATCTGCTATTATTAGCCGTTGAGATATTTTACCAATCGGGTTCAAATCTAAATTGGTTCACCATAGTCAGCATAGGGCTCAATCGTAAAAGGTCGGCCAATTCCGTTTGTTTTGTGTAAATATACATTAGCTTTGCAAAAAAGACCGAGATGCTCAGAATGCATATCGCTTTGGAACCACCATTGCAGGAACAATGCCAGTACGAGTTGCAAGGTAGTTCCGCCCAATATTTGAAAATATTGGTAGATCTTTATGGCTAAGAATAAAACTATACAATGCATCTCGATGACTTTGACTAGTTTTGTGCTTCATCAGCACAATTTATGGAATCCGGAAATCTCTAAATAAGGACTGACATCATCAGGGGTACAATAGATGCTTTAATATACTTAGTAGATCGGCTGAAGTTCCGATCGTGATGTAAGGTCAAATGCTAAATATTATACATATCTATTTATAAATGCTACCGATTTTAACAGAGCACAATCATGTAGAATCTAATAGATCTAGTAACTGGTGTTTTTCTATGAGAAAATCCGTATGTATTTGATTTCTATTTATACGTATGTATACACCAACTCGGAAGTTGAATATTAACAGTTGGTTTTACTTTTGTCATGCTGCGCTCGCTATATCAAGATGTAGCACCTAAATATTTAGACTATTTATTGCCCAGTGCTTACACGATGACATGTATACTACGTCATAAGTAAATGTGAAATACGTTTGTTTATTCCACCCACGATTGATGACGTAGATGAAATAACTGGATCTGAAGATTTTTTGCAATTGTTTGAATTATTTTCTCAGTTATTGTCCTTGGAATCTGCAAATTGGGCCAATGTGCGGGGTACCAGTTGTGACGTTATCGCTTCTTTTTTGCAATTGTTTGAATTATTTTCTCTGTTATTGTCCTTGGAATCTGCAAATTGGACCAATGTGCGGGGTACCAGTTGTGACGTTATCGCTTCTTTTTTGCAATTGTTTGAATTGAATTATTTTCTGAGTTATTGCTCTTGGAATCTGTCAAGTGTGCCAATGTGCGGGGTACCATATGTGACGTAATCGCTTCTTTTTTACAATTGTTTGAATTATTGTCTCAGTTATTGATCTTGGAATCTGTAAAGTGGGTCAATGTGCGGGGTACGAGGTGTGACGTCATTGCTTTCGCCAGTTAAACATGACAAAGTATTATACATGTATAGCTTATTAAATTATTAATTCATGTACATGATTAACTGTTGTTTCAAGGCTACTCTCCTATATTAATGAGGAATAATCATAGTTTGCTGGTATAAAAGGAAACAATCGAATAATCTATCGGGCTTATTCGTCAAGGGACAATACTCTTCGAAACACTGTATCATTTTTGGACATGATTTATTCTTTTATTAAATAGAAGGTCCTAGGCATACGACATATTTATGTTAAAAAATTACATCTAATAATATCATTATAATTATTTTCACTTTCACGGTGATTATGCTCGTATTTTACATTGGCCTAAATAAACAAATGATCAATCAAAAACTAACCTAGACTATACATTATACAATGTGTATGACGACTTGTCAATTGTAAGTAATTTGTTACTTCGTTAAACCATTCGTTCGGAAATAGTTTTGTTGAATCACAAGCAACTTAACAGATGTCAAAATACTATCCTGGAGCTAAATTTATGTAATAATAACAACAACAAAAATAAACATGGTGTATAGTGTATCTTTCATGGGCGCATCTAGTCCTATACTTTGATCTATTGATCGCAATCAGGACACTCAAGGACCATATACGGACCTGACACGTATACAATGAAACACCTTCACTTTACGGTTCGTAAAGCAACATAACAACATAACGACCAATTTCGTGGTATCGATATATTATGAATCGTCGCCCTTGGGGTTGTACCTTAACGATTTGCATTAATTGTATTGATACATTGTAGTCATACTAGTATACCGTCAAATATGTAACTAAAGACAAACCATTTAAAAGCCACTTGTGAACAAATGTCACTGATTCAAAGCATGTCTAAAAGGCCACTTATTTCATATCTAATCAGTGCTTAACCTGTTAAGAGAGACCACTTTGTCAACAAATACCATCTTTTCTGTTATCACAGCTGGTCGTTACAGAAAGGTTTGGATATAACGCACAACATATCTAAAGCAATCTCATGTGGAGCAACAATCTCACATGCGTTATAAAATGGCGATGCTCTACAGAGGTTGTTATAAGTACCTAGCATACGACAGAATCATTTCTATTAAAAACAGGATGTCGATGGCCTCGAATAATGCATGCAAATCAAGGGAACGTTTTTATGATTCCTACGCATTACAGTGTATGTGTACTGGGGTTTTTTTAATCATTTTTTTTGCTGAAGAATAAATCTTTTCATGTACATATTTCTCATTTACCGGTATATAAGATATCCTACCTGGGGTAGAACATTACCCTGTTATCAGTGGATCTTGTCACCACTACGAGAAGTTATACTGTAACATTGTTAAGTTGCTCAGTTAGTGGTTAGTCTTAACCCTATGTGTTTAATAGTGCATTTGTATGTGAAGTGACTTGCGGACTATGCAATTAGTCATTTAGGTAACCGACCGTGTCACGTATGGATAAAACATATTGTTGTAATATTTAATTAGGTTAATTGTTTCTTACGCAATATAAGAACAATATATGGAACGCCGTGTGAGCCTTCTTATAAATTTGGCAAAACTTATTCATTTTATACGTTGAAGCAATGGATAGATAATCTATGGAACTTCGTTTGTATCTTTTAAACGTGTCTTGTTGATGGATTGTGGTAATTGTTACTTATAGGAATGGTAAACAATCTATGGAACGTCGTTTGTGCCTTGTAAATTGATCACTATAATTTTATCATGTTCTTATGAATGAAGTATGTTAAATGGCACATATAGACCATATGGGATTCTAGTAAGTCTATGGAATGAAACGTGTGTCTATCCGAACAGAACTCTACGTACAGTTATTATTAATGCATTTCCCCAAAATATGCAGTTCACATAATATCGCTATGTTTAATTGTAGAATATCGAACTAATTATGTATCAATGGACAATCAAACATACTTACGTATATTAGACATAATGTTTACTACAACTATTTTCCATGTATCATGAAACATGTTATTTCATCTGATGTTATTGTTCTAAATTACTAAAAACAGGAACACTGTCTTCTTGCATATAAAGAAAACACCATATTGGATATAACAATAATATTTGAATTGATATCGGAAGCTAGTTCAGCTGCAGACCACATGTGAAATAATTGATATAATAAATATTGGGTTATGTGAGCATACTCCATATGACAGAATAGAATAAATGGTTCAATTTGGTTAAGCACGTGCAACTTATCACCACGCACAAAACATATGCTTGTATATCAACTCACGCGTAAATGGGTTTTGGTTAGCTGTTTGTGTATATTTAATACTGTTGGATTAACACGGAGGTTGGAGTCCTGATGGTTGGTTGGAAGCTCCAGCCTAAGCTCGCCAGACCTCGGACACCAACACACTAGAGGGACTGGATAATAACCGCGCGTGAGTCGCCTTGTTAAGGCATTACATGTTTTTTGTCCAAAACGAAGGACAGATATTTTTATGGTAGAAATCGTGCCATTATTTTTCTTTGTCTGTAATGGAGATGAAAAATACATGAATTCAGGAAAGTAACGTTAATGGCAAAGATTGGTGTTGATGTTGTCAGTTAGAAACCAAGATGTTTTATAATTTCATTTGGCTTTTCAAATATCTTATACATTTACATGTTCTTCTTGAGAAACTGCATATAGATTCTCGTTTAAATGGTCACACTTTAATTTCTTCGATTCTTTGACGATTTGTAGATCGAATTGCATTTAGAGATAGGGAAACTTACCATTTCCATTATCTTTTTTGTCAGTTACAAATATTGAAAAGACCTTTGCCTGAACACTGACTACTATCTATAACTCAATTGAAATTCAACAGCATTTTGTACATTACATTTAGTGGATCAATATCACTTCAGACAACGCCTACAGAAAAGAATATAATTGAATTTATAAGATATAAGTGGCGTTCCATAGACATAATTTGTCATTTTTGGCTTTTTTGTTGCCGATTTATATATTTTACATATTTTATGAAATAGGATTTTAGTACAAATTTCCATTCGATGTGCAAACGTCAGTTTAGACTAGAGAAGAGCGAAGTCAGTGAATCGGAACAAGTTATAGATACAAGTGTTTGAATCAGAGGGTCAGATGATCATAGGGGAATTGCATTTAAACTTGAATCAATACGCGTGGTGATAGTATTCCGACATTTGATGTGTGGTGTATACTAACGTTATACTCCATACTGATCTTCAATCTATTATCTTTTTTCCTCAATTCGTGAACAAATGAAAAAGTATTAGGTTTCATTACTTTTATAGTTCAATTTGTGGATAGAGCTGTTCGCCTTTGTTGACTTTTGTGTTTAATGTTAAACGTGAAGTGATGAATATTCGTGTCTATACTGTTGCAATATTTGGATGAACTTACGTTAACTAGATCTTTACATGTATGTAGATCTATGGACGTGTTTTCTATCTTCAAATATATTGTATATTTATACTATAGTAATCAAGTAATATATGCAAGAATGTTTAGCTTGAAGTACAGACGGAGAGTCTTAACATAAAAACCTTGACACCTGTGTGTGGACATATTGGTAATTACTACTATAGATGAAACATAGACTAAGTGTTGATCTATAAATATTTGAATTCTGTGTTCCAGAGAGGTTAGAAAGCCAAGTGATCTCTAGTGAATGGATTATAAATAGAATTAAGTGCATATTAAAGTGGAGTAAACGTATGCGTTACCTACGATACTTAAAAGAAATCAAAGCAAGCTGATGTAAACGTAGGAATAAAAGTGCGGTTATTCTTTTTGGATAAAATTGTATATGTGCTCATCTGCTCATTCTTGTGGAATGTGTAAAGACTACGTATAAATACTACGTACATTTATCTATTGTATTTGCCATTTATCTAAAAGCTGACACCTTCTTGAGATACTGTAATACTTTTACATGATACCTGAATAATAAAGTGTGACTTATGGATCCGGTGGATTATGTATTCACTGTGCGTACCGGTGACCGGAAGAATGCGGGCACCGATGCTAATGTCAAGGTCATCTTACACGGTGACGGTGGTCGCAAAACAGAGAAAATAAAACTACATAATACGCTTAAAAACGATTTTGAAAGAAGTCAAACTGACGTATTTACAGCTAAAAAACAATTTAAGATTCGAAAAATTGAAAAACTTGAGTTGTGGAGAGATAATTTCGGGTTGGGAAGTGATTGGTATTTAGACTATATTAAAGTTCGGCAAAAAGATAAAGAGGTCGAGTATGCATTTCCGGTATTCAGGTGGATTCCTTCAAAGACACATTTAATATTCCGTGTCAATGATACCATGTTACCTCAGTTCGATCCGGAAGCGGAACAAAGATGGAACGAATTAAAATATAAAAGAAAAACTTACATTGTATACAGAAAGATAGAAGGAGGACCCGCACAGGTAATTACCTCTCCAACGACCAGCAGTCATATATTAAAATCCTAGGTCGTATATCAGGGTGGACATACCACGTGACTTTTTGGCTAAGCCTACAAGTAAAACTATATAAGCAACCCTAAGTATCTTATTCTTTGACCGATCAAAGTTTTCACGAGATATGTTCGTCGCACAAGCAGAGAAAGAGTACTTCCCACACAATTTAATAAAATGCTCATTCTCATGTTTTTACTTGCAGACTTAGCCAAAAGGCACGTGGTATGTCCACCCTGAGCAATCATATACCATCTTAGATCGTATATAAATAGATCTTTATAAAGAGTTGTGCAGTACACATGTACTGTAGATATTAAATTCATGACAGAGATGTTGTGCATATAAAATGTACGTATACATGAATGCTACTTTAGGGTATTTCGTAATCTAGGTCACAAAGCTTTGTAGCGTTGAATTTCAATTCGTATAATGTTTTAAATTGACTTAATACAGTTAAATGTTTACCCTTGGGTTGACCCTCGAGATGATGTTTCAGCCGAATCCATTGACATGTCCGAATACTTTCTACTAAGTCAATATGGCAATGGTAGTCCCGGACGGTTTGAACCTAACATATAAATAGCAACATTGAAATGGTATATGTTCACTCATACTTTTCCAATTATTCAAACGTTTATAATACTGATGGCATGTCTTCACATGCAAACTTCTTGTGTTTGCATTTATCAGTCATCCACATTCCAACATTGAAACTGTAACTTGACTATTTTCGTACACCTTACGACTATCCGCTTACCCACTGTTCCATATTTCATTATGTTTCGTTTATATTTTGCAAATCGATGCGTAAGTTCACTCACAATGGTGAAAACCGAACTAATTTTGCTTAGTACAACCATGCACCCTCCTTGCCCGACATAGCAAATACTGATATTTGGCCTTACAAAGTCATACGTCTAGTTCGAACACAGAGATTCTGCATTAACGTTTAAAGCTGAGACATTTACAGGGCCATAACCACAATAACTACTAGTACTAGTATGTTATCAAACGTTCTTGACTTTATTGTGAAATACTAAACTCTCTTGTAATTATTCTTTCATCAGATACATTTCATAGCTGGCTGCGTCCGTTCGAAATTAAAATGGCCTTCCTTTTATCATAACTAACACAATACATGTACTATACATGTGTTTCATTTCCGCAAATAAAGTGTTCTACTTTTCACGAATCTGCGCTTGCCGCTACCACGGCGTACCGTAAAATAAAGGGCACGGAATGTCATTTTCAGGCTTCTTTAGTTAGCTCCGCACATTTAACTCTGGACCTCTTTCATTTGTCTGACAGGACCCGAGCGTTTCCATTTGCCATTCTGTTCACCTCGGTCTTTATGCACTGCAAAATATACAGAATGAAAACTACATTTACCGTAGACAAACGGAAATGGCCGAGCTTTCACGATTGTTCAAATGGAACAACAACCCGACAACAAATCGTACGACATTACCTGTACACATTTGTATATACACAGGCAACATATTTGCATTTTGTAAACGATTTACTTAACCAAGCCGTTTAGTCTGAATACATGTAAAATAATTCGTATACTCATTTCTTACATGCGATTTTGTAAACATGTTTGAATGTTGTTAACATAATAACAGACCAAACTACCAACAAAGCGAAACATCTGCCTCTGGACTTCTTTGAAGTACTGTTGGGGTCACAGGAATAAGTCTATAAACCGTATTTTTCGACTCAATGAGCCTCATCCCTGTGGCTGAGGTGTAAAATATATATTCTATTCTATTCATCTTGTATAGAGTTAGATAATCGAATCTAACTGGCTTGTGACTAATGCATGCATTTTCAGAGCACTTTCCTGAGAGTTAGTTGTGGTTGCATGCACGAATAGTTTCAAGTTTGCATTATCTGGAATAATTGGTCATTCGAGTTTTATTTGTGTTCGACATATTTGACGTACTGACATTTTACTTGTTTTAGGGCTCCTAGGGCCTCTGGACAGATTAAACGCATTTACAAATCTAAATTAAGTCTTTCATCTTTGTTGTACAATGTAGCTAGAAATATGTATATTGTACCAAGTTCAGTTATTTTATAGCTGACACTACTCGGACTATCGCGGTTTCGTTTCATTTTCTCGTTTTCAGTTGGGTGTTGGTTACTGCGTCGTGTTATCTTGATGTGTTATTTTTGTTTGTTGTGTTTGGGTGTATCAGATGGGTGCCGTATTACCTGCGCGGTTTTCCTTGATAGTTTTGCTCATTTCGGAGCTTTGCGAGGCTCTGATGGTTGGTGATACAATAATTGTAAGTTCAATTGTATCTATCAGGAATTATTACAAATATATAGCTTGGCCACATTGACACGAGCCTGACCTTTTGATTAGCATAATTTAACAGTCGATATATTACCTATGTTAACAACACCGATTGTATGTTTTCATAATCGGGATGTATCACGAAGACGCTCGAGATGTAGTACAAACACAAATCTGAAATACCGATATTGCAGGATTTGCTTGCGGAAATTGATATATTCAAAGCAAGAATCTTGTAATATATGCTTGCATAAAGGTCAGGCTGAGGTCAAAATAGCCAAGCTATACAAATGTATAACCAGGCTATTAGTTTTATGACACCAAATATGTGTGCACCAATATTATGGACTTATCATCGAGAAATCAGTATTGCACGAACAATGAAGATAAAATCTAGATAATTTAAAACCATGCATTATTTATCATACTTAAATAAAATGAACAGAAATTTGAAACAACGGGATCAGTCAGTTTGAACATTAATACTACGTGCTACGTAGATGGCAAAGATATGAGCTAATGACTTCGAGAGTCGTAAAAAATGGATCGAACGAATGTGTGCAATTATAATATATTTACTTCCGTGTTTACGGTCACCCTGCCAGTGCTTATTTATAATGTTGAGGATTAATATAGCGCCTATATTATGCATTACTTAAAATTACATCATTATGCAGTTAGAATGCGTCTTTTGAATATCCTACCCACACACAAAAATCGCACCATTTAGTATACAATGTAGTTGAATAGAACGGAGAGTGTTCATTAAATATTGAATCAATTTTATGAAAACTCATTTAAGATTTCTAAAATGATATTTACAACGAGATTTACATCGAATAATCGACTAGCACAATAATTTTACCCCTTTGAATAAAGTCGTTATCGTTATTATATTATTATTATTATTAGGCCTACATTCAACCAAGAGCGTTGAGCAAATTTAAACATTCTAAATAATTACTTTTTGGAATGTCATAAGAGTTGTATTGTGTTTCTAGTTTCTACAAACACTTTCTCTTACACACTTTCTTTCTTGTCATTTCTCGTCATTTCTCACCTTCCTCTCCCATGAGCTTTCATAGCTCTATACTAGTATAAGATTCCACATAATAAATACAGATTCGTTTTAATAAAATCGGTTACCATGAAAACGAATTTGAAATTGGAATCGCCATTGCTCTTATTCGCGCTAACTGCATCATAAAACCATTTTGTCATTCATTACTTTAGACAATCATGATCATCAGTTTAGGTGTTTGTGTGTGTGATGCCACGAAATACATCATAGGTGATAGATGTAAATCATAGTGATGTATCAATCAGTTTCTGTGCCTCTAAGTTGGCCTCTACAAGATTCATCAATAACATGTTCTATGCCATTTTGGCAAGGTTCATTTTCCTGGTAACCTGACTTTATATAGATAGCTAAAATGTTGCTGTTAACGTTTCCATATGCTCTGTGTGTTCCGCCGTAAAACGCTAAATACATTAATCAACCGTTCTTTGATACTAGTATATGTTTTGGAATTAAACAATGTGTTAATTGTTAGTTGGATCATCTCCATCGTTTTGCACACAATCTCGTTAAAATTGTGCGTATGCAATTTTCAATTTTTCGGTGCTGTAAAACAGTCTGCGTCCACTTCCGCTATGGTTACATGCACATTAACACCAACTGATTGGGTCTTAATTTTCAAAGTACTAAGTGCAATAACTTCATTACGTGCTATTATTTCTTTGCTTTGCAATGGTGTTGTTTTATTGTTTTAGTTGTTATTGCACGCGCATTTGTTTCATCCAAGATCGAACGAAACATAATGCCATGCCATTAAACTATCTTAACACTAGTTACAGAGTATTTTTTAACAATTTAGTAAAACAAAAATGCGTTTTGGGGTTCGTGCCCAAACGCCCTCTAAATGTGTCAATGGCCTCTTGATGCTTAGGAGGCGAAAGGTTTACACTATTCTATGGAGTGGCTGGAGGTCTTACTCTTGAACGTTAAGTTACCTAAAGTTAGGGAACAGATGGTTTCAGAATCTGAAAGGTGTTAGATTTCCGCGAATATCTGCTGACAGCACTAATAGGCTTATATTCATCAAAAGAAGTGCAATCGTATAAAGAACACGTGTGTAAAGGTTCCTGAGTACGCCTGGCAACAATGACTTTTACAAGCATTTCTAGCTACATAGTGCTTGCTGTGCCCGGAGACACAAGTGACAAGTACTAGATCCTTGCTGTGCCCGGAGACACAAGGGACAATGACTAGATCCTTGCTGTGCCCGGAGATACAAGGGACAATGACTAGATCCTTGCTGTGCCCGGAGACACAAGGGACAATGACTAGATCCTTGCTGTGCCCGGAGATACAAGTGACAATGACTAGGTCCTTGCTGTGCCCGGAGATACAAGGGACAATAACTACTAGGTCCTTCTGTGCCCGGAGACACAAGTGACAATGACTACTAGGTCCTTCTGTGCCCGGAGACACAAGGGACAATGACTAGGTTATTGCTGTGCCCGGAGACACAAGGGACAATGAATAGGTCCTTCTGTGCCCGGAGACACAAGGGACAATGACTAGGTCCTTGCAGTGTCCGGAGACACAAGGGACAATGACTAGGTCCTTCTGTGCCCGGAGACACAAGTGACAATGACTAGATCCTTGCTGTGCCCGGAGACACAAGGGACAATGACTAGGTCCTTGCAGTGTCCGGAGACACAAGTGACAATGACTAGGTCCTTGCTGTACCTGGAGACACAAGGGACAATGACTAGGTCCTTGCAGTGTCCGGAGACACAAGGGACAATGACTACGTCCTTGCTGTGCCCGGAGACACAGGGGACAATGACTAGGTCCTTGCTGTACCTGGAGACACAATGGACAATGACTAGGTCCTTCTGTGCCCGGAGACACAGGGGACAATGACTAGGTCCTTGCTGTGCCCGGAGACACAATGGACAATGACTACTAGGTCCTTGCTGTGCCCGGAGACACAATGGACAATGACTACTAGGTCCTTGCTGTGCCCGGAGACACAATGGACAATGACTACTAGGTCCTTGCTGTGCCCGGAGACACAAGGGACAATGACTAGGTCCTTGCTGTACCTGGAGACACAATGGACAATGACTAGGTCCTTGCTGTGCCCGGAGACACAGGGGACAATGACTAGGTCCTTGTTGTGCCCGGAGACACAGGGGACAATGACTAGGTCCTTGCTGTACCTGGAGACACAATGGACAATGACTAGGTCCTTGCTGTGCCCGGAGACACAGGGGACAATGACTAGGTCCTTGCTGTGCCCGGAGACACAGGGGACAATGACTAGGTCCTTGCTGTACCTGGAGACACAATGGACAATGACTAGGCCCTTGCTGTGCCCGGAGACACAAGGGACAATGACTAGGTCCTTGCTGTGTCTGGAGACACAATGGACATTGACTAGGTCCTTGCTGTGCCCGGAGACACAAGGGACAATGACTAGGTCCTTGCTGTACCTGGAGACACAAGGGACAATGACTAGGTCCTTCTGTGCCCGGAGACACAAGGGACAATGACTAGGTCCTTGCTGTACCTGGAGACACAATGGACAATGACTACTAGGTCCTTGCTGTACCTGGAGACACAATGGACAATGACTAGGTCCTTGCTGTGCCCGGAGACACAGGGGACAATGACTAGGTCCTTGTTGTGCCCGGAGACACAAGGGACAATGACTACTAGGTCCTTGCTGTACCTGGAGACACAATGGACAATGACTAGGTACTTCTGTGCCCGGAGACACAAGGGACAATGACTACTAGGTCCTTGTTGTGCCCGGAGACACAATGGACAATGACTACTAGGTCCTTGCTGTGCCCGGAGACACAAGGGACAATGACTAGATCCTTGCTGTGCCCGGAGACACAAGGGACAATGACTAGGTCCTTGCAGTGTCCGGAGACACAAGGGACAATGACTAGGTCCTTGCTGTGCCCGGAGACACAAGGGACAATGACTAGATCCTTGCTGTGCCCGGAGACACAAGGGACAATGACTAGGTCCTTGCTGTGTCCGGAGACACAAGGGACAATGACTACTAGGTCCTTGCTGTGCCCGGAGACACAAGGGACAATGACTAGATCCTTGCTGTGCCCGGAGACACAAGGGACAATGACTAGGTCCTTGCAGTGTCCGGAGACACAAGGGACAATGACTAGGTCCTTGCTGTGCCCGGAGACACAAGGGACAATGACTAGATCCTTGCTGTGCCCGGAGACACAAGGGACAATGACTAGGTCCTTGCTGTGTCCGGAGACACAAGGGACAATGACTAGGTCCTTGCTGTGCCCGGAGACACAAGGGACAATGACTAGGTCCTTGCTGTGTCCGGAGACACAAGGGACAATGACTACTAGGTCCTTGTTGTGCCCGGAGACACAAGGGACAATGACTACTAGGTCCTTGTTGTGCCCGGAGACACAAGGGACAATGACTACTAGGTCCTTGTTGTGCCCGGAGACACAAGGGACAATGACTACTAGGTCCTTGTTGTGCCCGGAGACACAAGGGACAATGACTAGGTCCTTGCAGTGTCCGGAGACACAAGGGACAATGACTAGGTCTTTGCTGTGCCTAGTACACAAGGGACAATAACTAGGTCCTTGCTGTGTCCGGAGACACAAGGGACAATGACTAGGTCATTGTTGTGCCCGTAGACACAAGGGACATTGACTAGGTCCTTGCTGTGTCCGGAGACACAAGGGACAATGACTAGGTCTTTGCTGTGCCTAGTACACAAGGGACAATGACTAGGTCCTTGCTGTGCCCGGAGACACAAGGGACAATGACTAGGTCCTTGCTGTGCCCGGAGACACAAGGGACAATGACTAGGTCCTTGCTGTTCCTGGAGACACAAGGGACAATGACTAGGTCCTTGCTGTTCCTGGAGACACAAGGGACAATGACTAGGTCCTTGCTGTGCCCGGAGACACAAGGGACAATGACTAGGCCCTTGCTGTGCCCGGAGACACAAGGGACAATGGCTAGGCCCTTGCTGTGCCCGGAGACACAAGGGACAATGACTAGGCCCTTGCTGTGCCCGGAGACACAAGGGACAATGGCTAGGCCCTTGCTGTGCCCGGAGACACAAGGGACAATGGCTAGGCCCTTGCTGTGCCCGGAGACACAAGGGACAATGGCTAGGCCCTTGCTGTGCCCGGCGACACAAGGGACAATGGCTAGGCCCTTGCTGTGCCCGGAGACACAAGGGACAATGGCTAGGCCCTTGCTGTGCCCGGCGACACAAGGGACAATGACTAGGTCCTTGCTGTACCTGGAGACACAAGGGACAATGACTAGGTCCTTGCTGTACCTGGAGACACAAGGGACAATGACTAGGTCCTTGCTGTACCTGGAGACACAAGGGACAATGACTAGGTCCTTGCTGTACCTGGAGACACAAGGGACAATGACTAGGTCCTTGCTGTACCTGGAGACACAAGGGACAATGACTAGGTCCTTGCTGTACCTGGAGACACAAGGGACAATGACTAGGTCCTTGCTGTACCTGGAGACACAAGGGACAATGACTAGGTCCTTGCTGTACCTGGAGACACAAGGGACAATGGCTAGGCCCTTGCTGTGCCCGGCGACACAAGGGACAATGACTAGGTCCTTGCTGTACCTGGAGACACAAGGGACAATGGCTAGGCCCTTGCTGTGCCCGGAGACACAAGGGACAATGACTAGGTCCTTGCTGTACCTGGAGACACAAGGGACAATGACTAGGCCCTTGCTGTGCCCGGAGACACAAGGGACAATGACTAGGCCCTTGCTGTGCCCGGAGACACAAGGGACAATGGCTAGGCCCTTGCTGTGCCCGGCGACACAAGGGACAATGGCTAGGCCCTTGCTGTGCCCGGAGACACAAGGGACAATGGCTAGGCCCTTGCTGTGCCCGGCGACACAAGGGACAAGAACTAGAGTCCTTCACTTTCAGTATGTTGTTTGCTGTTGTTTGCTAATGTTTGCCGTCTTTACAGCATCAGTATTACTTATAGAATCGACAGTACGGCAATGAAAATGAATATTTTTCTGTTCATGAAAATGCATTTACATTGCTGATAAGCCATAAAACATCATTGCATCATCACTTCCACAAATGTAATACTTGAACTGTTCACTGCATATACCAGGAATGTTATGACTTATAAATTGCATATAAAGCTATCAATTAATGATATCGAAACATGCATGTAATAAAATCGACTAGCATTTTATTTCGAATATTGCAAATTGAAGAAACATCACTGTACATTATCTTATCAATATTCCCATGTGGTCTAATAAAGGTATCTCTTTGGTATGAGGTCACGTGTTTTAGACATTTTATCACGGAAACACGTGTTTTACCCAGGTAATGAAATCATAACAGGCATGCAAACCTGTGGTTAGTCCGGTTCAATAGTTATACTTGATAGAAACATTGTTGTTTTTATGCGGAAATTTTCCCAGTAAAATTGATAAGGCGAACATTTTCTGACTAAGTTAAAGTTTACGGGCGTTAGTGTAACAAATTGAAGGTTCGGGATAAAAGTGTGGTAACTAGATTATAATATAGAACTTAGTTACCATAGTTTTGCGCTGAAAACATCGAAATATTTCCCGGTTGTTTGAACTACCTGTTACGGATGCCAAGGATAATTTCCGAGTGTTCTAGAAAAGAGATAAAACACTCGGTGTCAGCTTTTATAAATCAACGTGCATATTTAGATGCATGTCAGACCGATCGTCTGCTTCTGGAAGGGATTTGGAATTGATACGGATTACTAGTAGTTAAAGTGATACAGAGTGTGAAAGTAATATCGTCTGATTAGCGGATTTACTAGCAGACGACACTATCGTCTGTTTTAATTAAGTTCATTTATTGTATTTGCTTTATTTAATAATCTAACATAATTATTTTCTTAAGTAAATGAATAGTCAAGTAGTAAGTCTTGTCAATTGATAACAACGATAAATATATGCGTGCATAATTATGTGAAGGAAGAAAGTTCACTAAGGAGATTGTAATTATATATGTTTCCGTGAATAAATTTAGAAACAGTGTCCAAGGTTTCTCATTGTTTTCGTGGAATATGAAATATGAGGATTAAAAATGTCGTACAAAGGATCATATTAATAATTTAATGGTATTTCAATTTTTGATGACAAGTGATATTTTCTTTATCATAATTTATTCTATATTGAGGGGACAAACTTATATTATATATAGATTTTACCAGTGTATAGTCAGACTTCTATAAAATTCAGGTGAATCTTGTGCTTATTAAGATCTTTAATTACAAACAATTAATAAAAAGTCTCGAATACCGGTTACAAAGTAATGTAAACTGATGCTAATTTTGGAAAAAGTAATGTGATGAATTTGGTATTGTGTGCATGGTTTACATAACCATCGTAATTTATTTGCTGACTGATAAGTCTCTATTGACAGGGACCAAAGTAACGAGAATAACGTGGATTGTTTAACACTTTTTTGTATTCTAATATTGTCTAAGACCCAAATTGGTAAAGAAAAAACGCATTTTGTTATCACAGAGGCTAGAAACCGGTTCATGTATTTTAGTCAGGTTTGGCATATCGGTACTTAAACATTTACATTTTAAAGCATTTTTTATAATTAAGTCAAAAATATTGCAGTTTTAACAAAATGATTTATGAAAATTTCATAAGGCCATCCTTTATTATTCATTTTGAAAAGTAATCGCAAATGGATCTTTGTCGGTGGCCTTATCAAAATTTGAGTACCGTAGTTTATTATGTGCCCACCTTTATTTTAAGGTCCGAACATGTATACAAAATATAATTCTTCAACTTCGATGCATATCTCTGTTGTCATCGGGGAAACATCGACATCAGTGAGATATCATTTAAGCTCACTCACTTAATTGCATTCTTTAAAACGCCAATTGTCAATGTCGGCATGTGCTCTCTGTTCAAACAAATTACATGTTATCAATGGGCGTTATTTGTGCAACATCTTATACCGTATAATAGGATATTTTGGCCGGTGAAAATGTTAGGGAATTATAAATTTAGGCAATTGGCGTGTAAAACTATAAGCGGTTTTGAAAAAGTCTTAGTACAGTTCGTTGTAAGCAAAGCTACGTTTTAGATGGAACCCTGTTGCCTCGGGTAAACTCTATGAAATATTTTATCTTCCCTAATTTAGCTCCTTAAACAGCTCCATCTATATGCTATCAGACAGAGAGAAAAACATTTTCCTTCATTGATAAATGCATCGTCCAACCAAAAATCGCGTGCGTAAATGCATAAGTGCATTATGTACATTAGGTCCTGAAATGACAAAATGACACTCCCCTTCTCTTCGTTTTTGAAGTCTGCTGAAACGGTAATTGCTAGACCTCAACTACGATCATTTTTCTATCCGACGGACCAAAAACCGTTTAGTTTTAAAGGAGATAAACGCTTTAAATTAGTTGATTATTTACTGTCATGGAAATTATAAAATTATATTACGTAATTTCGTATCTTATTCCGCGTTATACGACATAACAATTTCAGGATAATTTCACATTCAGTTTTAATATAGCTGAAATGACATTTTGAATTGCTTATATTACATTGACATTGCAGTCTGAATGAAAAAAGACACCACAAATACGTAATTAATTGTATTAAAATACCGGACATTATAAGAGTATTAAACAGTGGTGTTCAGTTGTATTGTTACGTTTTCAAACTCTGCAACTTCAGTTTCATGATAAGTTATAAATGCGGATAGACTGTTTCATAAGTGTCCATTAAAAAAGGATAGTTTTCTATGATATATGTTTTATTCTCAGAATACTGGATTCTCAAAAAATGAAATACTTCGATATTTAAGAAAGCAATGAAGTTAATCTGTTATATTAATACTGGCATGCATGCATTGAAGTGACGTTTGTTTTGAGCACGACAATTTTAGCTGGTTGTATTCTTCAGAGAGTTTGTGATAGAAATTCATAGAAAAGGGATTGTTTTAAATAGTTTTTACCAAGATGGGACGTGTTACTTATTTGATAGAAGTGAAAACAGGGGATCGTTTATTCAGCGGAACTGATGCAAACGTTTTTGTTAAGCTATGCTCGGATAATGGAGAGGCGAGTGATGAAAAACTACTGGATTGTTTCTTTAGAAACGATTTAGAAACTGGCCAAATAGACGAATTCAAACTCAAAAATCAGACGAAGTTATTGTCTGTGGATTTTATAGAACTTTGGCGGGACGATGCTGGTATCCTTGACAACTGGTTTGTTGACTACATCCGGGTCACTCGAGAGTCGTCTGCTACTGAAATATACGAGTTTCCCATATTTAGATGGATTAAAGCTGGTTTTAAATACAAGATAGTTCATCTGGACACAAATATACCACAAAATGAACGATACCGAGATCAGAGAAATCTTGAATTGATTGAAAAACGGCAAAAATATCAGTTACGTACAAATATACCTGGTGGTCCAGCACAGGTGAGTCTGCTACTTTTATGGTTCGAACTTTAAAATACCTTAACCATTATCAGACAATTTTCTGTTGGTGTGTTTTTCGTTGCAAGGGGTTGAACCAGTACCATGTTAGCGTAGTTGGCATGACATGTGCTGTACTCGTAAAATGTAACGCCTGCATGGAAGCATGGAAGTTCCTTGATTGACGCGCGGCTATGTACTGACCACATCCCGAGCTCATGCCGAGGGTTCGGTGCAAACTATGGCACATATACCTCTATAGATTGATATATAATATATCATTTACCATAGTTTTGCACCGAGCCCTCGATGTACTCTAAATAGTTTGGAATTTGCCGAACTTCCAAGTGTAATTGTAGAAATTTATGAGTAACAACGTCAAGTGGGGTTAAATGTTTTCATTGTTTCATAATCTACTCACACGTGGCACCAAAATACAACATACACTCAGTAGAACAATATCTGACAGCTGTAATTATGCCTGGAATCTTGTAGGGTGTGTTGTTTTACTAGTTTATGCCACGATAACGTCATGTTTTATTGTTGTATGCGGAGTTATTGCAAATATTCGGTATATATGTCACACGTGGAGTGCATATTTTATTGTTATTTGTGGAATCATTGCAAATATGCTGCATATTTGTCGTACGTTGAATGCTTGTTATAAAGGGTACCTGTACGATTGCTAACAAGTTTGTAATAGTTTCACATAACACCCCAAGTGTCGTTCCTTATAAGTTTAACATGTGAATTGTTGTTTTATTCAAGTGTTTATTTGATAAGATTTGATAAGCCATTTGAGAACAGGTTATTATAGCACATTCATTGTTTCGAATAAGAATTATGAAACATCCAAGCGCATTATATCGTTTCCAGATATCGGTTGGTCGTGGTGTGTTGAATACGAAAATATGGTATATGGTAATTATGCATAATAAATGTATTTCCTATTCGTACCCTGGCACGGTCTACGATTCGTACCCTAACGCGGTCTGCTTCTCCTTGCTTCACATGCCTATATTAGGTATTTTAAATCATCAACACTCATATCGAACCCTCAAACATCTCATCATAAAATAATTGTTATTTTTCAATCTACAAAATGATAAAAAATTAATCCCAAGGGAAGTAACTGCTGCGAATGGTATGGTAAATGTAATGTATATGTGTTGTCTCCCTTTGTCACAAAATGTGCAATGGTGACTGGTGACAGAAAAAGTTCACAACCGGTTACATGTGTTTACATTTTGACTTGGGTTGGCTTTGACGAATAATTTCAAATCATACAAATACTCACTTAGTTATGTCTAGACAATAATGCTATAGTTCCGACAAGTTTACTGTTTTCAACACGCACATTTATAAAAGTTTGTTCTACTTTGTGGTTATCTGTGTTGTCGAAAACTTCAAGAATTTCACAGGCATCAAACGATGATAGCCTTCGTAAAATAATATACTAGTATCGAGGGCTCAGCGCAAAACTATGTTACATGCGTCTATAACTTGATGTAGTTACCATAGTTTTGCACCGAGTCCTCGACACAGCAGGCATATGCTGTTATTTTATTTCAGGGCTTATTAAACATGGCCTTCAACTACTAGTATCTATCTGTTAAGTTAATTGATTGAATTGCTCATTGACATAGATGTTTCTAACCCATGTACATCCCGCCACGGCTAATTTAAACCAGATGTTAGCAGAAAATTCGACATGTACTCGGTATCCGGTGAAACAGACTCGAACACATAAACAAAATACAATAACCATGTCCAAATCTGACTGAGCCCCCCCCCGCCCTTTATCTTTTTAAGAATATGCCGGACATATTTCGATTGATGTATACGCAAATCATACCAAAAGTGTACGTTTCAGTTTTTATCGTCCGTCGAAAAATAGGAGCTTTTTACTGATAAGCTATTTATGTTTTATATTATTTGTTGTTCGTAATATTTTTACTATAAAAATTGCTTAAACAATAACTTTACATGATTTAAAACATTATAGTATGGAATTCATACGTATCATGATTGATTACCCTAATATTAAATCTAGCATTTCAGATTGTAGACCATTGTAAAATATTCAAAATACTAAAAATGTACACGCAATCATGACCGCTTATCGCCTAGATTTGAATAAATTATTATTTTATTATAATAAATTGTATAGTTACTATAACCACACCCTTTTTTAAAAATATTTCACGTCTTAGGGTTTAAATAGTGGGTTACACACCCTGTATATCTATGACGTGGTACTCACCATTTTGCATTAATTAAATGTGAATAACGATCCTTTTATTACTTCGTATAAAAATGTCAAAAATGCTGAAATGACTGAATGACCACACAACATGTTTCGGCGGTGATTTTTTAATCTCTGATATGACTGGGCTACCGGATATAGGCCTAGTTTGTTCATATAATCATTTTCCAATTTCCAAATACGGTGATTTTTTTATAAGTTTTGCTTCCGGATTTTGTTTCGCGAAAACGGATAATCGAATCGAATTATCTATATCCGTTTCGACGTTTGTTGGCGTCATTTTTACGTATGTGTCACAACTCAAAATGTTTCAGTCGACGAATCGCAAACCTATTAGATAAGGCTATGGAGATCTAAGTGAAATCTTATCCTAGCTCGTTTCGTATCAAAGATACGTATTTTGTTTTACAGGTGTATAATTATAGTGAGTCAATATACAGCTACGTGGGGAGAACTTAAATTTAATTGTCATGATTTGACTAAATGTTATCTTTTATCCAGACTTTAGATAGAGAGAAATAATTCTCGTACATTTTAATAAGTTCTAAGAATTTACCGGGTTACGTGACGAAAGCCAGGCTTACGTATATTGCCACTGTCCGTTTCCGTGTACGTAGCGCTTTTGTAAAAGACATGCATGATTTACCCACAGGTGGTTGGCACGTGGATATGCCATCATCATGGTTTAAATACAGTTTTCCCCAAAAGTCATAAATGATTTTATTTCTAATATTTGACAAAGGATGTCATTATTCACCTTGTACCTATGATATCCCCTCCTTCGGTGTGCTAGGACAGCATTGTGTTCGCATGTACCCGTGCTGGTCAACGCAAAAAACGGCACAAATTGTCACTGCGTTCGCTGCACATCAACCCATTTTTGCGTCGTTTTAATCGATGTACTTATTGTTTTAATTATTTC
The DNA here is from genome assembly GCA_963678985.1 of Spisula subtruncata. Lineage (NCBI taxonomy): Eukaryota > Metazoa > Mollusca > Bivalvia > Venerida > Mactridae > Spisula > Spisula subtruncata. The sequence goes on from OY787665.1 coordinate 20,240,661, forward strand.
ATGTTTGATGTCCCCCCTGTCAAAGCTGTTAATTGATGTCATAATAAAAATGCACTAACATGTTTATAAGTGATTCGACATCGTCTGACGTCTGCCCAATATCAGACGTTTTACGAACAACATTGAACAATTACGCGTTACTAAGCAAAATATGACATCAAAATTGGACACTGCACGTTTAATTATTTTTACAGCTCATTCATTAACTAATTAAATATACACGTATTACAATTTTGTTAATCAATCCAGGTTCCAAAACGTAAAAACACGCGTATTATAACAATTGTTTTAAAGTCAATGCCAATCCCAACATTGTAACACGTAATTGTCGTCACATTTTTATTCAATTAATTGATAATAGTTGACGAGTTATTTTAAATTTTAGCTTCCATATTCTACTTTATATGTGTACTGATCCTTGTCTATTATACGATATATCCGTGTTCGTAGCTGTCTGTAAGAGACTGCAGCTGGTAAATAATAATTCGATTGCCACGTGGTGACGTCATCATGGAATGCTATTTGTAGTCTCCATTCCAGATGGCACCAGCCATTGATGTCATATTATATTGTTGTAATTTGAAAAAGATGACCAAATATTCCGGAAGCACTTATATAGATAAAAAGGATCAAATGATATTAACTATAGCTAAATTCATTAAAAATTAGGATATAATAATCTTTACATGTTATATGTACATCTACTCTTCATATCATAAAAATCTATTGCCTTTTGGTATGGTATCTGAATATTTTTTATCATTTATCTAATCATGTAGATCTACTAGTTCATTTTATCAAACATGCATGTTTATCGCTTATCAAATTAAATCACAATTTGAAGTCCATATAAATACAATACAATAAAATACAAAGTTCACAACATGTAGACATGTATTGTTCGATCTATTTATATAAAACATTACTACAATATTTTGTCGCATTTATTATAAATACGATTACTATACAAATGAGCTTAAACCTTTGACCGTTCAACTAAACAGCTGAGTGCTCACTTTTTGGGCTGTACTGTATTCACTTATCCCTGTGGTTTAATTGAAACGGTGTAAACACGTGACGGGATAGTTGACAAACTTTCATAGGTGACACCGGTAAATTTGTTTATTATCTTCAATACACAAGTCACAATGGGTTACAGGTATATCGGAGAAATCGGCCATCGGCAACTCTGATCTAGATCTGCATCATTCAGCGTGTGTAAGGACATATCGAGAAATGGCAAATATAGCTCTAGTTAACTTGGACAATTTGTCGTTGATATAATTTCGGATAAAACGGTTCACGCACTATTTAACCGAAACGTGCTTTTATAAGGTGTGTTTAAAACTAAAAGTACGTTCTAGATCTATTGAAATTCTCATTCAACCAGAAATGTTGTAAAATTATATAAAAAAATATTGAGTGAAAAATTGTGTTACATTTAATTCATTCTTGGACGGATTATCAAAGTTTTGGATTATTAATTAAATTTCAATTAAAACCCAATTAAAGTCCAGGTATTGCAATTATACATTATGGGTGCATGTTTAGGTGTGCAAAACTCCCAGTTTTTGATTTATGTCAAAACAGGGGACAAAAAGCATTCAGGAACTGATGCAAATGTGAAAATTCGTCTGCACGATGCACGCGGACATAATACAGATGCTCTTGTTCTGGATAATTTCTTCCGTAATGACTTTGAAAGCGGTCAGTTAGATGTCTTTCCGATAAAAAATCTTAAAATTAAGGATTTTAGCGGCCAAGTGAGTAGAGTTGAATTCTGGCGAGACAATGCAGGGCTTGGTGCTGACTGGTATGTGGATAAAATTGTTGTGGAAAACAGAAAAACGAACGATATTTACATATTTCCGGTATTTCGATGGATTCGACCGGATTATCATTACTTGATTGAACATTTAGATACATCATTACCACAATCAGATTTACATGCGGAGCAGAGAAAGGAGGAATTAGAGGATAAACGTAATTTATATCAAACAGCACAAAAAGTTCCTCATGGGCCTGCACAGGTAAACACCTATATAAACTTAGTTGAAAGTCTTTGACAGTTTGTAATATCAGGACTGGCAGACCCATATCTTTTTACTTTTAAGGTCAAACTTTGCAAATTATACACATACATGTATACTAGACCTTTAGGGGCAAGTACCTGTATGTTGGACAGATAAATTGTGCAAAAAAGCCGAGCAATAGTATTTAGTCGCAGTCATCTCTCCTCGCAGCTAAAAATACAGTTTTGCTTTAAAATATTTTTTTGTTTGTTTACGCCTAACTTTACGTTAGATTATGAATACTGCAAACGAAACATCAGATAAAATGCTTCAAATATGGGAAAGTTTAAGACAGGCTGAGTTTATCTTCAATTCATAAGTTGATGTCAAGGATTTTGTAGTCTCATAAATTTGTTGTACACAGCCTAGCCTGACAGTGGTATATATTATCACAAGATAATTCACAGCAGTGTTTTTACCATACATGCCAAGTGTTTTGGACCCTTTGCAATTTCATTAAAGATCTGGCATGTATGTTTTACTCTAATTTAGAGTACCTCGCAATAATACATGTATGTTACATATTGAATTGTATAGTCTCCCAATAAGTCATACAGTGATTTGGTAAAAAACATATGTTATGCCTTATTATGATAAAAACTTAACATTTTAAGGAGTAGGAATACCATAGGTTTATAAATATAATTTATGATTACAGGCATATGATTTGACATTGCTCATAAACTTCAGATTGTATTAAATGTTGCTTTTAGTACCGGTATATACAATCTAGGGCTGTGATTTTTTGTTTTCACCATTTTATAAACTACATTTGAAGTACATTGTTTAAAATACTGTAGGGAGCAGTGATCTACTGGTTGGGTGTATGCTTTGAGACTGAGAAGCCACAGATTTAACTTCAGCTTATAGGCCACTGTTTGTACTGGTTGCTTAATAATAATTGGGAATTCAACAACAACACCTATTTTGTAGAATTAATATTGTATTTATGTTTAGGCCGAGGCCTTCTTCTTTTCTTTTTCTTTTTTTATACTGGTTGCTTGAAATATCTTGTTTCTAGACACTGCCGCTGGTGCGACTGAGATGTCTATCACAGGGCTGATGTATTTTAGTACCCAACAAGGCTCTACTTAACTCAGTGCATTGACGGAAAGGCAAAAAACTTTCACAAAATGGATCACACACCCACTGTCACCTTTGCTGAGATATTAACATAATATTTTTAATACAAATTTTAAAGTTATTCTAAAGAATATTCTACTTATGTTAATGTATAGAAAGTATTTAATAATTCATCCTTTCATAATATATCTACCAATTTATCATAAACTTACTTTTCAATTTTGGTTAGACTTTATTTTTGACTTGATTCCATATCTATGTTTAAGGTATAAAGGGAGATAATTCTCTGCATAAAGGGGCAACCTCATGAGACAAGGGCATTTAAACTACATTTTCATGTGTAGGCCCAAATAAGACTAGGTCTGTGGCATGTCCCAAGGTAGTTTAACCTATGGATGACCATAATGGTGTGTTTAATATAATACTACATGTTTGGTCACTTCAAGAGTGAACAAAATTGTCTTCAATTATACTGTAAAATCATTTAATTTCGATCGGACGAAATTCGTGGTTTCGGAAAAAAAGACCATTTCTATGGGACGTTAATTCGTGGATTTTGCATTTCAGGTAATAAATACAAGGCCGAAGGGTCACAATTATTTCCAAGATATTTAATCTCCTACGAAAATTAATAATTTTACAGTATTATATAAATGACATATGCTTGGAAAATGCAGAGATTCAACCTTTATGCTTAAGCAATCTGTTTTACTTGCGTCTTGATTGTTAGATTTTTTACAATCCACACATTTAAAATCTTTCTGATCAGTTATTGTAACCACTGCATCACTTCTGACAGTGACAGAATGCTTATGACAACTGTCAAGCCAAACACCCATCATGAAAGAGTTCCACACTGCATCACATACTGTGCATAGTATATTCTACTTCATTATCCGTGTCTGTGATGTCCATTTAGAAGACTTCAAGAGAATCTTTCTGTTATCTTCAGTGCTTTGATTTAAACATATAAAAACCTAGTTTAATATTGATCTTACTTGACTTAAGGTTGTTGTACAGAGGCTGTTGATCTACAGAGGTTAAATTTATAGTAAATGTCAGCTTAGGGAAATTTTGTTGTAGAGAGTTATAGATCAACAGAGGGCTGATGTTGGAAGGTTGTACTGTAGATGTAGATATCAGATGAAGTATAGCTTGGCTATTTTGACCTGAGCCTGACCTTTCAGGGCTGTCACTGCCTTTTGGGGGACTGGGGCCGGGGCCCTCAGAGGGGGGAAAAATGCGTTATTTTCCTTACAAAAGGGGAATTTTTAGTATTCAGGAATAAAAGTCTTTCAGATTTTCAGAAATAGCCCACCTTTTTCGTAGCATGAAAAAAGCAGTTTTGAATAGTACACACAGATATTCATGGTTGTTCTTCTTTTCTTTCTCAATTTGAGATTCGTTTTCTTTTTTTAACATATTAATAACGGACATCATCGGAATTTTGCCATGGTATTTGTCTGCTGCTTTAATATGGTTGGCAGAATTCTCATGTTTCATTAATTTACGTTCTGGGTGTGTTCCTAACTGGACAGCTTTGTTGACATAAGGGATGTCTTCGTCGGAATAAAAATACATGTATTCACAGTATTTACAAATGAACCCACAAGTGGCGGAACTGTGGTACATCCAGGGATGAGAAAGTTCGTACCGTCTCGTGTCAGACCTTCTATTGTCCACACAATTTGAAGCAGAAGCTGAACTATCTAATTCGGGCGTATCTGAATCCGACCTATCCGAATTATCGCTTTCTTTCTATTTCGTCAAGGTCACGACCGGAGCCCTAGGTGATTCCTCCGCGCTTGGTGTATTAGCCAACTCATTAAGCTTTTGTTTGTTAAATAAGACGTCTATTTTCGCGCATTTAGACGCCGATTTGGTTGTTATTTTCCGCCGATATGATTTACTATTGTGCGACATCTTGTTTACGGCCGCAGACTGTCTTACGGATTCAATACAGTCTACATAATTTTTAGTGAAAAAGGCGCGAAATGGACAACCAGTCCATTAAATAATGACGACTACATAAAAAATCGTGGTCATCACAAACAACAACGATATTTTTTGGGACACAATATTTTTTTTTTTCTTGAAGGGGGGAATTTTAGGCCAGATTTAGGGGAAAAAAACATACTATTTTAGTGGGGGAATGGGGCCGAATATCGGCCCCAAAATCGGCGGAACGACAGCCCTGCCTTTATGCAAGAATATATTACAAGGTTCTTGCGTTGAATGTATATCTGTTTATAATTAAGAAAAAACTCACCGTTAGCAGACGAAATCGCAATAGTTTTGAGCGTAAAACCGCATTCATTTCAATCGATTTGATCACATGATTCTACACACTGTTGTAGCGTATGGATGGTTATGTTGTCTGAGGTGATAAGATTCCCCTCTAATGCTTTACGACAGTGCTGTAATATTTGTTATGTTTAAATATCATATTTAAATATTGGTGTAAGTTACTTTGTATACCAATTTGCAAAATCAATTAGGTTACATAAGTTAATGGGCACTGTACTGTGGCTGAAGGCTAAGAACACAAACAATTAGAACTTTTTAATGCCAAAATTTGTTTTAAATTCCATATAATTATTTGAGCCTGGTTACTCAGCCATAGAGGGTCGTCTTGTTTCTTTGTGAAATTATAGATGCCATTAATTTTAAAGTTCTATAATTTAAACCAATTTCAAATCAATTTTCGAAAGTTTAAATATTACACAATGACCACTTGACACATACCAAAACATTTAACTTAGTAATTGCCTACTTGTCGCTAACTGATTAAACTGACCTTTTTTGCAGAGTCTGTCAATATTTAACAATACAGTATTTGTATATGTCCACACACATGAAGTGTTCATGTTACAATTTTAATCAGCCTCATTTACAGTACAGGCAAATATGTTAAAATTGTGTGTGAAACAAAAACACCTGTCAACATATTAAGACCACCCATAAAAAAGATATGAGTAATGAATATGAAAATTTGGGGTCAGCTGATTATGGTATGATAACTTTTAACATTGAGGACAAGATTAGAACTTAGGTTTAGCTTTCCCACGGGGTCATTAAAGAGACTCAAGACTCTCTGGATCAAAATTTCTTCCTGGTCAAAAACACTCAACTAATTTTAATCGACCTGAACAAAACCCTATATCTGTACAAACTGGAAAGGGTTTTGTCCTGGTGAGGATAAGCCAGTCAGATGGTTCCATGGAGGATGCTTGTTGCAATCCAAACCAAGAACCCTTAATATTAATTTGAATAATTATATCAATTAAATTGGACATAATGCAACCAAAATCACAATGAAATGAATTGAAATGGAAATCTAAAATGTAGAAACCCATGGTAGAAAAAATAACCATTCTGACCATTGGTCATATGCTGTTATATGTTATAGGTATCATAGACATGTCACAGGCATTGAAAGCTGTTATAATTATGTGATAATTTGCTTACTAAATGATATCGTGATAGAACCAATGATTATATTTACCCATGATGGCATGTCGATGAGGAAAGGGCACTCCCTCCTTGATGTCACAGCCTTGTCTGATGAATTATATGGGATAAACGCTGCCATTGTTAAATATTAAAATAGAATAATTTACTTCATTTGTAGATACTGGTCCTAATATGTTGATGGTACTAAATTGTTAGTCTTGTCCATAAGGCAATTAGTGGTAGTCCATTGTTATAATTATATAAGACTAAAAATTTTTTATTTTTTTAAAAACTGCGGTCAGGAGTAGGTACATATACGTAGGGAATGAAAGTATAATAAGAGAATGAAAGGGCTCAAGATTGCCCAACTATCACTGCGTGAGTAAACTTTCAGGGCTCCAAAGGGCCTTTTGTTGCTTTTCCATTCAGGTAGTGAGCGAGGCTCCTAAGTCCTACAAAAAGCAAAATTTTCAAAACTTTCTTGTAAACCTAATAGTACAAAAGCTGTGGCCTAATGTTTACCGGGTACCTATTGTAATTATCATGCTGATAATTGTAGCATTGATATATTGCACTTCAATAATGTTTACACTTTGATAAATTATTCATACTAAATGATGGCCGTCATGGCCAGTTCAATGGATTCAAAATTGATCTCTCAGTTCACTTAAGCTCAAATGATTTAATAATTCTCAAATTCTCTGAATTTTTACAAGTTTTATCGATTTTATATATCAAGTAGGTCATTGATTTTGATAGTAAAATAATACAATATTTAATGATGGAATTTTATTATTAATATATCAAAAAGCATTTTTCTGTTACTATCAAAATTGTGCAAAATTGGACTTGAGTGATATGTTAGGCCAAACCAAAATAACTTTGCAGTTCTGTAACTAAGTTCTTGTTACTCGACTGTGTATCCTAATGTTTTGGCCTATCCTAAAGCAATTTATGGAATTGCGCTTGAAGTCATTGCAGATAATTGATTTTCCAGTGCTGTGAAAACATTTTTTTAGAAACTTGAATATTTTCCCCTAAATAATCTAACCTAAGCAACATGTCTTTATTATGATACAATAAATATGATACTGACACTATAAATTTGGCCTTATGAAAAAAGTGCATCCATTCACTGTGTCAATAAAGAAAAACGTCAGTTTCATAATTGGCTGCGAAATTGATGCTTTATGACATTAACTTATTATTGATAATAAAACAAATATCACAACAACATAAAAATGTCTTTATCATCTATTTGATGTATGACATTATATTTCTAGAGGGACAAATATTTATTACCTCTAATATGTCAGAAATATTTTGTCTGGATGGAAACACATTTAATTAGGACTTAATGATGGATAATTAGAATAAGATTGTCATATCATGTCATATGTTGTCATTTGATGTAAATGTTGTTGTTTTTATTGATTCAGTCAATAAAATTAATTAACAATGATTGACTGATATTTGGTGAATATTTTGTTGTATTGACTTAAAAGTAATCCATTGATGTTCATATTGTCATAATTTGTACATAAATTGGCCAATTTACCGAAAATTACACATGTGATTTTTATGTTGTTTTGAATGCAATACTTTTGTTACATATATAAATGTAATATATTCAATTAAATGTGTTAATGGTAAGCTGGATACTGTATCGAGTGCTACGTGCAAACTATAGTACATGCCTCTATAAATTTATGTAAGTTACCCATAGTTTTGTACCGAGCCCTCGGCATGTATTACAAAACCTGTCTGCAAAGCCCACCTACTGATCAGACAGACCATTTTCAAAGTCATTTAACTGACCCTAACAAACACCGAAATAACCCTGAAGATAAGAAATTCAAGGACAATAATTGAGATTTAGCTCAGATTGAGATGTTTCATAGGCTACTTTGGATCCTGTTTTTTTGTCACCTTCGGCTACATCTGCATGCTGTGTCATGTATAAAGTGTCCGTCAAGACAAATTGTACCGGTACTACGGACAGGACTCGTCTGTGCTTTATTCCATTAATTGCTGAGAAAGTAAATATACGAGGATGAGTATGTAATATACTAGGGACAGACACGCCCTCACTCCTGTAGCAACTATACAGTTTCATATGAACATGTGTTCCTGTAATATAGTGTGACGAACATCACATTACTAGACATCTAGGCAGTGTGGATTGTGGGTTACTGGTAGACAGACATCCTGCCCCCCATCTCCCCAAACATCTCAATCTGAGCAAAATCTCATTTCAAACATTGCCATGTATATTTGTTAATTTCAATGTGAGGCTGGAGTCAAAATTAGCATCACTTAATAAATAGTATTCTGAGTTTAATGCAGTAGCATTTCTAGAATTGGAACTTCATATCTCTCATTTTAGCAAAATCTAAATTTGAGTTGAGATTTTTACTTGAGATGATTTGGGAGATCGGGCCCCATTGTGTCACAATGCAGGTTCAGCTTCCCCTGGCTGTGTTTGCCCTGTACAATCTTGCCACATACCAAAATTGGTCCAATAGTTAATACATGTAGGTTGAAATCTGTACCAAACATCTTCGACAAACAATAAAGCGGTCAGTAGCAATCTCATCTCTGGTGAAATTTCAATTAAAGGGTTGAATAAGTTTACAAAAAATTAAAATGAATAGATTTGAACTAAAAATGTAATTGTGGATAAAAAAGTTGTGAATGAATTGAATACTATACTGCTTGATATGCTGAGCAGAGAATGTCAAGTATCTTTGCGATATAAATGACAGAAATTTGACCATATCACTGTACTCCCATGGTGACTCCCCTGTGTTAAATCTGGTTATAATTGGGATTTCTGACACTATCTAATAGGATGCGGAAGTAAATTGACTCGTCATGGTCAATAAAAGTGGATATAAGTGGCCAAGTGTCTTTCACCATTTGTTTGGCTTGTTGAAAACAGCACAGTTATTTCCATATACCGTTCGTCGAAAAAAGGAAGCACAATGTCAGTTATTTCCATACAAAGTTAGTACAACCTTTCTTGAGCAGCACCCTTTGAGAAACGCTAATTTAGGTGTGTGGGGAGAGGTTATTGGCCTGGAGTGCTTAAATCTATACATAGTGCATAATAAATGTAACCTCTAGAACAAAGACATACTAGGTTGCTTAAGAGAAGTTGTTGCTCTATGGAAGCCAGCTCAAGGTTACATTATGCTGGTATATCAGAAAAAGTTAAGTAAGCAATTTTTGAGGGCTCTTTTCAGCTGTTAAGCCGCTCAAGCACCCTTTGACATTATAACTTCCCCTGGTCATTCGGCTACCTATGGAAAAATATGGTTTGTGTCTCATTGGGGAGACTATTTCTCTCCTGTAGGTGTGGCAGCCAATATTGATCTGCATCGCCCTGGAATAGACACTGCCCCCACAGGTACCAATTCACACCTTGGTGGAGTGGAGCATGTGGGTTATTCTTGCTCAGAGAAATAAACCAGTGATCCAGACGGTGGTTGAACCCGGGACCTCTCAGTCCCGAATTGCGCACCCTCCCCATAACAAATAGGGATGTTGATTTAATGGGATGACAATGGCTTGATCTTGCCACTATGACTGTAAAAAGTGTTTTATATGTTTGCCTTAAGGCTGGAGTTGCTGTAACAAAACATTGTGAAGATATAGATAATGTATAGTCCAATGAACAATTGTAAGTCATCTGCCTTGAACTTTGTTACTTCAGGCTGGAAAAAATGGCTGATCAGTGGGTTTTGTCAGATTTGTCTTCAGTGACCTCCCATGAACACTTTTTTATGACCATTAACATATTTATCTGATGTTTTATAAGTATTCTCACAACTCAGTGAGTGAATGCATGAATAAATTTTTAGCATGACTAATTAGTCCGAAATAAGTTTATTTTAAGTAACATAATTTTGGGACAATTCATGTATAATTCCCGTAATTCCTGTCAATTATGGATATTTTGGGGGTATAAATGTCACTTCCATACATGTTAGGAACGGGCATAAAAATTATCTTGCATTTGAGTCTATTTCTAATACAAGAGGTTTTTTTTTGCCCTCAAAAAAATATGACATTGCATTCTAGAGGTCCGGGTCTGGCAGATTTTTGTATTTAATCCACACATTCTGTCTGACCCATCAGTCATTTTGTAAGCATGATATTGGAGACGAATTTCATTAATTTTGTAATTTTTGATAGATATTCTTCAAGTTAGATGTGCCCACTGTGTTGTGCAGTCTTAAATATTAATTAGCATATAAATTGCAGTAATATTCTCACATACTTGCTATCATATAATATATCATATGTATACACATATAGTATTATTAAATTTTAAGATATTTTTTGCTGTGGTAATGTTAAAATGACATACTGTAAAATAATTAATATTTTTGCGAAATTTAATTTTGTTAATTTTGTGGGTGATCTTAGCCATGAAATTAAATCTCCACGAATATTATGATTTACATGTATGAAGTACATGACTTAGTGGACAAGTCATCCTTGAAATTACGTCCCAACAAAATTGTTATTTTCACCAAAATCTCGAAAATGTGTCCCATTGAATTTAAATGATTTTACAGTACTATTACCGTTAAGCAATAATTGTGTGTTATAAGTTGTGTTATATCATGCCATAGAATTTGGAGTTACAATGTGCTTATTTGCTCGATTAAATTTGTATGAGAAAAATTTATAAAGGGAGGCTAGAAAACCTTTTATTACATACCAGTATAGAGAATATGGTGTTTAATTGATAAATTCTACAAGTATTACATATCGACGGTGCCAAACCAAAACCCTGTAACTCAATTTTGGCGCGAAAAACTTCTTTTGCAGCATCCACATCTGCTAGACGTCACGCTCATTACTGTCTTGTCGCCATTTACATAGCCAATCGCGTTACTTAGATGGCGACAAGACAGAAATGCGCAGGACGTCTAGCAAATGTGGATGCTGCAAAAAATGTTTTCACGCCAAAATTGAGTTACAGGGTTTTGGTTTGGCACCGTCGATATATTATAGGAGTTTGGGTGGGACACACATGCTCATTCTGTATAGACTACTTGATTCTTTAACATACAAGTATAGCTTGGCTATTTTGACTTGACCCTGACCTTTATGCAAGAATATATAACAATGCAGAAATAACCATAATACAGACAGTCTCAGATGAACACAAACAAACAAACAAAACAGATGAAACTCATTGAATAACCTTGCATTAGTTCTGATATCAATTTGCTGGCTTAGAATGAGAAGGTCGTATATATATGTACAAAATCAATATTTTGAGAAAATAAAAAAAAACGTCTGAAATTTATTCTTTACCTATGGTGAACAGGCTGTTTCAACTTCAGTTTGGTCAACGTGACAAGTTCCGATTTGCATGAAAATAAGCTCATTGTAAGAAGCGCCTTGTGATGCTGATTTGAACTAATGTATCTTTTAATTCTTAAAGCCAGCAAATTGTCAAACATGCATTATCTAGCCTAGGTAACATGATCCCGTGCCAAAGAAATGATACCTGAGTAGCATTCTACTCATACTACATCAGACCTTACAATTTGAACTTAATAAAGCAGTCTGCCGGCAATCCATATAATTCCTATAATGTCTGTGTTTGTTTTATTTAACAACAATATACTATAGCATAATATTTTTCTCTTCGTTTTATGTGTTTAATTGTTTCTTTAATTGGTTGCTTCTGCTCTGTTGTCAAGGTAATAACAGCTTCTACATGGATATACTACATTATTGTCTTTTTAAGTTGCTAGGCAACAAATACTGAAACTCTGCTTGTTTATTTTTATACGCCCGTTGAAAAACGGGACGTATTATGTGAACACCCTTGGCGGGCGGGCGTGCGGGCGTGCGGGCGTGCGGGCGTGCGGGTGTGCGGGCGTGCGGGCGGGCGGCGGCGTCCAGAAATTTGTCTGTACTCTTACTCAAACAGTTTTTGTCCGATCGTCTTCAAACTTGCTGACAATGCTTATTGGCATAATATCTAGGCCAAGTTCGATTATAGGCCAAATCGGTTCAGGCCTTCTTGGGTTATGGTCCTTCTTTACCAAAAAAATGTGAAATTGGCCTTGTCTGTACTCTCACTCAAATAGTTTTTGTCCGATCGTCTTCAAACTTGCTGACAATGCTTATTGACATAATATCTAGGCCAAGTTCAATTATAGGCCAAATCGGTTGAGGCCTTCTTGGGTTATGGTCCTTCTTTTACCAAAAAAAATGTGAAATTGGCCTTGTCTGTACTCTTACTCAAATACTTTTTGTCCGATCATCTTTAAACTTGCTGACAATGCTTATTGACATAATATCTAGGCCAAGTTCAATTATAGGCCAAATCGGTTTAGGCCTTCTTGGGTTATGGTCCTTCTTTTACCAAAAAAATGTGAAATTGGCCTTGTCTGTACTCTCACTCAAATAGTTTTTGTCCGATCGTCTTCAAACTTGCTGACAATGCTTATTGACATAATATCTAGGCCAAGTTCAATTATAGGTCAAATCGGTTTAGGCCTTCTTGGGTTATGGTCCTTCTTTTACCAAAAAAATGTGAAATTGGCCTTGTCTGTACTCTTACTCAAATACTTTTTGTCCGATCATCTTTAAACTTGCTGACAATGCTTATTGACATAATATCTAGGCCAAGTTCAATTATAGGCCAAATCGGTTTAGGCCTTCTTGGGTTATGGTCCTTCTTTTACCAAAAAAATGTGAAATTGGCCTTGTCAGTACTCTTACTCAATTCTTTTTGTCCGATCATCTTTAAACTTGCTTGCAATGCTTATGGGTGTAATATCTAGGCCAAGTTCGATTATAGGCCAAATCGGTTTAGGCCTTCTTGGGTTATGGTCCTTCATCTACCAAGAAAATGTGAAATTGGCCTTGTCTGTACTCTTACTCAAATACTTTTTGTCCGATCATCTTTAAACTTGCTGACAATGCTTATTGACATAATATCTAGGCCAAGTTCAATTATAGGCCAAATCGGTTTAGGCCTTCTTGGGTTATGGTCCTTCTTTTACCAAAAAAATGTGAAATTGGCCTTGTCAGTACTCTTACTCAAATACTTTTTGTCCGATCATCTTTTAACTTGCTTGCAATGCTTATGGGTGTAATATCTAGGCCAAGTTCGATTATAGGCCAAATCGGTTTAGGCCTTCTTGGGTTATGGTCCTTCATTTACCAAGAAAATGTAAAATTGGTCTTGTCTGTACTCTAACTCAAACAGTTTTTGTCTGATCATCTTCAAACGTGGTGACAACACTTATGGGAATAACATCTAGGCCAAGTTCGATTATAGGCCAAATCGGTTTAGGCCTTCTTGGGTTATGGTCCTTCTTTTACCAAAAAATGTGAAATTTGGCCTTGTCTGTACTCTTACTCAAATAGTTTTTGTCCGATCGTCTTCAAACTTGCTAACAATGCTTATGGGTGTAATATCTAGGCCAAGTTCGATTATAGGCCAAATCGGTACAGGCCTTCTTGGTTTATGGTCCTTCTTTTACAAAAAAATGTTAAATTGGCCTTGTCAGTACTCTTACTCAAACAGTTTTTGTCCGATCGTCTTTAAACTTGCTGACAATGCTTATGGGTGTAATATCTAGGCCAAGTTCGATTATAGGCCAAATTGGATTAGGCCTTTTTGGGTTATGGTCCTTCATTTACCAAAAATATGTTAAATTGGTCTTGTCTGTACTCTTACTCAAACAATTTTTGTCTGATCGTCTTCAAACTTGGTGACAACACTAACGGGCATAATATATTGGCCAAGTTCGATTATAGGCCAAATCGGTGCAGGCCTTCTTGGGGTTTGGTCTTCTTTTACCAAAAAAATGTGAAATTGGCCTTGTCTGTACTCTAACTCAGACAGTTTTTGTCCGACCGTCTTCAAACTTGGTGACAACGCTTATTGGCATAATATCATGGCCAAGTTTGTTTTTAGGCCAAATCGGTGCAGGCCTTCTTGGGTTATGGTCCTTCTTTTACTAAAAAAAGGTTTTGACTTAATAAGGGCTTTTATTTCATAATCAATATTTTTTGTCACTAGCACACCCAAGACGGGCGTATTTTGTGACATTTTGGCACTCTTGTTATGTTTTTCTGTGATTTCTTTTTTTTGCTTAAAATAAGGTTATGTCGTTGATAGATCATTACTTAATACTGGTAGTAAATAACTTATAATCAGGGTATAGATACTTTTATCAAAAATATTTTAAAATGTTATAACTTTTATTAGAAAAAGAAATAGATTTAAGTACAATAACATTGAAAGGACTCCAAGCAAAAAAAAATGAAATAAACCCAAATCCTTTAATATTTTTTTTCACATTTTTTGGCTGGAGCTGTTTCAAAATTCACAGTTTTATGACATATTTTCGGAGACCTGGGTCTTCTGGGTCTACTGATAATTATAGAATGGATGAAAGCATCTGGCATCATCGTATTATTTATACTCCAATTTTGTATGTTTCTCATATCACAACTGAGCCCTTTCCACTGATATAGTATTTTCAGCCTTTAAGTACCCTTGTGGTTGATGGGATTATTATGTAAGTTATAATGTAACTTTAGTATATGAATTAAACTATGAAAAAGAGAGGTAATGTGCAATTCAGTACAGTTATGATTGACTTAGAACTACAAAATGTAGGTTATAAAATTAATTACTGTATACCGCCCCGCCCCCACAC
The DNA here is from genome assembly GCA_963678985.1 of Spisula subtruncata. Classification (NCBI taxonomy): domain Eukaryota; kingdom Metazoa; phylum Mollusca; class Bivalvia; order Venerida; family Mactridae; genus Spisula; species Spisula subtruncata. Next base: position 20,255,974 of record OY787665.1, read on the forward strand.
ATTTATTTAGGACTGTATATTATATTTAATGAGTCGTAACTGTTTAGTAATATCATAGCATTATGCAAATAAAGTGACTATTATAAATAAACAATATTGAGAAATGCCATGAAGCCTGAATACATCAATAGAAACTGTTTAAATAACATTGTTGTACTTCATTTTTGTTGTATAATTTGTATACATCATTATTTGTCTGGTTTATTTATATTTACTTTAAAAACTTTGAGGCGCGGTCAGCCTTGATGGCATTAATGGAACATGTTTGACAAAGGTTGACCAAATTATTGTACACAATGAATAGAGCAGTTCCAAGAACTAATTTTAAATCAATATAGTAAACAGGAATAAAGTAATGTACACTTGACTTGTTTATATTTAATTGGGTATTTAATTGGTACTTTTACAATTGTTAATTGGTCTGAATCGCCTGGTGTTCAGGTCTAATTAAAGAAACGTTATGAGTTATCTCCCCTTATTACTTTCTTAAATTATTTTGCCAAAAACATTTTTTCTCCTAAAAAGGATTATAAAGTCAGACGGACAGATTGAGTCAGGTCCAAAATTACTTGACATCTTTCGTAAGAAAAAGAAGAAAAAAATATGGCTCATTCATATATTCAAAGGGTCAATGGTTATTGTCTAATCAGGTTCTGCATCCTAAACTTTAGGGACTCTAGGTGGTTGAAGCTACCAGCTATATGAATAGCTTGGCCATTTTGACCTGAACCTGACCTTTATGCAAGAATATATTAAAAGGTTCTTGCTTTGAATATATCAATTTCCGCAAGCAAATCGTGCGATATCAGTATTTCAAATTTGTGTTTCTATTACATCTCAAGCGTCTTCGTGATACTCCCCGATTATGAAAACATACAATCGGTGTTGTTTCGTAGGTAATATATTGACTGTTAAAGTAATCTTAATTAGCCAAGCTATAACATACATCTGATTGCATTATATAAAAAGCAACTGTTTGTATCAAACAAGGTAAAAATCTTTTCATAAGATACCAAAGTTTGATATTATCCCAGTGCGATCTACAATCTATATGACACATACATCTTTATCTACTAGATATATCTACATTCTTCTATCTACTTTGCATGTTTATACTTTCCTTCTTCAAAGATAATATAATAATGGTTGCCAGAGGGTCCGCCAGGCTTTTGTTAAGCAAAGTAAACTTTTCTTATCTTGAAAACTTACAAATTGCTGTGCATTAAGTTATCTTAAATTTGCCCTATGGCCTCACAGGTAACTGATATTGTCCACATCGATGGCTTAGAATTAGAAGGTCGTAACTACCAAATCGATATTTTGAGAAAAAACGGAAAATCTGTCTGACATTTACTCTTTACTTATGGTAAAACAAACTTTTACAACTTCATTTTGGTCAACATGACAAGTTCAGATTTTTATGAAGATGGGCTCATAAGAAGCGCCTTGTGATGCTTATTCTAAATATGTATGAAACTTAAAAGGTCGTAAGTGGCACTTACGACCTTCTAATTCTAAGCCATCAACATATTGTTTTACCATAATCTGGAGTTGACGACCCATATTTTGTCTGACCTGATCAGTTGTCTTACATGTTGCCACTGCTGTTGAATGCAAGCGCTAATTTTAGGTCGAATAATTTTGTCAAAGTTATGGCCCTTTGTTGGACACATGCATTTTGTATCAAAAACTCTTCTAGCTTAATTTATGTATTGTAACATAAAACAATATAACTAAAAGTCTTGATTTCTACTGTAATGTAGTGCTGAGCAAAGCCATTATTTGCCAATCAGTTTCTGCGGACACATGACAGGCAATAATTATTGTCTGTGCTTCCACCCGGATTTGAACCTACGTTGCCGGATTAGACGTCAAGCATGCTAACCACTTAGCATCGGAGGCACTTGACTTAGGTTGAACAGTTACTGGGCTTTAACATTTATCTTTATTTATTTATCATGGTGTGTTAAGATGAACCACACCCTCGGCCTGTCATGTAGTGGGTAGTTTTAATATATATTCACCACATGTTGATTCTGTGTTTAATAATCATATTTTAATATTTTATTCTATATTTGTACAAAACCTGACTGAAAATGGTCCTACCACAATATGTTCACTATACTGTAGAATGTGTGGGCTGTTGATTGAACATGATCTGACTAACTGTTCAATAATTTCTCCGTCAATGACAGTAGGTGTCTTTACGTAGGTACTGATGTTTGTTGTGGCTTATATTCAAATAGTTTTCATCAATTTATTTCTATCTTGATAAAGTATTTAAAGTGGCTTGAAATTGATTTAAATTTTTCTCACAATTTATATTTATCTTGTTCGTGATTTATCCTTTAAACCTACCCATTGTCACACATGAGCATCTTTTGAGTCATTCTCATGCTGGTATTGATTGAAATCTCACAATTTAAATTATTGTTGTATAAGGGGGCGTAAGTAATGGTATTTAAACAAACCCAATCCCAGATCCTCTGATCCTCTTGATATTAAAGGTATTGAGTAATTATGTACCCGATCCAAAGACTCCCTCACTTGTGAGGCTTGGAATTATAACTTATTTATCATCTATCGGTACTGAACTCCTTTACCAGATCCATATACCCTTCACTTATGAGGTAGTGAAATACTTATTTATCATCTACATAACTCCTAATCTAGTTGTAACATTATGAAACACCATCTTAAAGTACCAGTCACAAGACAAGTTCTGGTTAATGTCAGGGTCGTACAAAAATGTCTTCAAATATCAGACAGAATTCTGTATACCGTATATCTACATTCAAAGGTCACATTCAGCCATAAGTCATAGACTTAGAGTTATGGTTGAAAAAAAATGTTTTTTGCTGAAACCAATCCATAAGTTTCATTAAATCATTGTGAAAGAAGAATTCCTTTACACTGCGAGTCAATAACTTCTTAATTGTTTTCGGATTGTTTAAAAAATATGCAAGTCGACCTATGAGGGGAAATATTTCTTTGTTCCATCTTTTTTCCATCATGAGTTGTCAATTGATATAAATTTATATCAGACAAGTTGTGGAAATTTTATTAAGGAAGCCTTTGGCAACTTAATAATATTACCTGAACGAGTTTAATATAAATATATCATTTGACATCATATGATAGATTCTTAATATCATATAACACAATTAACACAAAATACACAATGTTTTGTTGGTAAAACACATCCATGTAGTCAAACGTTATATGACACATGTGTAGTATAGGAATATACATACTCGGGGCTATACTTACATGGATACGAGGAAGGTTGTCATGTGATATATAATATTTATGAACAAATGATACTTATGAGCTCACGATCAGAAATTCTTTGCAATCTATGGAGAAGCATAATAACAATAACTGTTAGGAATTAATGATTCGTGATAAACAATATAGGAATTATTTCTAGTCATTATTCTGTACTGTCCCCAGTGATCTATGGTTCTAGTGGTCCCTTATATCATTGCTTTGTTCTTGGTAAATTATTTCCGGACAATATGAAAACTAATCTATATACAATATACTGGTATTATAACATAGGTTATTATCTGACCAAATGATTCTGATTTGTGATACTGTGATATTGTGCTGTTATTCCTTTGAGAATATACTATATAGTTCTTCTGGCTAGTATTTTATTAGTAATGTAGACAATAGCTGTCTACTCAAAGCCTCATAATTGGTATAACATTCCAAGGTGATAAATTTCTACCCGCAGGACATTTTCAGTAATCGAATATAAAGCATTGAATGTTGTGGACAGAATGGTCTTTATCTATAAAGCAACAAATTGCGAGTCAGTCTGTCTTTAGCTGGTTTTACCTGCATCGTGTTTATAATTCAAAGAATTATGATTTCAACTTCCGTAAAATCGTTAATTTTATGGGGGATTAAATTTTGTGGATATCATGGTTCACCTTTAACCACAAAATCAAACCCTATCAAACAATAATTTTGACCCTTGTATTCATTGCCTGAAAAGCATTGAAATCCACGAATTAACCTCCCATTGAAATGATCTTCTTCACCAAAACCACAAAATCTTGTTCCATCGAAATGAAATGATTTTATTGTAATATTATATATTTTAATCAATTTACTAATTTCCCATTATTTGTATATTTTCAGATCAAGAACATGCCAGCAGATGAAGCTTTTTCATTTGATTATAAGGTAAGAGTTGTTTCCCTTTATTGTTTGATTATAAGGTAAGAGTTGCTTCCCTTTGTGAAGTTGTAAAGATTAATATTTGGACCATTTCTGTGTAGGGACCTTTCACATCTAATCCAATGCAATATGTCGCCCATTATTATTCAATTAAGCTGCATAGAGATGGTGTGCACAATCCTTCTAGTCTTGTATCAGGATACTTTAGGTAAATAGATTAGGTGTCTATAGTTGTGCAAAGGTTTAAAAGACAATGGCACTATGAGGGTTGCCCGCAAGACTGGTGTAACTGCTTATAATCTAAGAAGGGCATACCACAGTCTTGCAGGCATTATTTTGAAATTATTTGACTGTCTATGTAACTTTTTTTATTTTGTGCTTGTTTGCTTTACTGAATTATAGCTTTTATGCCGAGTGCCGTGCCTGTCAATGCAATATCTAATAATAAGTTGAGTCTTGTCTCAGAATGCATGTTGATGCATCGGAAATTGTAACCGATCAGAAACACATTATTGTACGCAGGGCCGTATCCTGAAACAAAAAAAATAAATACCAAGGCAAATATTTTCCAGCCCATTTCGTCTGTTTATCCATCCTTTTGTTCCATCAGAAATGCCAAATAAAACTTTCCACTTGTTGAAACTCCAGTATTTTCAAAGTTTACCAAGGCATTAGTTTCAAACTTGGCAGGCATTCTTGGTTTCCACCATAAATGTCTTATATTTTAAATAGGCCTTGTACAAACACTATCAAACATTTTAACAGAATTTGGCCCCCTGATTGACTTAGCTTGTAAAGGACAAGGCTTTCACTTGGGCTAAATTAATATTACACCAGTTGTCAATCAATGCCCTTCAAAACAATTTTGATGGTAAATTTTAATAATCACACGATCTAATGGATTATTAGCTTGAAAACCTTTGCCAAGCGACCTTCGACAAACAATCAGGTGGGGCGATCTCTGCTCTGGCATAATGTTGATTGAATGCAGTCTTGTTTCTTAAAGAAGAAAAGTACCATAATGTGTCTCTGCATGGCTACAGGCCTGGTAGGTGTGACTGGATTCTCAATGACATCAATACAGAGTGTATGGCAAAGTCATTACACTCAGCACTTTGATTATGTGCCCTACAGTCATTATTTTATTATTCGTTAGTTTATCTTATACCTGTTTAGGTAATTGTTTAAGCTGTTTTATCACCTGCCCTTCCATTTGATGTAGTTATGTAGGATTGTATCTATGTGTAAGTAAATTTGGCAGGTGATGCTGGTCTGATGTCATGAATAGTTGATATATTTTATGTCCTATCAGTAGTGACATATCCTGTGGCGACAACGTTTCTCTCATCCGTATTTTAACCTCTGATTCATATAAAGGAAGGTTGAATTAAGCCTAGGTCCCACCGAGCATTTATCACCTCTGATTCATATGAAGGAAGGTTGAATTAAGCCAAGGTCCCACCGAGCATTTATTACCTATGGTTCATATAAAGGAAGGTTGAATTAAGCCTAGGTCCCACCGAGCATTTATTACCTTTCATTCATATAAAGGAAGGTTGAATTAAGCCTAGGTCCCACCGAGCATTTATTGCCTTTGATTCATTTAAAGGAAGGTTGAATTAAGCCTAGGTTATTGAGCATTTTTTCCTCAACGATGTACTCCCGATTTAAAATAAATGATCTTCCGGAAGGCAGTACATTGGGAAAAGGGATTTCATAAATTTTCTAATGACCTCCCCAAAGCAGTTGACATTATAGACAAAGATTATCCTTTTTCCGATGCCTTCTGATGTCCATTTAAATCGAGAGAACATCGTCGAGGCAAAACGATCTCAGCGGGACCAAGGCATTAACAAAGTCAACATACTTTTCCAAAACAATTCTCCGAAGGCTGACATGTTTTTCCTTCTACTATTGTCACTTCAATATAATATTTGTTCATAACTGCATGTATAACTTTGACAGTGTGACACTATGTTGCCAGACCCAGTTTGTAAACCCTACAACTAAAGTTGATTATTCTATTAATGCATAAATCATTCTGCGAAGGATATCAGATTGCTGTTGAAATGGCAAAACTTGAGAAAAAACACCACCTTGTAGACAAAAACCCACATGTTGCTCAGCTGTTTCTCCCTAGTGTGTTGTTTTACTCGCCATTTACTTAAGTTGTCCTGTGTTCCGTTCCATGGAAGTCGAACTTAGTGGACTAATAGGTCTTGTTTTGTCTGTTGACAAAGCATGAATAAGAAAAAAATACGAAACAAGTCCACTTAGTTCAACTTTCATGATTACATAAGAAGAACAAGACTGCGTTCAATAAACGCTTATGCCCCATGAAAGCCATTTCAATAAGTCATAAGTCCAAAATTAGGTCAAGGTGAAGGTCAAAATGGAGTCAGGTGATACAGGTGTGTGGAGAGTGGTCATATACAACATCCATGCAATGCATGTTTGAAAGCTTTGTAGCAAGCCATATTAATGCTAGAAGAAACGGTCAATTTGAGTTAACCAGGCTGGACAGACAGGCGGATGAACAGACGGGTGAATCACTATATGCCTCCCGATCTATCGATAGGGGGGCATAAAAAGATGAAGAAAACCTTGTCTGTATTCATAATTATTTGTATTGTATATAATCTACTGTCAGTATCATAAGTAAATTACTAATGAGGAAACTTATCCATTCGAAAGAATAGCGGGGACTTCAGTTTTCTCAGGTATACCCAGTCAAACTTTGATAAACACAGGGTACCTGACGGACGAGTTTATGTTTATAACCATTCTCATTTAACTTTAAATGGACTGTATTATGTATATTTTCAGTGGGATATCGTGAAAACAAAGACACAGTTAATTCTTGCAAGTAAAATTGTGATGCTTACACGAGGTAACTGGGAAAGTTTGGCTCATCTGAAAAATGTCTACACCAAAGAAATCTTCTGTGAACCTTTGGTAAGTTAGCCTGAAATCTTTATACTAATAGAATACAGTATAACCTCTGTAGAGCAACATCCTGTTGGAGCAGCAAATATTGGTCATTGTTTAGAGGTTATTGCTCTACAGAGGCAAAATATGAGCTCAGGAAAATTTTAAGGCGTTTTTAAAGAAGGGTCATTGTTCTTCAGAGGGCAGCTCTGGAGATGTAACGTTGTACTGTATATGTATAAATATGATGTGAATTGAGTAAAAGTTTATCCGCCTCGGATGTGGAAATTATCGCCTTCGCTTTGCCAGATAAATATACTCTTCCGTGACATTAACGATTATTCCCTATTTAGAATCCTTCTGAACATCATCACAAAAAGCTACCTCTAAAATAGTGATCATGGACATTGGACAATAATCATGTCTCGCTTAGAGTGAGAAGGTTGGAAATACAAAATGGATATTTTGATATAACAAGAAAAAACTGTCTTAAATTACTCTTTAATAATGATAAAACAAGCTGTTTCAACTTTAGTTTTGGTCAACATGACAAGTTTCTATTTTTATGAACAGAGTATTATAAAAAAACGCCTTGTGATACTGAATTTAAAATATGTATTATTAGTCTTATAAGGTGGTATGACTTTCTTTTTCTAAATGATGTGCTTGGCTGAGTTAGCAGCAAAAAAGACCAATGTAAGCTGTGCTTTATATTACAGAATACATGATAAATCAAAAATACAAAATCTGTAGATTATTATATTGCTATGGTAACAGACATTATAAAATATTGTTTGAAATTATAAGCATTTATCTCATGTAGTAGTTAGGTAATGCCTGATTTAGGTAGCCAAAGGCTTGCTTAGAAGAAATTGTGTTTTCTAGACTTGTTGAAGAAATGTTGATCTCCAAAGACAACTCATGACAGATCCTATATATTTCTTTTAGTTCGATCCCTAGATAACTTGACTGTATTTGTATATATAAGGTCTCATGAACACATGTGTCTGCTGTTATTGAGGGTAAATTGATACATTATAGAGAACCTGATATATGCATTCCTGTTTGTCTTGACGGCTATAATACTGTACAATATTCTAAGGCTTGCTATTTGTTGACTTAGAATGAGAAGGTCATCTTAGGACTACATAAGACCTTATAAGACTGATACATATTGAATATCACAAGTCACTAAAAAAATCTTATGAGGCTATTTTCATGAAAATCAGAACTTGTCATTTTGACCAACTGAAGTTTACAGCTTGTTTTACCATATGTAAAAAGTAATTTTCGGACAGTTTTTTCTTGTTGTCTCAAAATATCGATTTTGTACATACAACCTTCTCATTCTAAGCCAGCAAATTGTCTGGTAAAATTTCTTCCATATCATGAGTGAGCTAATAATAAACCATCAAGTTTCTACAAGAGCAAGTCAGCCCAAATGTTCAACAATAACCTCTTGCCTTTTCGTGGATGAACAAAATATGAGGTTGACAACAATAATAAGATTAGCACAATACTATTGATACGCCCAGTATCCCAATATCCATTACCAGTTATTTTTCCAGTAATGGAATGAACAACACACCTTTAATATCAAGGGAGACCACTCTTGATATTTGGAATGAAGGGGAGATAATTCAATTACTGCGAGTAATCCAGAGACTTAAAAGACATATTAGTGACAAAATTTAGCATTGGTACTATATTGTCAGTTACTAAACCTCATGATGACAAAAAATTGTTTAAACGTACGCCTACAATAATTGGTAATGATAATAATGATCATAATAATAATAATAATTGGTAATCAGGGAGTCATGCAGGACTGATGTTTAGAAGTTCTGAGGACGTCACTGAGCACAGTTGATAACATTAAGGCACATATTACAAAGTTACAAACTATTTTCTATCTAATATCATTGAATATATAATTCATGATACTGGGGAATAAGTTAATTATAACTGAGAGAATGGCACATTTAGCTGTAAGCTACTGAGCGACATTGGTGGCGGTGGACTGGAGGAAAGTTCCTGTTGGACATGATGTGTCGATGACAATGATAAATGTTCTCTTACACACCATGAAACCTACTGAATAATTGAACAGCAATGATTATATTCATATGTCCTTTCTTCCTGAGTTAGATTTTTTCCCAAAAATGTAATTAACTTGTTCATTGCAATAGGCATCCATTATAGTGTGGCCAACATAACTAGAAAGGCAGGAAAATTTGGTATAAGCCACATAGGTGGAAAATCAAGCATGTAAAATTTATCATTGTTATTTAAGTATACAATTGATATATGTGTTTATTTTAAGTAACCAATTTTGCAACAATAGACCAATTCGGTCAATGTTGGTAAATATCACATTATCCTGGGCGCACTATACCAAGAAACTTTCTATGTGAAGCACTGGCTTCCGAGTCAATGTTTTATCGAAGCACATACAGAAATCTTAAACGGTCAAATTTCTCTACTTAAATCAATCATTCACAACTACTTTGTGCGGAACATTGATCTGCATTACTAACAATGGTTCAGTTAATAACCTGCTATAGACCATGTATGTTACCAAAAATGCTGTTGTGAAATAATTAAAAAAGAAATTGGATTTGAACCTTTAGTTAACAATTTCCCCGAAATGCTTTGATCCAAAAGTACTGATGTTCCCCGACATGCTTCGTACCCTGATCATCTTTGGAACCAGGAAACACCATATTAATGCTTCACAATGTATCTAGGTAACCATACACAATAGAACACAAATAGAACATTACATAAATATAATAAATATATAATATTTCATATTTATAACCACAAAGATCAACAATTCTTAGAAGATATGATACAAAACTACAACCTCCACAATACATACAACCATCTGGGTAGCTGTTTATCATTAAACATGGAAATCTTATTGTCACTGACCTCACACTATTTAAATTCCTTACATTGATTGCTTTTACAACTACAAATTGAAGATAGATATTTTTCCTGGAAATCTTAAATGAATCATTGTAATAGACTGAATCTGACCTCTGATATAAAACTACTACTTACTACCTTGTAAGAGGTTTCCAGTAAAGAGTAGCAATCAGACAGTTTTGTCTTGTTTTCTCAAAATATGGTTTTTGTACTAACATCTTTCTCATTTTTTGGTCAAACTTGAGCTAACGACTGACAAACGGATCTCAAGCATCCTTTTTTTTGAAAGAGGGGCGTGTCCTGTTCAAACTCTGTGATTGTAAGCCCTGACAAACTAGATACTGGTCATCAATTTTTTTGAGAAAATTTCAGGGGGGGTGGGGTCTGGACCCCAGTGAATGCTTGTGTGTCATACATGTGCATTTTGTTTGATCCGGTCAGTTATTACTGGAAAGACAACCTATAGATGACAAGTTTTAAGCCATATGAAATTTGATATCTAGAGAAATAATTTGTAATATTATGTTTGGCAGAAAAAACGCAATTGTTTTAAAGCTATAGGGAGTTTTTGGTGCAAAGAAATTTGGGTGCAGATTTTGAATATAGATAAATAAGAAATTCAAATGTATTTGTTTAGCAAGCTAACACAATTTTAATGCACATTCATTTAATAAATCATATCAGATAAAACAGTATACTCATAGAAATTACTTTTACTCAAGTATTTGTATAACATTTGAATATTGGTAGTTCTATAAACAAAGCTTTGTTATTGTTAAAGGACAGTGATATTAACCTGACCCTAACCTTCATGGATGAATATATTACATGGTTACTTTGAATACATAAATTGCTGGCTGTAATGAGGATGTCGTAACTACAAAATCAATAGTTTGAGAAAACTAGAAAAAACTGTCTGACAATCACTCTTTACTTATTATGGTAAAACAAGCTTTTTCAACATCAGTTTGAACAACATGACAAGTTCCGATTTTCATAAAAATCGGCTCATACGATGCGCCTTATGATGTCGATTTCAAATATGCATTAGTGTGCGGTCAAATTGTGCAATTATTATCAGTCCTTTTGGATTCATGTTTATACTTTTTGTGATATTCCTCGCTTATTTTGAACACAAAATTTTGGTTATTTACTAATATAAATAAAGACAAGATATCAGCTGTTAAATAATGATAGTAGAAAGTTGAGGATTTTGTTAAAATCTTCGTACTATAACTAAGAGTATCATACAGCGCTAATGTTGAGTGGTTTGCCAAAGTAATCCAGTAAAAACATTCAATTTCAATGGGACAAAATTTTGTGATTTTGGTGAAAATGAACATTTTGTGGGGACCTTATTTCAAGGATAACTTATCCACTTAAAGTCATATACTACAGAAATTATTAATATTTGTTGGGATTTAATTTTGTAGTTGAGATCATCAATGAAATCCAAAAGATTAAATTCCCCTCGAATATTAATGATTTTACAGTATGCCATAGTGTGGGTGTAACAAAACCATCTAAAAATGCTGGTATTTCCTACTCAAATATCATATAATAATATACACAATGTAAAGTATATTTCATTCATATTTTCATTCCTTATAATTCACATACAGGACTATAAACTCACGTTGACTTTATGCTGATGCAGGATTGCCACACCTTGTCTACGGCAGTGAACACCTGATGCTAACCGAACCAATTAAGCTGATATTGTAACTTCCTTAATATTACTGCTAATAATATTGGAGTTTGTTAGTTTGCATAATTAACCAGGAGCGATTATCATCTATAATTAATAAAATTATTATAAGATGTATGTGTGTGATGTATAAATTTAATCTAATTAATTAATCTAATTAATTTGTCTGTTTCAAGTGATTTCATGAAAAATTTGGTACCCCGGTATCTGATAAATTGGAAGCAATTAAGCATCAGGTGCTTGTCTTTGAATGATGGGAAACTTCTGTCTTAAAATGAAATATGGTATACCAGTATTTCATTTTAAATTACGTTGCATTGAATATTAATATTTGATGCAGTTTGCAATATGTGAACCCGGCATTTTGAGGGGGTGTTGAATGGCACTGAGTTCTGAAATATTGGAAGAAATTAAAAATATTACAAAATGTCTGGTAGTGATGTCATAGGTCTGATTTATGAGATGGTTGTATTTCAAGGTCGTATTTCAAGGTCGTATATCAAGATAATATTTCAAGGTCGTATTTCAGGGTCGTATTTCAGGGTCGTATTTCAAGGTCGTATTTAAGGGAAATACTTTTTGTACCCATTCGTGAAATTGTTGTGTTCATGATATACGGGTATATAGACAGAGGCATAGCCAGCGATATGGATCGACGTATGCATATGCATAGTTTTAATTTGAAAAGCAAAATTATAATTATGGCCAAAATGGTATTAAAATCCAAAATGTCCTCAATCTTTGAGGACCCACATCCATAATCTGCAACTTCAAGACTTGTGTGTGTTGCATCAATTTAATCTACACCCCTGGTATGGGTCAGTATAGTATGTATCTACTGATGCTGGAGGCATATAAGTTGTGACGCACGTACCTGTCCTTTATTCCCTCTTTCCATCTGTCCGTTCATTTTTTAGTTTGTTCGTCCGTTGCAAAATGTTAAAACTCAAATATTTTTGAAGTACCATCACAGCATTGCTTTCAAACTTGGCATACTTGTTTACCACCATATTTAAACACATTATATTATCAAAGCCATGTAACACTATCCAACATTTCAACAGAATTATGGCCCCTGAATGACTTAGCTATTTGCTATGGACAAGGCTTAAACCACTGGTACAACACAGTGTAAATAATGGTGACTTCATTGGACCGTTCTGTTAAATGTAAAATCTAGATCTTCATGAAATACTTAAATGCAATTAATATGATAATGGATACCCTATGTACAACTTTTGAATCAGGGAATGCATTTGACTAAATAAAGTTAATATTATACCTTTGTGTAATGTACACAGGTTTTATGTTTCAATAGTATATGGTTGAAGTTGAAGATTTATTATTCCTGATGCAGGTTGGGAGTTTGCAAAGCATTTGAGATGTTTTACTTTCGTAAGTTTAGATAAATTTTACCTGCATGTCATGGGTTTAGAATGAGAAGGTGATAAGAACAAAATCAATATTTTAAGAAAACAAGACAAAAATGTTCGAAAATTATTCTTTACGACCTTCGACTCATTCTGAGCCAGCAATGTCCTTGATCCAGTTCAGTCCCATAATGCAATTGTAAGCCTTGCATTATGAATGAATATCTCATATTTATGTACTAAATATTGACCCTATGAGCTTAAAAAAACTTGGCTTAAAATAGTAGTTGAACAGCCTAGCTACTATGCATACAGTCAATTTTAATCTCTAAAAATATTTCATTTTTTTCTTTATGCTCTGTAACTCAATGTGGGTTATAAAACGCCTAGCTATTAACTCAAATATTTGCTTTGTTGGTAAACCGCATAAGAATATGTGACACTAAGTCAGGTTTTTAGCTCTTAGCAAAAGAAAGGAGAAAATTTGTATAGTGCGTTAGCGACTAAGCTGGAACCCTATAAACCTTAAATATCTTAAAAAGTAATTATGCAATTGTGTTGAAATTTGGCAGAGTTAACTTAATTACCTTTACCAACTCTGTCTTTAAATTTCAGATTTTTATACTGTCTAATTAATGTTTTTCCCATTTGGTCTAATGTATTATTTTTGGTATTTTAATTAACAAATAGACAGGGAGTAAAATAAGCTATTACGATCAGCTAGTTAAGATTATGCTATTGTATTATGTAACAACTATAACGGTATAATTTTATAACTTTGACTTACATTTGTCCGATCATCAATGTTTATATAGTTGAGGCCCATCTTATTGGAAGGATCATTTATACAAACAAGAAATACATTGTTTTTCTTGCAAATATTGCTACGATGTTGCTTCAGTTATACAAACTAAGATAAACGTTCGTGTATGGGCCTCATTATATATTTTCAACAGTCACTGGTGTGTGACTAAATGTACAGTTATACTGGACCAAATTATTGACCTTTGCTGTTCCGGTCACTTCCAATACCCATACGTATTTACCCTGTTTTAGACTAAAAATTTTGCATTAGGTGTCTATACAAAGTACACTTTTCTATGGACCGAAAATTCCGTTTTATTTTATGAGAGTTGGTAAGGGTGTTTTACAAAGACATACACAATTTTGTTCTAATCGGCATTGTACTTTTTAAGATATTTAAGGTTTATGGGGGTCCAGCCTAGTCGCTAACGAACTATATCAAGAACTTAATTTTCAGTCCCTTTCTTAGCCTTTAGTGTTGTATATGGTTCAAGTTGAACTAGAAGTATTAAGTCAAGGGCAATAACTCTTATGATTTTATTTGAATTATAATTCCCGTTTATGCCCCCTCCATCTTTGATGAGATTTATCCAATGCCGGGATGTATCAAAGTTGTTAAAAATGGTACTCCTGGAGTATAGTTAGTTCCAGATAACTGCTGTTTGGCCAGGGCCTTCACCAACCTTGTAAGTCTAAAACTGAGACTTAGAGTTATTGCTGCCAAATGTTCTATTCGCTCTAATGTTCTTATTAATGTAACGATTTTGATATAAATTGGTATACATGTTCAGTTGGTAACAACAAATAATAAAACATTTCACAAGGTTCATTTCGCTAGCAAAAAAAAGCATTGATTATAAATAATGTCAATTCTAAGTCTAAGTCTGAATTTTAGACTTACAACTTTGATGAATAAGGCTCCAAGGTGTCAATCAGAATTATGTGATTGCATTGTCTCCATATAACTGGTACTTAAAACAATATTGAAAGAAAATACATAAATTCTAAATTGTATTTTTTGTATATTTCAGGGTACAAAGCGATGGAGTAATGATTTGTTCTTTGGTCTGCAGAGAATTGCCAGTATGAATCATTCTTGTATAGAATTGTGTACAGAAATACCTGACAAGTAAGTTTTATTTCATGTTCTAAAATTATTGCAAATCAAGTGATAACTATACCACTCTCTCTGTTACTTAGCTACAAGCCAGTGTATGGGCTTATTTTTGTGGATTTGAACCTTCAGATCAGGAGTAAGAAGTATCTGTATGCCCTCGATGGCACTCTACCCCCTCAACGGCACTCTACCCCCTCAACGGCACTCCACCGCCTCAACCAATTATCATAGTTTGTTTTCCCTTTATTGTTACTCCCTTGCTACCCGCAACATGTATTATATAATGTGCACACATTAGAGAACATATTTAACAGTCTAATTGAAGAAATATTAAAAATGAAATATTATTAAGTGAACTTGAATATTAAGTGTTCATACCAGATTAAGTATCCATACCATATTAAGGTACATGCTATATAACTATAGTGAATGTATATTGAAGATTGTGAGAAAGTGATTATCTTCCACTTGACTGTTTGTAGTTTATGTTGACCTTAATGCACTTCAGTCCGCCTTTATGTGACACACAATATGTACTGTTGAAGTATGATATTTCTCCCTGTGATGTGATTATCAATTCAGGCGTAAAATCTAGTTCGGTTGAGTACGGTATATGCGCCCTATTAATCATAATTATCAGGCAGGGATCTAGATTTTTTTCTCAGGGGGAGGGGATCTGATTAACGATCAACTTTTTTTCTCGGAAAAGGGACTGACCATCTATATATTTCGCTCAGGGCGTCCGGTAAGCTTAGGTATTCTCTTGTAAATACATAAGAATGATGAGATAACCACATTTTTGTACAATTTTAAAAGGGTCAACACCCTGGTTCCCGCCCACCCTCAACCTTTCCATCCACCCCCTCCTCTCCCCCTCTTTGATCTACTTATCATGTCTAAGATGTTGTAAATATTTAATCATGAAAAGATAAAAGTATGTAAATAAACCAACTATGAAAACTTAATATTTACTACTATGAATTTTAAGACTTCAATTGCATTCATATCCTGTCATGACTTGAATGCTTTTATTCATTAATATGCGATGTTCAGGTAAAAATCTAGTACATAGAATCTACACGAATCAAGTACTGATATTTTCTTTAAAAAGAAGCGCTTATTTATAATTATTATCACTATGTTTAATCAACATTCAGCTATACATATTAACATTCCACTTGACTGCATTGACAAACTTGCGTAGATGACTATGTATCGTTGAAATGAAAAAAAAAACGGGAAAAAATGAAAATTGAAAATTTATATTTTTTTGTAGTTTTCTATAAAAAATATAAAAAGAAAATATAAACTTTCAAAAAAAAATTTATCTATTTTTTTTTAGTTTTCAACGATACAGATACCTGTGCTCTAGTTGAGTATATTGATGTACTTTAAATGTCACACAGGGAAAAGTGAGATGTAACTGATAATCATTTTTCCTGTGAATAATTTTTTACCCCATCACCTGACTGATTGATGACTTAAGTATTAAAATACTTTCATGTTGGTCCTCATATTGAATACATTTTTTTCCCTAACAAGAAAGTGTAGAGGATTTATAGATCAAACCCCCTGTGCATCAAATTGAAGCATAAAATTTGGCCCTGCATAGTTATTATTGGCCTAAGTGGTTAAAGTAGAGTTTGCCATTTAATAGCAATGGGGTTGGCCAGAGGTTGCAGATTTGATCCTTTGTAAAGGTTTTTGCAAATGGTATAGATTGGCTATTTTGACCCGAGCCTGACCTTTATGCATGAATATATTACAAGGTTGTTGTTTTGAATATATCAATTTCCGTGAGCAAATCGTGCAATATTGGTATTTCAGATTTGTGTTTGTATTACATCTGGAGCATCTTCGTGTTACTCCTCGATTATGAAAACATACAATTGGTGTTGTAAACATAGACAATTCATCGACTGTTAAATTATGTTAATTAAAAGGTCAGACTCATGTCAAATTAGCCACGTTATACTGATTAAGCTATCTAGCTCAATGCTTAAATGGGAACAATAAGTGTGGCTATTAGGGAGAGGGTATTGCTATTTGAAGTTGAAAGTGATGAAACTTTTTTTGTTTTATGTAAAATTTGTATTGTACATAACAAAGTAAGAGTGCTGGTTAAGTGAGAATCACGGAGAAGGTTTGTGTCAAAGTTGGTAGGAGCTGTCTAATACCATCTGTCACGTATAAAAAATGGTTCATTTATGTTTTCAGTTTAGCAGTATCCGATGAGATGTTAAAACCTTTCCTTGAAGGCTGGTCGCTACAACAAGTGCTCGATGCTAAAAGAATGTTCATTGTAAACCATAAAGCACTTGCTGGCTTACCTTGTCGAGAAAACTTCAGTGTAAGTACTTACATCATATAATTTAGCAACAATAGGGAATTGTTCCTCCACATGTGGAGTAGTGGAGAAGTTACTATTTGTTTATTCATACTAGTAGCCTGTAACGTGTTGTTGAGCATTCTACTCAGACTCGGGTCCTTCGCTTACAGTGTGATTACCCTTATATTTAGACTGTGACACATATTTATTACAGCGTATAATATACCAGGTATTCATTTAACCGCCTTTCTTTCTTTTTTGCCCTACATTATGCTCAGTTCATAGGCAAAAATTACCTGCAAGCTGTAAAGGTGCTTAAATAAATGACATACACATGTAAAATAATATCAATTTTTCAAACTTCCCAAAATTTGCTAATGCATTCTCTAGTGCAAAGTTGGCTTTCAAAAAATTATTTTATGAAATAAAAATATCCCTGAAAATGTCCTCAAGTCAAATGCCTGTTATCTGAAACTCGCTAACTTTTTGACCAGTGTAATTATCCATATTTACAGTATATATAAATGTAGGACATTTTTGCACAGTGAGAAATATCTCTATTTAACTTTATGATTGATGATCTTGGAAAGTTCACTTTTTGTATGCACTTGTATTAAAGTTGTAGGTGTTTCAGTTAGGTAAAAATCTTCAGGTATGTTAAAATATCTGGGTTTTAGTATATTTCGAAATACGTGCACTGTTCCTCACATAATCTGGTTCTTCTTTTGCCTCAAAAGAACTTAATGTCAGTAGCAACACTGAGGTACACCAAGGTACTTGTCTCAGTAAAGATTTGAAAAATGACCAAAATACTGTGGTAAACTTGTATTTGAAGAAATAAATGCCACATATTACCCTTGAAAGTATTTACCACGGTGCTGTTTTGTTTCTTGATATGGCCCTGAACATATATATCAATATACATGAACTTTAACACTTTGTGCTTTTCATTTGCTGTTTCTCCAACCAAAGTGTGCCCATAAATGTGACATTTATAAGCAGATTTATATGTCCTTGCATGACATACCTATATTGTTATATTTACTGTTATATTTCAGTCATGTGTTCCAATGGCATTGTTCTTCATCAATGGTAATCAGAAGTTGGTTCCCATAGCGATACAGTTGTACCAGGAAGCGGGACCAGAAAATCCAGTATGTCGAAATTTTCTTTACAGTCTAAAATACAACTCATTCTCACAATCAAATTATGACCTTGATTTGCCATTTTGATTTTGTGCTTGATGGTGTAAAGTTTTTTTGCGCTTCTTCTCCAGAGCAGTTTGTCAGATTTGAATGAAACTTCACTATCTCTTTACTTTGCTGACACTGAGGCTTGACTGTACATTAATATATTAGTGCAGTCATAGCCACAGTCTGATGGATTGGGTGATTTGTAACCCTGTGACATGGGGTTGATTCCAAGTCACATCAGGAATTATTTTACTTCTGATCAATAAAATCTGATGACAATTTTGATTTTCCTCCTCATGTGGAGAAGTTGCATTTTCCTGCTGGGGTAGTAAGTTAGTACTGGTTAGGATACAGTCCAGGAAATTGATGAAAAAAACCCCAAGAAATTCAAATATTCATAAAGCTGTATATACATATTATATCTAACAATGTTATTATGGTCCCTTGTTTGATGAGGGGGAATATTGTTTTGCACATGGCGGTCAGTCTGTCGGTCGGTAGATCAAAATGGTTTCCTTTCAACAACTCAAGAACACTTGCCCTAGGATCTTCAAACTTTTCATGGAATTTGGCCAGCAACAGTAGATGACCTGTTGATTTTGAGGTCAGTAGGTAATAGGGCTGTAACGGTATACCGCGGTACACGAAAGACCGCGGACTTCAGTCCCACACGGTTCACGGTACAAGAGTTGCAAAATTCGGTACGGTTCGGTATATGAGCAAAATAATATTTAGAGAACGAAAATGTCTGAAACCCTCTGATTATGTATAATTACCATGTATCACTCGTTTTAATTGTATTAAGATATGCCTTATATTGTCGAAATTCATTTAAAATAGTTGATAGCCACATAATAATTTCTGTTATAGAATCAACAAATTCATCGTCACTTAATAAGTGTAGTATTTAAGCTGCTGTTAGAGAATATTGTATCATACCGAAATATACCGAACCGTTAGAAAATTGACGGTACGTATCATATCGTGAGGTGAGCATACCGTTACAGCCCTAGTAGGTAAAGGTCACTGTGACCATTACCCTTTTCTACAATTAGGCTGCCATAGGGGCATACATGTTTTACAAACATCTCTTGTTTTGTGTAGGTATTTCTACCAGATGATCCCCCATATGTTTGGATGACAGCAAAAATGTGGTTCAATAACGCAGATGCTAATGTTCACCAGTCATTGACACATCTAGGTAAGTGTTTCCTTATCACACCTGAGCCAGACAGTGTCACTTGTCATACATGATCGTACTTACAGGACAGAGATATTGAACTGATCCTTATATCTATCACACCTGAGTTACAGGTCATACCTATATCTGATACTTGACCTGGTCCTAGCATGTACTGTAGTACAGACATATTGACCTGATCCTAACCTCTATCACACCTGAGATGTCATACATGATCTTACCTATATCTGATACTATTGTACGGAGGTATTGACCTGACCCAATCATGATGCTGTTTTATGGAGATATTGATTTGATCCTCTGCTATGGTGTAAATCTTGCAAACATGTATTCTAAACAATACAAGTCAGTTATTCACTTCATCAGTTATATCAATTCAACAGAAATAGCATGTTGAAAATTGCTGAAATTGAAAACCGACAAACTATTTCTTTTGAGGAGAAAATGCCTTTAATATGGACTTCACGTACAAGTCATTGCCTTATTATTAAAAATAGCTGTGGAAGATTTCTCGAATATCAGAGGTTTCTGTGGTTTTCAATTTTGTAAGGTGTGTTGGCGTGTCTCTTTTGCTTTTAATTTTCATAAAATGGCATCAACTTCTGATTGGAATGAAACAATAAAGTATTATGAATATCTTGAAGTATGATATAATTTTCATAAAATGGCACCAAATTCAGGTGGAACAAAACAATAAAATATTTATGAATATTTTTTATGATGTAGGCTATAATATGTCAGTCACTGAGTTGGTCATCTACTGAGTAATTCTTAGAGACTTGATTCATATTTCTCTCAGAATACTGACTTACTGTAAACCAAGAAATCATTTCATGCAATTCAATTTGGCAGAGTTCCCGAGTGGTAGCAATTCGCGAATTTAAGAGCCGCGAAAGTGTTTAAAGCATTGAACTATAACATCGCTTGGGACTTAAAAGCGCGAAACTTTGTAGCTGCAAATATGCTTACCGTCAGCAAAACGCGAAAGTTAGTATTCGAGAAAGTAAATTGGTTTACAGTATATTTGCTTCTATGTCAAGCGTGGTATGGTCATGGTAATTATTTTACCCGAGGGTGTTTCATTAGTACACTCACATCTGTAGTGTTTGTTCTTGCTATCATTTATCACCGTGGTGACCCAAGTTTATAGAATATAGCAAGTGTTTGATTGCTGTGAAATTTGTCGTAGTCGTTATAGAATATCATATCTACTGAATTACTGAAAAGGGAAGTAACTGCAACTCTTCCAGATCAGTTTTTCTAGGAAATTCAAGAAACAAAATCATTTTTATTAGCTCAACTATTCGAAGAATATGGAAGCTATTCCAGTCACCCGAGCGTCGGCTTAATGGTAATGTTAAATTTACCACCTCAAATATTTTTAAAGTCCATGGACATATTGGTTTGAAACTTGGCACACTTGTTCTCCATCTTGACCCCAACCTTTATCAAGAGGAGGTAACTCTATCAAGCATTTTGACCAAAAAATGCCCTATTTCGACTTAGAAAAATGGAAATAAATTTTACACTATCAAAGAAATAAATTATCTATCAAAAGATGTGACTGAGAATAGTGGAGTGTGCTGTCTGGTGACAGCTCTTGTTTTTTGTTGTTGTTTATTTCACGGATGAGCTAAATACCAACATTAAATCTCATGTAATAATGACTGCAAAATAATATAGCATGAAATTTTCATTCAATATTCTACCAAAACACCAAATTATCATTTATAATTCGCAAAATTTAATACCTCTGGAAATGAATGGTTTAACCATTTGTATTATAGTTTGCTATTAATGAGCATCGTCTCGATGCAGAAGACATTCGTATGTAACACCTTATAAAGCGTCTAAATATAATTTAAATTCTTTTCTGCCAGACCGTAACATTAGACAACAAAAATTACTGTGTGTTATATAAACTTTAGCCTACACTAAGTGATAAACAACCACAATTGCATCCTACAGTCAGACTATATCTATGTGCTATTATAGTGTGTAATTTAAGGCGATATTCTCAGAAATTTAGAAGTATTTACCCGGAAAGATATATAGTGTGAGTTTACCTGGAAAATTATTTGTAAAACTAATTACTGTAAAACAATTTAGTTTCAATTAGACAAACTTTTGTGGTTTTTGGTGAAAAAAGACCATTTCGTGGGGACGTAATTTCAAGGATATCTTATACACATATACATATACATATATTTTTTGGAATTTAATTTGTTGGTTGAGATCATCCACAAAATCTGTGAAATTAATTCCCTTAAATATCAATGATTTTACATTATCAAGGCTTATCCTGACATTTACATGTTGTCATTTTTGTGCATATAAAATATAACTTTACTCTCCCAATATCCTAATTGGACTGTAACTATGACTTTTACCCCCCCCCCCACCATAGCAACAACCTCTCTACAGCAGCCGAAATTTGTGTTTCCCTAAAAAAAGTTACAAATTTTCTAGGGCTGTTTTCTGCTGTTCAGCCGTTCAACCATCCTTTGACATTTTAACTCCCCCGGTCATTGGGCTACATAATGAAACCTACATTCAAATCTCCCTGAGGAGACTATTTCTCTCCTGTGGGTGTGGCAGCCAACATCAATCTGTGGCGCCCAGGAATAGACACTGCCCTCACAGGTACCAATGTACACCTTAGTGGAGTATGTGGGCTTTTCTTGCTCAGAAAAATTAACCAGTGGTCCAGACATAGAGGGTGTGCATTACCGCACTCACTGATATATTGCCATTGAAAGTCAAACTCTTCTTATTTACGGGAATCTCTACAAAATAACAAAATAATTGATCTACTTAATAAAACATATTGTGACATTTACCATACGAAACATTATAAAAGCTTTAGCAGAAATAACTGATCTGTCGTTGTCAGCGAAGTATACATTTTATATCCCGGACATTATGTGTTGGAAAGGAGAGAAAATGCATGCATGTGATACAGGCTTTTAACATTTCTTGGAAATATTTATTTATTATCTGACATTCAATTCAACAAAGTCTGGTGTAGTTGTGTGGGTATCTAATGTTCTACAGTTGCTAGATATGAAACCATTACATATATGGAATTTGTCTTGTGTGATGAAGGAAGCTCGTTAAATTTCTGCATTTTTTTGCCATTAATTCAAACCCAGACATGAAGCTGAATCTTGCCGGCTCATTCTATGATATTTTGTATTCCTATTTAGTATGTAACTTTAGATGTCTATTGTTGTATAACCTATAGATGCAGTCAACTATATGTTCTATTGTTGATTTTTTTACCTGAGAAAAAGCCATCTTGGGGAAACGTTGTGGATTTAAATGAAAATATTTTGAAGTTATTCCGCGTTTGGTGGTTTATTTCTCATAATTATTTTCAATTGTTGATAATACATGAGGGAGCACATGTTTAACATGTGGACTTAAGTCATATGAGGTTTTTTTCATGCATTGAAATTCGAAAAAAATATACGGCTAGAATTTCTTGATAAATTTTCATCAATATTTTCTTGAATATCATGATTGTGCACAAACGGGTTTTATTATTCAGTGCTTTGCATATTAGTTCTTAAACATAATGTTTCATTGTCAGGCACAGAGCAACATATAAGAAGAGTATTTGTGTAAATACCCTATTGATTTATGAAAAAAAACAATTGTTTTTCAAATGTATGAGTAACATTACCCACAAAAAATCAGTGACACTCAATTGAAAAACATGTTTTTTATGTTAAGTACATAGGCAAATACATTTCACCCAAGATCATTTTATCATTTATCCAATTAAGGATGTTGAATATCTAATACTGTATATTTAAAATGTTGGGAGTAAATACCCAATTATGTCAATTTAAGCCTTATCTGTAGCTCTGCAAGCATAACTGTCTGAGCTCACATACCCAAAGTGTGTCCTTTCTCACGTCCGTGTATGAACTCATTGGACACGCTTGTTCCCAGGGTAGAAGCCGTACCAACATCAGTGCATGAGCATTTTGCTTTTGCTCATCATTTCTCTTATTCAGAGTGTTAATTGACAATTCTCACATCAATTTGCACAAACTTATTGGTCACACCTCATCCTTGTTTCTAAAGTTCTTACACCAATTAACTTATTGGTCAGCCCGCACTGAGATCGACAATTGGCATAAAATAATATGTGATAGAAAGTAATTGCTACAAATAATTGGACATAAATTATGTTGCAGTCCAGTCACTCTATATACTATACTAATAATTGTCCATTGCTTTTCCATAATATGAAATCATATACTAAATCATTTTAATAAGAGTTATTTATACCCCGGAAATATATTCATGAAACTTTGTTGTCTTATTAATGTCATGTTTATCTTCATTGGTGCTGGTAGATGCTGGTACCTCAATCATTAAATTATTACTGTTAATCAGTAATATACAATGAAGAAGAGACCAATTACTATAAACAGATTGCTATCATGGTATTAAAGGGACTAAACTCCATTTCTATGATAAAAACACGTTTTTTGTAGAAGTTTAAATCACAAAACTATGTTTTTCGAATACATAAAGTATTCTTACACTCGTCAGATTACATTACGATGAAAGGCGCTATTGATGAAAACTCACAAACATGTTTTATCGTCCATTAATTAGGTGACAGCTTTTCTTGGCAGTTATACACTCCTATGCTATAGAACAACATTGAATATATATTTTACTGCATTAGTCTCGCAATAGATTTTAAGGGTTTTAAATGTAATAAACCGATGTTATGGGATAATGTGATGTGTTTTCTAGATAAATAAAACTAGATTCTTATATCAATGTATTAGGTCGGTCAAGCCAATAAATGTGATTTTAAGAGAACTTTTTGATAAATTTTGCAATTTACCAACTGGAGTTGAGTCCCTTTTAGCAAATATAGTGTTTTAGTTTCACATCACATTTATAGACGACTTTGTAAATCAACCACTGTGTCACATAATTATTATAGTTTTGACTTAACAGTGATATGTTTTCTATTTATATTTTCAGGATTCACACATTTATTGATGGAAGGTGTTACCGTGGTTACACATAGAAATCTCTCACAATCTCATCCATTGTTCAAGTTGTTAGCGCCACATTTCCTCTACTTGATCGCCATCAATACGTAAGTTTCTATTTTAGGTTATACCAAAACGCTTTATGTTTAGCGTCAGGTCTGGACTTATGAAACCTAGGTACTAATTCAAAAACATTGAACTGTATTAAACATCCGATTGGCAATAACTACCCAAAAGGGTTATTTTAGAAACGGCACAAGTCAGATAATCTATTTGAGTAACATTATTGTTGGCGTCAGTTTGATAATTCCATTGGAACACCACTTTACCTCAGAAAAAATGTCTCTAAAGCATGAAACCCAAGACAATTTATTGTATTCCAATTTTTTTAAATTTCTTTAAAAACCTAGGAGCATAACGAGGCTAAACATAAAAACCGTTTGGTATGGCCTTAGCATTTGTCTTCATACCAAAAGGTGTTTCTGTTCTCACTTAAGTGCATGAATGTATTGAACACATCTAGAGTGGAAACCCGTCTCAGTATGCCACATTGCCATCAATGCATAAGTTTCTATGTTTAGCACTACATTTCTATGCTTCTTTGTTAAGCATTTGTCTGTCCTCATACCCAAAGTATATCCACTTACAACAGTACATGCTCCTATTGAACACCCTTGTACCCACGGTTGAAAAACGTCAGTACATCACATGTCCTCTATAGTTTCTATAAAAACCTGTCTTTCTCATGCACCGTCTTGCAGGATATTACAAGCAGGAGTTGTATCTTGACAGCAACCAGTTGTGGAGACATAACTATCGTTGTTACATCCTATAGAGATACAGCAAGAATTCCTACTGTGCACCTAGAAGATTGAGATACAATGTACACCTTAATGTAAATATTCAATAAAAGTCCTATATGAGCTACATGATCATCAGATGCTTATAGGTTTACCTTTGATTGTGCTTCGTTTTGTTGCTGTATTAATTACCTTCTGAAGTTGACGAATGCTCTTATTTTCATTACAGACGAGGCTTAGAACTCCTGGTGTCACCAAATGGTTGGGTAGACAAAACTATGAATATCGGTATCAAAGGAATGTTTGAATTGATCAGACGAGGGTAAGTTTTACTGTGGCTCTGTTGTTACAGTGAGGAGGTGCATGCTTCGGGATCGAGAAGCCCCTGGTTCAACCCCTATCTGCACCACTGGTTAATTTCTCTGAGCAAGAATACTCCACATGCTCTACTCCACCATGGTGTTATTATGGTACCTGTGAGGGCAGCTTGACTTGTTTGATATTCGTAGTTCTATGTTGGGTGCGCACCAAATGTTAAATGTTTATCATGAATGTTGACTTCTTTTGAAGTAATTGCTCATTTAATGGTGAAATCATTAAAAGTTAAACATTGATCATGAATGTTGTAATCAGTGATTGTTGAGTGTTTATATCAATGAACATGCAGTGGTCACATCTAAATGAAACCATTTATCATCAGAAAGTGTATGATTGAAAAATTAACTTATGATTTCTATGTCTCTATGTTTTTGTCTCAACCTCATTTGAATTTACACTAAGTAACTTGTTATTACTGTATACATGATATTTACAGATTAAACAGTTGGAGAATGGATGTTGAAGGAACGTTACCAGAGGATCTCAAACGAAGAGGGGTACGTTTATATAAATGTGTAAAACAAATCACCGGACACTAACGTTGCTCAGTGATAAGCAAGGGGGATATACCAGTACTATGTATACTGTGGATTAAATCTGGGACCTCTAACACTCCAAGCGCTACCTCTAGGCTGATGAGGTTGACTATTACACTAACTTGGTATACATGAAAATACAGGCTGTGAATCCACCATACATGTTCACAAAAATTCTTCAGCAGGTTGGAATGGAATATTTTATTATGTCTCCCTCATAATTTAATATAATCATAGTTTTATTTTACATATGTAGGTCAAAAAGATTTATAACTTACCCTATGAAACTTTGATGTCATAGCAGATATTATTTTCAGCTGACAATAATATGAATATTATGTTGTCATGGTTACAGGTATACAATCATGATGTGTTGCCAGGTTACCATTTCCGTGACGACGCCATCTTGTTGTATTATGCCATCAACAAATATGTGAAGAAATATGTCGACTTGTATTATGGTAAGTTTTACAAAATACGATTTAAAGAGAAAAAATATGCTCCAAAAAGTCAGTTTTTTGTTGATGGTTAGTTTGTTAATAGAGGTAATCACCAAATTATTGAAGAAATATGTGGACTTTTATTATGGTTAGTTTTATATTTGAATACAAAACGTTTTTGCTCCTGAAAAGTAGCATAGCCACTGTTTTGTTTGTCTGTGCATGTGTTTATCATTCATGTCTGCCCCTATTACTAAGCAACCATTCTGTGGATTATAAGTAAGGTATTACAAACTAATATTGCAGAGATTCTACAAGTCAAGAACAATCTTCAAAGTTGGATTTAGTGCATCTTTGTAAGGATGTATTATATGAGTACCAAATACAGACTGGCACATAATTTTCTGGATTAAGCATTTTGTGTCTGTTATGACCCCTCCCTCATATTAACTGATTGTATGAATGATTGATGTTTGACTATATTTACAGATACCCAGGATAAGATTACTGGTGACTGGGAGTTACAGAGTTGGGGAGCTGAACTTGTCAAGGACAGAGAAGACGGTGGTTGTGGACTTAAGGTAATTTACTCTCAACCAGTTGATTTCCCCAATTTACTTTTGCGTTTTGCAGATCGTAGGCATATTCACGACTACAAATTTTCACGTTTTTAAGTATTCCACAATGTCCATATAACAAATGTATTTTTGAAGAAACAAATGCCTGAAAAAGAACCTAGAAAGAATTTGCCTTGGTGCGTTTTGACCTCTGGATATACCTATAAAGTTTGATATTTTACATGTTATTTTATTAACTGTACAAGGTGAGAACCAATCTGGTGATTTCATATCAGCTGTATGACATCACCACAACTATAGTTAACTCTGTTTGTCTTGTGACTACTATATTGTTTTGTATTTTTAGGGAGTACCTGGTAATGGTAACTTCTCATCGAAGGATCAGTTGTATATCGTATTGACCAGTATCATCTACACATGTAGTGTGGCTCATGCTGCTACCAACTTTCCACAGTACGATGAATATGCTTTCCCTCCAAATTATCCTGCATTACTCACTGGTTCACCACCTAAAGACAAGGTACAGTATTGTTGTTGTTTTTATTTCTGTTCAAAGTTGTCTATTGACAATAGGCTAAAATGTATTTTCAAATTTTAACTACCTGTGTGACAACTCGAAAAAGATATTTGTCATATATTATGATCTTGTTTGTAATTCACATTTTTGTTTTTAAGTTTTACATTTGCTTGAATTTTTAACATGCTTGTGCATATTACTAGTATGCAGGTGAAGGTATAATAGTTTGTCAAATGTTGACAGCTCTAGTTTGTATTGATATGTATTTTGTGTACAAAACTTTGTGAATACCCTGTGCATTGCCTGAATGAGAGTTTAAATGTGTACCTCCACAGCTCAGTAGTTAGCGAGTTTGCAATCTAGTCTGTCAACCAGATTCTAATATGGGTGGACCATTTGTGATATGTCAGCAGAAAGCTGACTCCCAAATCAAGGCTCAACGATTAATTTAAATATAAAAAAAATGTAAGCATATTTTTGCTAACACCCTGTACATTGTACAATATTGATATTACAGACTCCACTAGAAGAGAACCACATATTGAGGATGTTACCGGATAAACCTACAACGTTAGATATGATGATTGTCACCAAGATTCTCAGTCAGCGAGGGACCAAAAGTCTCGGTGATTTTGAAGTACAGTATATCTTTGAACCAGAAGCTAGAAAGATAGTTGATGAGTAAGTGGTTTCTATGGTTACGTAATACATCCAACATGTTTATACCACAATTAAACTTACAAACACTTTATGACTGAAACTCGGAAATAGAATTTTCAACAATTGATTAGACTAGAATTTCTGTTTCATTGTATCTAAACCGATGAAATTTCGTCTGTATAATTGTTGTTGCCCTCTGTTCTATGTTTACCTTAAAAATTGTTTAATGCTGTTAAATGAATTACTTAGGAAGTTTTTTAGAACAAGTTGCTTAGATGAAGCTGTAAATTAATTGGCTAATGATAAGCGCTCAGATATTTAGGAAGCGGTCTGGTGAGCAATCAAAGTCGCTTATGTGCTAAGAAACTACAGTTATGCTACATGCACAACGTTCATGTTAAGAGTCATAGCATAGCTGTTGTCTGTCCAGGGGAGACTACCCTTGTTTGTGTCTGTTAATATATTGTCTGTCTAGGGGAAATATCTTATTAATTGCATCATGCTCATGCTCTTTGCCAGTATTTTTATAAAGAAATGAAATGGGTTACTTGTACATTGGATGTCTTGGTTCATACATTTATTTTTAATTTTTACATGTGATATCATTAATATTTGTGGAGGATTTAATTTCATGGATGATCTCAACCACGAAATTAAATCTCCCATAATTTATATAATAAATGACTTAGTTGATAAAATGTCCTTGAATTTATGTCCCCATGAAATAGTCTTTTTCAGCAAAACCATGAAATTTGGTCCCATTGAAATTCAATGATTTTACAGTATATGTTTATATGTCCATATTTTTTTATTTCAGATTCCGGGCAGATTTGAGTGAGATCAGCGATACAATCAAAGGACGGAATCAAACACGGAATCCACCCTACCTGTTCCTAGATCCAGCTATTGTACCAAACTCTATCAGTATTTAAATCTACTTAGTGTACTGTAACGTTCCTGTTTCCATCAACAGTACTGAGTCAAGATTATAGTTTTCAGTTTTGACTTCAGTTCGACCAATTCATGTCTTAACCTGAATGACCAACAGTGCTGACTCTGAGACTTTAGTTTCAATTTTGACTTCAGATTGATCAATTCATGTCTTAAACTGAATGACCAACAGTGCTGAGTCAAGACTTTAGTTTCAGTTTTGACCAATTCTTGTCGTAACCAACAGTGCTGAGTCGGGATTTCAGTGTGTTGTTGAGAAGTTTTGACTTCAACTTTGACCAATTGATGTCTTATTGTTGAAATGTTTGAAATATTCTGAATGTCACAAACCTGGCCCTGATCTCCAGAAACATCTCAATCTGAGCTAAGTCTCATCTTAAATATTATCATGTGTCATTTGAATAGTTTTCATGGCAGGTTAGACTCAAAATTGGCATCAAAAACTGCATAAATCAGTGCTACAGCTAGGATTCAAAAATAGAGGGGAGCTCCTATTGAAAAGGGCACTTTTTGCGCGCGGTCGCTTCTTACAGGGGCGTTTTTGTGTGCGCGCGTGTTTCCTCCCACATAGGTTCTTTTTTGCATGCTGCAAGCATTTCAGTATAATCCATTCAGGCTTTGTATACTGTGCCAGTGGTGTACTGGCATATATAAATTAATGGAATATCCTTGCAAATTAAAAACACCTGTCCATTCAGGCCACAATATACTGGTGTCACATGATCAATGCTAACAATTCAGAAATAGATGTAACATGAACAAGTTTTCAGCATGTCAGATGATGAGTAGACATACAATAAATGTCTCAGAATCAGGCAATTCACTTTTCCCTTGATAACTGTTTTCAGTTCCATGACTTGCTGTAGTCTACTAGAAATCTAATAGATCTATCTATTAAATTTTGGAGTTTTACCTCCATATTTAAGTATGTACAACAAGGAGTACAAATGCACCCGACATTGAGCCAAAAAACCAGGACTCCGGTGTTATTTGTCCCTACTACTGAAGTTCAGCCAACTTAACTAGCTGGTTGCTTGGCTGGGAGTGACTCAGTCACTACAATTCTTCCCCCTTTATTTATTGGATGGGACCTTATGTCAAGCCACTATTGACAACCTCACCGGGCCCCAAAGCATCATTCTCAGACTACTTATGACAACTTAGTAAACTTATAAGTGAAGCCTGCTGCAAGTCAGTCTCCACATGCATCCACCTGAAACTTATTAATAAGATTCAGTGAAATTTGCTACCAAGTGTGGATCTTAATCATTGCTAATATAAATGTTATGAAAGTAGCATAAATATGATTGAGACTCTCATAAAGTTGATGTAATATTGCCAAAAAAAATCAACACTCCTCCCCTGCCTATAACCATGGTGGGTGGGGGGTGGTGATTTTATTTCTAGCAATATATGCCATATTAGCATATATTAATCACAGTGAAGCTAAATTTTGGTGTTAATTGATATAATTAAGTAAGATAAATCATTCAAGAGTTGATCAATTGCTTTTTAAAGATGATTTTTCACCAGACAATCTTCGTTCGTCGGCAAAAAATGACAGGTGCCCGCCAATGTTTATTTCCCTAAATTTCATTAAATTACGACAAGTAACTGTTTTTGTGAGTTTTATCCATTTTAAACAAGAAATTCAACTGATTTAAGCCAAAAAAGTGTCTATTGACGATCTTTCTATCGGTGAATTAAAAAAATCTGATTTGCGAGTTGACAACATTTTGGTATTCTACGGCCGTGTCGAGATTTTGTTACTAAAAGAACGATGTTAATTGGTACAATTAAGATGTTTTTAACACATGTTGCATAATTAGCTAGGATTTAATTGGATTAAAGGTCTGTTTACCTTCTAGGTTTGTAGCTTTGGGCAATTATTGATTTATGACCGCTGTCAGCGCTGTGTGCAGACGATAGGTGTTAATCACCCAGTTAAGATTGTTAGTTAAGATTTATGACACCTCCGATCTTTATTGAGACCTTGATTACGTAATCGGGGGTCATAACAGTAAAAGCAATTTAATTTCTTTGATGAGGGGCACAGAAGGGCGCCCCTAATTTCAGAAGGGCGCTTGTTGATTGGTCGGATTTTAGCGGGGCGCCCCGCCCTTCTAAAAGGGCCTAGTTGTAGCACTGTAAATTATTCGTAGCTTATTCCAGTAAATTTCAATAGTTCTAACTTCAGATTTATCTTATATTCAAACTCTGGTTTGAGCAAAATCTCAGTTTGAGATGAGATTTCTTTTTGAGATGCTTCAGCAAATCAGGGTGGGAACCATGCCATTCTGTATCATACATTTTGAAGTACCTGTGAGATCCTAGTTGTGGCAATCACTTACAGTATGAATCATTTAGCAGATCTACCATGATCATTGTCATTATTTTACTTTGTTAGAAATCAAAATATTGAAGATACTACATTGTATTAGTTGAAATTCGGGCAACCTGTTGTCATAGTATGGGGCGATCCAAAAGCCCATTTTGATGTGTCCATACTGAGACAAAATGCATTATATTTACTTGCCAATAGCTGAATGGCTTTTAAAACAAAGATTTTTGCTGTTTTTACATGTTTTGTACAATTTTGTCTCCATTTATTTTTCATTATGAGTATATTTGTATCATTATACTTTCTATCAAAATGGCTGCTACATTTGTAGTATGATTGGTATATAGCTTGGTTAATTTGACACAAGCCTGATCTTTTGATGAGCATAATTTAACAGTCGATATATTGCTTATGTCTACAACACCGATTGTATGTTTTTATAATCGGAGAGTATCACTAAGACACTCAAGATGTAATACAAACACAAATCTGAAACACCGCTATTGCACGATTTGCTCGCAGAAATTGATATATTCAAAGCAAGGACCTTGTAATATATTCTTGCATAAAGGTCAGGTTCAGGTCAAAATAGCCAAGCTATACATGTGAACAATATGTGATAAATGTTTGTATGTGTGGCTTGTGTGCACTCTATAACTTTCCAATGTACAGTTTTATTATATTGTTGATTAATTTGTTGATGTCTACATGTGTTACATTCAATTTGACTTTATTCTAAACATTTTTTATGGAAACATCAGAGTACAGTTTTTAAGCTTTATATTTCTACCTTCACAAACTTATATATAAGTTTGACAGGGTTTATACTTGAGTGATTTTGTCAATTGGTTGGTCTTATGGAAATGTGTGGAGCTCAGTTTGCTTTTTTATGAAACCTTATATAGGTGATCCACATGATGAATGATTTTGCAATTTCATCACTTTCAAGATGGCGGATTGGCAGCCATTTTGGATTAAAAAAATTATGTATAGTGACAGATTCTTTGAAGGTTGTTATTCTAGTTCCTGTGTACAGACAATGCTGCATGGGTATTCAGCATTTCCTCACTTTTTCTCTTTGATAGCTCTGGGTATGGCTATGATTGTGGACATAGTTTAAAGCAGGCTATCTGTACATCAATACTGTAAAATCATTTAATTTCAATGGGACAAAATTTCGTAGTTTTGGTAAAAAAAGACCATTTCGATGGGACGAAATTTCGTGGATTTTGCATTTCAGGTAATAAATACAAAGGTCATAATTATTGTTTGTTGGGATTTGATTTCAAGAAATCCATGAAATTTACCCACCCATGAAAATTAATGATTTAACAGAAGTTTTTGCATTCATCTGTGATTCTCATTCATACAGTGCATTGTAATATTTATAATATTCATTGTCTTGGTGATTTCTATATTACCGGTAGCTCTATGAGGACCACGATGCTATTTTGCTTGTTTGTTATTTCTATATTGAAATGCTCATTGTACATTTTACGCTTTTTTGCAAAGACACAATTCATGTTAAAAATGGCTGCAATTTAAATACCATGTTTTCGTTGTTAATTGATGGACACTTTGTTTAATATGTATACAAATTTTTATCAAGTTTTGATTAATTATTCTCTGATTATAAGATTGTTGTTCTGATGTTTATCATTTTATTGCTGTTGGCTATTTAAATATATAATCATGTCCCTTTTTAAAATTTCCTTGACTTCAAGGTTATTTCCTTTCTAGAATTTCATTGACACATAGATACATAATTTTGACATGTGAATTTCTGAAGTAAATGACCTCCTTTGAAAATTTCATCAAGACACTTTTGCTTCTTAAACTTGTCACGAAACCAAAGGCGTGCTTAATAACCTATGTTTTCTAGACTTGTTTAAAAAATGTTGATCTCCGCTGACAACTTATGACTGACCTTTATTTCTCAAATTTCTTTGGCATGCTACCATAAGGTTAAATAAAAAGGTATCAAAAAGTCTGACTTCTCCCTTTAAAATTCATGAGCCATGTGTCGTGCCATTTTCTGCAAGTTTGTAAGTGACTGTGTCGTGTATGTAATGTGGCCCGTCATCTACCAATACCATGTGTGGTATGACAATCTAAGTTTGTTCTATGTGAAGTTGTTTCATTTACTTGACCAAGATATTCATAGTACATGCATTACATTCAATTCATTAAAATATTTCCATTGACAGCCAGACAGGCTTAAAAGCATTTGAAAGTTGAATAAGGATAGCTCTTATTGGCATAGATGGTATCACTGGCTTAGAATGAGAAGGTCGTAAGACTCAAACATATTTGATATCTGTATTTCAAGGCCCTTTTTATGAGCCTAGTTTCATGAAAATCAGAACTTGTCATGTTGACCAAACTAATGCCCAAAAAGTTTTTTTTACCATAAGTAAAGAGTAATTGTCTGACAGTCTTTCTTGTTTTCTCAAAATATTGATTTTGTACATACAGCCTTAATTCTCATTGTAAGCCAGCGATATGTGATTGTAAAGCATTATTTCATTATACATGTGTTTCAGTTTTTACTGCCTTTGAAATATTTTTCTAGTGTTATGAAATATTGGTATTCTCTTCTAGTATTTTTCTCCTGCAATCAAACTTTGTGACTTGCATGTTAAGACATTTTTTACTCATTTTCATGTTACTTTGTATGTGGAATTTCCATTATTGTTTATGTAAAATAAATGTCTAGCCACCAATAGGTGCATACATGTGTCAAAACGGTCTGGCTACCAGTAGGGACATTAAACTTTGTTTCCTCTCTGTAAACTGGAGTTTCCTGTTAAGGATTTCTATTCTTGATTGTTTTATATATTGTTATTTGATTACTATTTCATTTTCTATCTTGTAACATGATGGAACCTTTTTCTGTTTCTATAGTTGAGCTCAAGTTGACCTTGGTATAAATACTTAACCATGTCACTGGATGATGTTAAAATGAAAATTAAGGAGGTCAAATTTTAGAGCTTTTTACAGGTCTAGTATTTTGTGCCTGATTTCAGGTTTTTGATTCCTGATTTTTCACTCCTTCTTTATATTGAAGGTTGAAGTTAAAGGCTTTGAAACATGGGTTTCTTAGGTTTTGAGAATGATTGCTAATTACCGAGCCTGTTTTTAAGAAAACTTATGTTGGTTGAATAAAATCTGAATCTAAAGAAATGACAGATATTTTGGATAATAATTCTTTAAAACTAAATTTCAAATTATTTGATAAGTGTTGCCCTAGGTGATGGTAGTTTGATGCATATATTTTGTTGTTTTGAATGTCTCTGTAATGTTCATTAATTTGTTTCTCTTCAATGTTGACTGTGGATTACAGCATTTCCCCAAATATTGCCCGCGTCTGTGTAGTTAGTGGATGCTGGTAAAAAGATGGAAAAACATCAAAAGAAAATGAGATGCTAAAATGTAAAAAAAAAGACAAATGAATACGGCCTTTATCAATTCACCTATCAGACCGTCCCTTTGGTGCAACAAGGTTGTATCTCTCTATATAGTATATAGTAAGATACAATCTTGTTGCACCAAACGGATGAAATGTCTAATTAAAGCTATGTAAAGAAAGTATCTGGGCTGGCTTTAGTGTGGGCAATACTTGGTAATTTTTCAGATATATGTAAGACATTTATTGTACCAATGAATGGCACAGTATACATTGTACTTGATGTATGCTGCCTGACTTTCTATTTTTTATCTTTTTTATGTATGACTTGCACCATAGATATATTTTTCTTTGTTTTACATTACCACTACTTTCTATTGAAAATAAAAATCTGTCATTTTATGAGTATTGTTGAGTTTTTATTAATTGGGTGATACTGACAATAAGTCACCATTTTATAACATTTTATATAAAATGTATTTGGAAGTGAGAGGAATAGTAGAGAGATATATACAAAGGTTGTTCCAGAAGTAGAATTCAGTCATGTGGAGTAAAAAAGAATACAGCAACTTTCCTATCACAATAATCCCCTAAAATATTGCGCCAATAGCTAGTAGCCCTATCAATGGTACGAGTACAACATCACTCCACACCAGTAATGTATTGACGTTTGGATAAAAACAATGATATATGGAGCACCACAAGGTCATTGATTTCATGTAAAAAAGTTACCAATTAGGGAGACTCACTCCTGGAGGGTGTGCAGCCAACATTGATCAATGGCGCCCAGGAACTTGGATTCCCAACTTGGAGTATGTACAGAAACTGACCTCACAAGAACCAATTTACACTCTGGTCGAGATGAGGTCAGAAAAATTAACCGGTGGTCCAGATCGAAGTTGAAACTAAGCGCAAGCCATATCTTTAGACCAAAGCTCCCCATATGAACAAACGTGATAGCAAACACCTTTTGTCTTTTTAATTCTTTAGACAACATCTTTTATTAATAACTTATGGCCGAGGGGAAACAACTCTGTCATCAACATGAATTTTAATGGTTAAAGGGAAACAACTATGTTACAGTTATAAATTTTGTTGATAATAAAAACAGAGTTGTTTCCCTTTGACCATTTTTTTAAAAAAAACACAACCCATCAGAACTTTTCCCTTTTCACAAATTTACAGCAAAAAAAAGTAGCATTAATTTTAGTCAAATTGGATCAATAAATATTGCGATATTTCCATGGAACGCGTTATGTTACGGAGTCTGCCAACTTTACACAATTTTTTGTATTAGAAAATACGGAAAATAACGGACTTTAGTGCAGTCTCAAAGAGCGTTTCACACGATATGCTGAAAAACATGCACCGGACTCAGAAGTAGGCCAAATCAAGAATAGTTCACTTATTATTGTTTTTTATTGTTTATAATGATAATGAGCTCCATTTCTTGATAACGAATGGTTATTTCATTCTGCTAAATCTATAGTAAACGGCTGCCAGATGTTATTACGTAGTCAAAAATTCCAGTGAAATCCGTGGGTGGGGCACCTTGCAATTTGTGATTTCTGAAGAAACGATTGGTAAGTAGGCCACAGATTAATTGCAGCCTAATTAATTAATTACATATAATAACTTCACCATTTGACTCTTCATTTTAAGGAGTCAGACATTATCTGATTATACAGATATATAAATAAGAATAGCCGAAATAAATGGCCGAGCTATCTTCTTTTGGAACTGGCTAAGACAAATTGTAAGACTAATGCACCAATTCAGATGCACTCACGGCTCCCATCCCCGAGGATGGGCGGTGTATAGCCAGGGAAATTGTCGTGTTTTTCGCCCGGAGCTACTAAAAGCAGTCGAATGCCGTCGAATGCCGTCGAAATAGGAAAAAAAGGTTTTGAGGCATGTAAAGGTTATGTTTTGGGTTATTTATATGTATATGTACATATGTGTAACTAATTAAAACCAAAATACCTTAAATATATGTAAAATGATGAC
The DNA here is from genome assembly GCA_963678985.1 of Spisula subtruncata. NCBI lineage: Eukaryota > Metazoa > Mollusca > Bivalvia > Venerida > Mactridae > Spisula > Spisula subtruncata. Next base: position 20,293,381 of record OY787665.1, read on the forward strand.
TTTATACCACAAAATCTATATGACGACCAATTCACGGGAGAGAACTTCGGTTGGCTTAAACGAGAGTCGTATCTTGAGAAAATCCGTCGAAGCGGGACTTAACCATTTTAACACAAATTAAACGATATAATATTGTCATATAAGTCTAGATATATATTTTATTAACTAATTAAAACCAAAATATATCAAACATTGTGTAAAATGATGACTTAATTCACCAAAAACCATGCCACGCCGAATCCACGGGAGAGAACTTCGGTTGGCTTAAACAACAGTCGTATCTTGAGAAAAGCCGTCGAATCGAGATTTAACCATTTTAACACAAATTAAACGATGTATCGTTGTCATATATGCCTAGGCATATGTTTTAGTAACGAATTAAAACCCAAATAAATAAAATGGTATTTAAACTGATGACTTTATTCACCAAAAACTATGCCACGCCGAATCCACGGGAGGGAACTTATGTTGGTTTAACCAGTCGTCTTATCTTGGGAAAAGCCGTCGAATCGGGATTCAACCGTTTTAACACAAATTCAACGATGTATCATTGTCATGTATGTCTAGATATATATTTTAGTAACTAATTAAAACCAAAATAAATAAAATTGCATTTAAAATGATGACTTTATTCACCAAAAACTATATGCCACGTCGAATCCACGGGAGGGAACTTAGGTTGGCTTAAACAGTCGTCGTATCTTGAGAAAAGCCGTCGAATCGGGATTTAACCGTTTTAACACAAATTAAACGATGTATCGTTGTCATACATGTCTAGGTATATGTTTAGCAACTAATTAAAACCAAAAGAAATAAAATTGTATGTAAAATGATGATTTAATTCATCAAAAACTATGACACGCCGAATGCAAAAGAGCCAAATTATGAGCCTCGTGTTTTGTTTTTTAAATCATGGGTACTATGCCTATAATATGGTAAAATTTCGTCTAAGGTTTCAAATTTACCCTTGAGATTCTGATATTATTACAATAACATCATATATGTTATAAGATTGAATTAGAAAAGTCGAAAACCGTCTTAATATTAACAACACTTTTTCTATGCGATTTCATATAGTGATTTTATCTGTTTGTTTATAAATAGGTGTGAAAGATAATATATATTGATGTTTATGAATCTGAAAGCTTTACTTATATCTATTTATAGCCACACTGACGAGCCGATAAGGCGAAACTAGTTTGGGCACATCTTAAATTAAAATACTAAAAATACAGCGAGCGTGAGAAGTCATTTTTTATTTTCACAATATCTTTTTCCCGTTCCGGGTTATTTATTCATTCTTTATATATATATATATATATATATATATATATATATATATATATATATATATATATATATATATATATATATAAAACATTTATTGTGTTTCATTTATATCTTTTCAGATACCAAAAATTTGTGTTTGAACGTCTTTGCAGATACCAATGTCAGCCAGACATGAAGAAAAAAAAGCAAAGATCTTCATTGCCGGAAAGGGATTTTTTTAAACATTAACATGCATCGACCCATTTATAAAACGTTTAATGTTTTAAAATACTGATTATTTTTATAGCTAGACATGTACATACATCTGAAAAATGTCAAAATTCAGAAATAATTAGTTTTTACTTTCTTTTGTTGATCCAGTATAAATGTCACTCTTTATTTGTTTGTCATGGTGTAAATGGTGGTAACAATTATGTAATCTCCGATTGATCACTATCTTTAATCAACCGGATGCTTATACCAGCAGTAGGTCCTAGTGACAGCTTTAATTACCGCGGGGCAATAAAATTCTATACACAGAGTGTCATTTATTTGATGGTGAGAAATATACAGGTTACTTTGGTATTTTTTTACACATGATTTGACATGAGAAACAAAGTGTTGGTCCCATAGTTTATAAATGTGTTTTTATTATAATTATTTTATGTTTCTTGTATAGAAAATTTGACGATTGATAATAAAATAAATAAATGAATCATACTTAAATAAATATCATATGTATGAATGTGTGTTAGTAGTAATAATATAATATCCCAAGATGACATCTTATTTCATTTGAATACGCTTGTTTCAGTTTCGTCTCCATTTCAGCGTATTCATTCTCCGCTGAGAACACAGTCTGTGAACTTGACTAACCACTGATGTATGAGGATGATTCTTACTAGTGTGTTATAGATTCATCCATGGATTACACAATATAAAACCCCGAATCTGCCGACAATCGTTTATCACTTTATTAGAACATACAATATGTTTCACATAAATATATAATATCAAATTTACAAGCTACATTGAACAGACTACACTTTTAATATGTTGGTTAGTACCGTCTTGTCTCCGTCAATTCTTTTCTTCATGGTAGTATTTATGGTCTTTTGGTTTGACCTCGGTATCTGAAATAATACAACATTCTAAATGAATCACATACGAGCCGCGTGCTCCGTGTTATCGGGATTTATATTAGTTTTTCATTTAATTAGCAAGCTGGTATGGTCATCATTAATACTTAAATATATAAAATGAGGTTACGTATTTAGTGTATTCTCATTATTTAGCAGACTAGTCACTAAATATGTTATATATTATTTTCTTAAATGCCAATCCCAAACACTGCTCACACGCAGTACTACACATATTCATACAAACCATCATTTGTAAATACAGCTATATTTGGTCTACAGAGTTTTTTTTTTACTTTATGTATACATATGACATCACACAATAGATGAGTCGATTATATCTCCTTGTTCTATGGATCTCGACCTGAAATGAGATATAATATGTTTCAACTGCAAAACCAATAATGTAATACATTTATCCACAGACAAATAATTATTATCTGTGATTCTTCATATCTAATGCATAGCGTATATCATACACGAACATAATGCATATAATCAGCAAAATGATAATTCTTATCTAAATATACACCCCTTAATAAACAAGTGATAGATTTTCCTTGCCCCGGGGCATCGTTAGGTTACTGGTAGCATTGTTAGACTACATTCACCTCATTTAAGGATTTTTGGTTAAAAATATGTATCAAGAAAATATAGATCACCACACCATGTAATAATTCTGAAGTTAAAATGTTTAAACCGTGTAAAGTTAGTAATCAACGGCCTGCTAATTTTGACACTTGAATATGGTCATCGTAGTTTAGGTGTTATAAAGTCGCCATGTTACATATTGTTTGGATTATTTATACCCATCTAGATTACAAACACAATAACACATCATTAACTTGGTTTAAAAAATGCATTTTTCAAGATTCGCCTCTTGTTTAAGACAACCGAAGTTCCCTCCCGTTGATTCGGCGTGGCATAGCTTTTGGTGAATAAAGTCATCATTTTGCATACAATTTTATTTTTTTCGATTTTAATTAGTTACTAAATCATATACCTATGCATATATGACAACGATACATCGTTTAATTTGTGTTAAAACGGTTAAATCCCGATTCGACGGCTTTTCCCAAGATACGACGACTGTTTAAGCCAATTTAAGTTCCCTCCCGTGGATTCGGCGTGGCATAGTTTTTGGTGAATAAAGTCATCATTTTACATGCAATTTTATTTATTTTGGTTTTAATTAGTTACTAAAATATATATCTAGACATATATGACAACGATACATCGTTTAATTTGTCTTAAAACGGTTAAATCCCGATTCGACGGCTTTTCTCAAGATACGACGACAGTTTAAGCCAACCGAAGTTCCCTCCCGTGGATTCGGCGTGGCATAGTTTTTGGTGAATAAAGTCATCATTTTACATACAATTTTATTTCTATTGGTTTTAATTAGTTGCTAAACATATACCTAGACATGTATGACAACGATACATCGTTTAATTTGTGTTAAAACGGTTAAACCCCGATTCGACGGCTTTTCCCAAGATACGACGACTGTTTAAGCCAATTTAAGTTCCCTCCCGTGGATTCGGCGTGGCATATAGTTTTTGGTGAATAAAGTCATCATTTTACATGCAATTTTATTTATTTTGGTTTTAATTAATTACTAAAATATATATCTAGACATATATGACAACGATACATCGTCTAATTTGTGTTAAAACGGTTAAATCCCGATTCGACGGCTTTTCTCAAGATACAACGACTGTTTAAGCCAACCGAAGTTCTCTCCCGTGGATTCGTCGTTTTTAGTTTTTGGAATATAAATATCTCATTTTACATATTTCTTTAATTTTTTCGATTTTTATAAGTGACAAATATGTATATACATACATATTAGACCTTAATATAACACATATATGCCTCCAAACCTATTTTTTCTACTTCGACGGCATTCGACGGCCTTCGACGGCATTCGACTGCTTTTAGTAAGACCCGTTTTTCGCCCGGCACTGTCGCAGGAATGTTGGGAATTTTTTCTCCGAACCAATACTCTAGAGACAATATTTAGTTGTCTGGGGCCAGGGAAAGGGCGTTCATTTTGACAAACCGTAAATAAAACCTTGGCCTATCCACAAGGTATGGGGGGAGGCGTGGATACATCAGAATGGTGCATAATGTCTCTATATACTTTAGGCATACTTTAGTACATGGGCCAAATTCATTTGCTGGCAGTTGGCATATGCTTCTAAAGGGGCAGGGGATATATCATTGACCAATTTTGAGGTTCCGACAGGTCGGGGACGGTCAATCTGATTTCTTGTAAACAGCCAATGAGACAAGAAAGATTTCTGTGTCGGTGACAAGGCCTAGGCAACATAAATTATTTAAATAGAACAGAGCATCAAATTGTACAGCTAAAACACAGTGTTAAAATATAAATGTTTGCTGATATAACTTCTTTTAAACTTATTATATTTATTGTTTATTATTAATGTTGTAGGATATGTCTAACTCCGGTAGTCCCGACCCGTCCATGTTGGATGAGACAGTAAAGCCGGGAGAGTATGTCCTACAGACATTGTTTATGGAGTTTTGTACTCTGTCGGAGAAGAAGATTGAACTTGTTCTTGCTGAACCATTGGTAAGATTTTTTATCATTTTTAGCTCGACTATTCGAAGAATATGAGAGCTATTACAGTCACTTGTTCGTCGGCGTCGGCGTCGGCGTCGGCGTCGGCGTTGCATATGGTTAAAGTTTTGCATGCAAAACTTTAACCTTGGTTATATTTCAATAACCAGTACATATATTGGATTGAAACTTTGCACTGGCTTTCCCTGTCATGTAATCAACCATGTTAGATAACTCTTGCATGAATTTAATGCAAATTATGGCCCTTTTTTACTTAGAAAATTTGGTTAAAGTTTTGCATGCAAGTTACTAATAAGGCCATATCTCAAATAGTATCTGTGCTATGGCATTGAAACTAACAACACTTACTAACCATCATAAGGCAATGGTACCGGTCATGGGTAATAGCTCTATTATGATTATTATTTGAGTTATGCCCCTTTTTAACATAGAATTTTCTTGGTTAAAGTTTTGCATGCAAGTTTCATTCAGACCATATCTCAGCTACTATCCATGATACTGCATTGAAACTTACAACACTTGTTTACCATTATCAGTCAATGGTATCAGTCAAGGGCAATAACTCTATTATTTTTTTATTTCAGTTATGCCCCTTTTTAACATAGGAGTTTATTGGTTCAAGTTTTACATGCAAGTTCTATTCACGCCATATCTTAGTTACTATTTATGATATTGCATTGAAACTTATAACACTTGTTTATCATCATTAGTCAATGGTACTGGTCAATTGTAATAACTCCATTTTTAGTTTAATTCGAGTTATGCCCCTTTTAACTTAGACTTTCCTTGGTTAAAGTTTTGCATGCAAGTTACATTCAAACCATATCTCACCTACTATCAATGATATTGCATTGAAAAGTTAAAATTGACTCCTTTAACAAATCATATCTTACTCATATGATTATTTTGTAGAAACTTTGTTATGTCAGTGGATGTATACAATTCCCTTTAAACATACACATTTCTTGAATAGAGTACAGTGCCGCTTGAAGTCTTAAAATCATTTTCACTGACAAATATTTGTTAATAGTCCAGTGTTGAGATAATTGCCATGCCTCAACAACCATTGTACATAAGCTTTCATTGCCATGTAGTCAACTAAGTAGTGTAACTCGCGTTTCAATATAATACAAATTTTAAATGGCCTGTTTTGAACTTATATTTTTTCTGACAAATGGCTGCGAATAGTCGAGCGCGCTGTCTAGTGACAGCTCTTGTTTTTTTTTGGAAGCAATTGTTTTAATGAAATTTGAAAATTGAACTCTTTATATATAATCCTTCTCAAATTTGACACTTGGGGTTACCTTACTACTTAATTGGTCCGGGGAACTTTATGGATAAATGCATTATTGCATTGCAAGCATAACTACCCACGTAATGATGTAGATCTTTTGTTCTTGCCACAGCCAGAAAAAACGGGTAAAACCACAGAAATTGGTCTTTTGGAATATAAAAATATTTCTACAGTATTGGTTCTAACTAACACAAGTGTGACTTTCATGTTTTAGGAGAAGCTTCTGACGAAATCTTTACAGAAGGGTGATGACCAACAATTTGATCAGGTTTGATTCTCACTTAATTGTTCAGGCCTCGACAAATTTTTCAAAAGCCACTCGTCCTGCCGGACGAGAGGTGCCAAAAAACCACTCGTCCAGCAGCAAAATCAACTCGCCCATATTTTTCAGTCAAAGAAAAATCTGGAAATCTGTTTTTGAACGATGTGATTCTCGTCTCAAACTGTCAATAAAATTGTGAAAATATAAATGTGTTCCGCATTTCCGCTCCTTTCTCCATTCTGAAGCAGACAACTTTTGATCAGCTTGATTGGTAAATACACTGTGTCTATACGAACTTTATTCTTCACGTGATGACCACTATGCTGGCATCAAATTTTGTCCTTAATTACGCAAACCGATGGAAGGAGTTTGTTTGTTAATCCATACATTCATACATAATATTCATTTTGCGCACTGTGACGAACCGAAAACGTCGCTTTAACGCTAAAAAATTATGTTTCGGTCGATTAAACTAAGAACAGTGTCATTAATTAATCGAGCATAACCGGGGAATTCCCGTGACGTCACAGCGCACTCATGTTTTGATTCTTCCAACTTTCGTTTTTGACTGACAGATGATCTGGCGTTTGTATCGAATACGAGATGTTTTTTTTTATCGAATTATGTTGTTTAATGCGCGATTAATTATTGAAACTTGGTTGTTTTCTGCCAGAAATTACACTCGTCCTGCAGGACGAGCGTTGCTGGATGTTGACTCGTCCGATGTGAATTTCTAACCGTAATTACGAGCGGACGAGTGGATTTGTCGAGCCCTGTTGTTTAAATAATATGATTCAGAGATTGTATGTGGATAGGCGCCAATTAAGAGATTATGCATGGCTATCTTTTTTTTGGACTTGGACAAAAATTGTGGTTGACATGGCAACATAAACATTATTTGCAATTCCTAATTACTTATTCTCCTTAGCCTTTGGTCGGATCATTCAAAGAAAACTATGATAGTGACCTTTGATTTCTCCATTCAGGAGCCTATAATTTCAGAATAATTAGAAAAATTAGGATTCAAGCTGATTAATCAGAATTTTAACAATGGTTACTTAAACAGAGTTTTTGGTGTAGGGATGAGCATTAATGCCACCTGAAATTACTTACATATTATTTACAGAATTTGACATTCAGTGTGCCTTTTGTCAACAGGTTTGCAATATTCATGTGTTGAGAGTAAAGTCAAGGAATATTCTTTTAAAAATTGTTTTTTTTATTCAATCTCAATTTATGTCTTGTTTCAGTTACTGAATGCTATGGGCAATGTTGCTGAGCAAAGTCTGCCATCATTGCTTCGTAGTTTGTTTAAATGGTATGAGAGACAGTTGATGCTGGATGAAGGTGGACACGCTGAGTCACGACTGAGGCATAGAAGTAAAGGGTTAGTAAAGTTCTATCAACTTCTATGTTTTCTGTATGACTGCACCTTTCTGTGGTGAAAAAGTTTCGCCATACATATACAGGTAGTTGGTGTGATTCTCCACATATCAACCTATTACATATTTGATGTGATGTTGTTAAATTGATGCTGACTTTGAGGTTCTTGCAAAATTGGAGTGGTCTCCATGTACCGGTAATGCTTTTGTACTTCACATAGCTAGGGGATGGTATTATCTGTACAAATTCAAACTTTGTTTTACAGTAATATTTTATCAATATTTTCTTCTTATTTCAGGAGTAAAGATTATCTGTGTGAAAGACGAGATGTAAGTATACCACATTGGTTGTTAAACTGTAGTACAACAACCTCTGTAGAGCAACACTCTGTGGGAGCTGCAAATATTGGATGTTGTTTTGAGGTTGTTGCTTTCGAGAGGTTGTATTGTATATCATATGGAATGTATTCATTCCACAATAACTGTAGTCAAATATTTATCTGGCCCTCCCCCCTGAACTTTAAGCATGGATATATTACATGGTTTTTGTACAGAAATTTTAAATTTAGTCGGGAGTGAAAGTCGTGCCTTATTTGTCCCTTAGATAAGTGTTTATAGTACACATTGTACATATACTTTTATAGGTAATTGTGAGACTTCTAGCTTAATATAAATATTAAACGGACATTTACTACATAAATATAGATCAGAAATTGTTAAATACTTCATTCTGTGGATTTTGAGTATGTATGATGTATATTTCAGCTTGCTGTAGAGTTTGTATACTGTCTGGTCCTCATCGAAGTCTTAACAAAGGTAAGTGTTTCATTGTATCAATTTTTATGAGTGATAATGAAACAAATTCTACAACTTTGACATATCACTCTCGACCGCTATATCCAATGAAAATGTAGCGTTTATGTAAAAATGTCTTAAGGTGTACTTGGTACTGTTATTAAATACTATTTGCAACAAATTTTTGCTTGAATTTTTGAAGCAAAATTGTTGAGTTATGGTCGTGACGTGATCGTTAACATGTGTGTTAGTTAAGTTTATTGTCAAGAGTCATTTTCTCAATGACTATCAAAGTTATCCACTTTAAACTTTGCATAGTTATTCACCATCACAAGAGGAGTCCATATTGACAAGGATGATAACCCTGTGACCTATATTTATTTAGTTATCAGCCCGAGTTACTATCAAAAACCAGAATGTCCAGCACTTGTAGGCGATGTTTTTGTTAATATGAACACATAGTACCAAGACTTACCAAATGATGAATATTTGATTATATTTGCAGCTATCCTATCACCCTGGTCACGATGATCTGGTGGGGAAAATCATCAGTCAAGCTTTCAAACATTTCAAATATAAAGATGGGTATGTGTTGTATAGACATATGATTCTTATAATATTGATCAACCCCATAAACAATATGCCCGTAACTAATCACTTACTCCAGATACTGACCAGGAATAATAAAATGGTTCTATGTGGTAAAGGATTAACAGAACAGAACAGAACATACTCTTTATTAACTCAAATTGCATGTATGATGCATTAGCTTATACATGTACAATCATGCATTTGTATAGGTACCAGGTAGATAATTAATCTCAAGATTGAAATGCTAAAAATAATGACTTAATAAATATTGCATACAAGGTACCTTCAACTGTGTGTTCTAAGAAAATAGCTTGAAATTCATTACATAGTATATTCATTTATACAAATGTTTCAGAAATTCACCACTTATTTGTTTTGTTGACCAGTTTCTAATTTAGAAGCATAGAGTGTATACAAATTTAGTAAGCTTGTGTCATAATGACAGTATTATATATCACTTTGCTATTTTCTATATGAATCCTTAATGTAGATCTTTGTTTATTGAATCAAAGTCCACAATATATGACTTAAATTATTGCATTGATATATAATATTTTATGTATACAGCATGTGATTGTGAGCATATGATTATGCCAAATTAGCATAGATACTGTGCTGTTAAATATAGTTAACCTCTTTGGTGGACGTCTGAAATTCAGGGGTGGTATTCACAAAGCATCTTAAGTGGAAACTTACAATTTCCTGACAATCTTACATTTTCTGGTGTGCGTCAGTTAAACAGGAAACATAAGATTATTTACTGTTAACTTTGTTTTGAAGCATTCTGTAAAGTGCTAGCAGCCAATAAACTATGAGATATATTTAGTTTCTTGCAAAATATGTGCAGTTCAAATTTAAACATAAATAAAAATATTTAAGTTTTTCCTGTAGATGCTTTAGGAATACTGGCCCTGCTTTAGAAATGTGAACAACTTGTCTTGTACATGCATGCTGTTTTATAGCATGTGCATCTTGTGTAGAAGTCTATGTACATATTTTTGTACAATGTGGTCATTTAGTCTTTAATATAGCTTGGCAAATTTGACAGGATCCTGACCCTTTTAATAATTTAACAGTCGATATCTTACCTAATAAACCCATATTTATAATCCCAGTTGTTTGTTTTCATAATTGGGGAGTATCTCGAAGATGCTCCAGATGAAAAACAAACGCAAATTTGAAATACCAATATTTTACGATTTGCTTGTAGAAATTGATATATTCAAAGCAAGAACCTTGTAATAAATTCATGCGTAAAGGTCAAGATCTGGTCAAATTCACAACTTATACATCTTTCCTATTTTAAAATCGAACAATTTAATTTTTCTCTCTCTTATCATATGATTTGCCCAATGAAACTTCCAAAATCTGAAATTTCAATTCAATTCATATTTCTGAATGTTCCTATTTCAGTGCTCCTAGTAGGGGCAGGTAACTTGTCTTATGCACATATAATACCCTTACAGATTACATTTTGCCTGAATGTTTTGTTTCCAATAATTATTATATCATTGACCCTTCCTGGCACAATTTTATTTTACATGTACATTATATAAAATTATTATGTTTTCCACATTTATGGAGGGTTGTCAACCTTGATTGATTTTGACCGTTTACTATGGTTCACTATATACCAAAATGTATAAGCTTAGCATGATATATTTGAGTTTGCTCATTCGTTTTATTTTGGTCCTGAAAGGTTTGATTCTCTGTCGCAGCTGGTCATTCCCTTCCTTACAAATTTCACTGCGGTATAACGTACACCGGATATTGCTTGTAAAGTGAGTAATATTATCAATTTTAAGTACATGAAATGGAGACCAGGGTGACTTTAGAGACGAAAATTTCCAAATTACTGACTTCTTATGCATATCCCAAACGAGTTTTAACTTCTTCGGGCATTTTGGTAACTTTATAGCACACTATCAGATATTCACAGAAAGGCTAAAATGAACAAGTATCATGCCGTTACTCACTTGCAAATATTGACAGCAGTACTTTACAAGCTTCTGGAACGACTATATTACCAAATTGTAGATTTTTTGAACTGGCCATTTTGTTTATATTGAACCTCAAAATGTTGTGACCAAATTTCATAAATATTGTTCGAAAAACAACTAAGATACACCCCAAAAAAGATACGCGTGCATGTACAGGGTATTGCTGTTTAGTGTACAGAGTATTGCACATAAGCTCAACGTTAGTGTACGGAGAGTATGGCTTAATAAAATGAGTAAATAAAGTATGTAAATGGACAGTTTCATCGTATTATTACGTCTGCTGACCAATAAGGTCATGTCTTATGGGTTATAAGATATAATAAGAATATTCTTAAAAAAATATGTTAAAATATTTCAACCGTCAGTCAGATGAATGCGATTAACAATATAGAATGCTGAATTTTATGCATTAAGTGTTCTTGTGAGTAGTACAAATGTGATATTTAGCTTGGATATATGCAATTCTTTGAGAGTCATGCTTATGGTCAAATGGCAAATAATGGCATTCACATCTATATATACACACCAAGGCTTATTTTATAATCTCTCAACTATTTCAGATGCTGCAATGAGGTTCCTTTGCTATGACTTACATTCTACGTTGCTAATTCAAAGTATTGGCCATCAGTGTAGTAGTATGACCCTTTACTGTATATGAAATACACAGTTACTTATAGAAGTTTCCCATAAAATTCAGGGAGGACTTGGGGCAAGGATTAGCTTGTTACATTAATTGCTTCATGTAGTCCATACAATCCAATCGTAAATAAATAGGTACATATCTATATAAGTTATTTGTACAAAATAACGCTGATTATACCTTGTATTTATTCAGTTTGAGTGACAAATAGTCACTGCAAGTAAAAGCAATACTCTGTACACGATACAGCAATACTCCGTACACCAGAAAGCAACTTTATAGCAATACTCTGTCACTAAGACCTGCATTTATTCTTGCAATGCACCGTCATTTTCGATTAGTTTCGGATAATACTTTTGCAATATAATCTTTGTTACAAGAATGACAATTCGCTCGATTCAAGTTGAGTATTTTAACAAAAACATCTAATTTCGACAGATCGAGCTTACTTTCTGCGTGAGTAACTATACGAGTTTGGTCTTTTAATCACGCTTTTAAGAAATTTCCTGACATATTACCGAAATGTATGGAGGAGATATTTGTGTATAAAATGTACATTAAACACACTCAGAAAAACTAAAAATCATCTCTGAACTTACCCTTGTCAACACTAGAATGTCGCGAAAATTGATAATATTACTCATCTTGCTAGCAATATCCGGTGTACGTTATACCGCAGTGAATTTGACAATTTCATTTTCTCACCACATGTGGAGAAGTTGCCAGTTCCTTCTGAAAGGGAAGTTCTGGTCAGCATTTAATCTAGCAGAAATGATTAGGTGAATTAGCAGCCCTTGTATTACTGTATCACTATTTAAACCTATTGAGAAATGGCATTAATCTGAATACAAACAAAGAAAGACTGACTGTTGAATAAAAGATGTGTGCAGGATTACTGGTATACTGTTAACCAAGAAATTATTTTGAGCTATTTAATTTCTCAGAGTTCGTGAGTGGTAGAAATTTGTGAAAGTAAGTAGCCCCGAATGTGTTCAAAGTATCAATATAGACATCACTGTCAAAATTTGTATTTGCGAATATACCGCTGATAGGAAAAAGGCAGTAGTTAGTATTCCCAAAGTTAATTGGTTGACTGCATTTATTACATATCTATCTATCTATCCACATTCATCTCATATTTATAAGCCTTTTCCAAACACACATACAAACACATATACCGGTTCATGCATTACACGTTCTTGTTCACCCATATCCCTCCTGACTGTCCAGAATCAATTTTGTCGTTTAATATGCATTTCCAGCGATACAGAGAAACGGTAAGTATTTTCTAGGCTTTGCTTTCTGTATGATGGAATATCTATCATAAGTTTTACTGATAATTCAGGGTGATATGCGTACACCTTTTCTTATCACGTTTTACAGTTTTGTTTCACATACTTATATCATGTTGCTAGTTTAGAGCTCATTGTCTCGGCAGCTCCATTCTTAGGAAGAGTGCTTTAAAACACTTTTCAAGGGAGATGACTCGGATGAGCAATGCCTTCTATGTTACATTGAACTGTAGGCTACCCCCAGCAGAGTGCCACATGGTGCTGTAAGGTGACAGCCTCCAGATGTAACTTATAACATAGGCCTGTTCCTTAAGCCTATGTCCCACTGAACATGTTTGCCACTTTTATAAATGAACATCCGAAAGCATCAGGAAAAGGGTAATCGTTTAGCGAAAGCTTCTGGGAAGGCATTAGAAATCCCTGTTTTCGATTATGCTCGAGGCCCATTTATTTCCATTGGGAGTACATCGCCTTGGCAAAAAATACTCAGTGGGACCTAGGCTTTATAATTTATAGGGAAGACATTTTGATTTTGTTTTGGCTGTCTGGATGAATGTCATACATCTTCTCTGCACTTGTTCTTTATAACCACTGCTTGGACTTCAATGAAGCTTCACATGAATAGGTGGTATCACACATAGTTTTACTGAAATTACGATAGTTGTAAGGGGATATACTGTTTTCAGCTTGTCTGACTGTCTGTTGACACATTCTTGTGAAGATGCAATCACAAAAGACGCATTCTTGTGAATGCAACTTCTCCTACAGTTTTTGCATGATTTTCTTCAAACTTTAACACATGAACAATCTTAACATGTAGATGTTCATGAAGGCTGAAGTTAGTGTTTAAATCATTTCTGTCTGAATGGTGGCCCTTTTTTGGTAGGGGTTATATTAGTCTGCCGAAAGGCGGCAGCTCTATTTATCCTTAATCTGGGTTTAACCTTTGAAACATCTAACCTTTAAGGACTGAGTCTGTTGTATATAGAGTGCTAGTGTTAGTGTTTAAGCTTTGAATATAGTCTCTCAGTGCCGTCTCACAGACTTATCACCTAGGGACTGAATGAATTCAGTTATTGGTTCCTTCTCATAGACTGTTGTTGCCTAGCGACATAATTATTGCAATTAATCAACCAGTATGTTTTCCACTTTTGTGTATTTTTGCTAACATTTTATACTAACACTATATATATGCATATTAAGCATCTTTGGTTTTGTAGAATATCTGTCCTCCATTGTTGGTTTATTAATAATCAACAACTGACAAAATTTGTACATTATGTGACAAAGGGAACATATTTTAGTAATTTGACTTGAATCAATTGTTAGATGGTGAAGGCTCTTTTACATTGATATAGATATTCCATTGTTTTTATCATTTGTTGTTTACTTTCTAATATATTTTGACGATAATCAACTGTAATAACTTATCAAATTGTTTTTGGTTATGGGAAGCCTTTACATAATTATTTGTTTAGTTATAGGTACCGAAAGTAAAACCGTGAAAATGAATTATAAAAAACGTGGTTGGAATTTTGAAGTGTTGTTTAATTGTGTAAGCTGATTTATTCAAATGAAGAAGAAGTACGTGGGTGAATCAAAAAGTTCGTAGAAAAATATCATAACTCTCAAACAAAAGCTTCAAATGCTTTCAAATTTTAATATAACGTGATCATAAGTATAAAAAAACAATTTGTCAAATTTCATTGAATTAGTCAAAACTACATGATTTTTACATTGAAACACACACATGCTATAACAGCATACCGGAGCACGTCAGCGTCATTTGATGAACAACGTCAAACTTACGCCACGTTTGTCAATACTTACGTTAACGTTTTGACTCATTTTCGCTTTTCGAGTTACTAATATGTTGGTATTTTTGGATTACCATCTTGATAGTAGTTTCTGCATTTTCAATTGTTAGTTTAAAATCGTGTGTGCTGTCCCATAAGATTAATCTAAGTGTTTGCTATATCCGCTATTATATAGCGTTGATCCTCTTCGACGACGTTGCGAATCAACGTCACCAATTTCGGGTGTATTGTATTCAGTTGTCAACTTCTAGTATCCTACACGAAAGCACTAATTCCACTTATAAATCAATGTCTATTTATTTCAGGATATGTACCCACTCGTTTCAAACCATGTATTGTCTCTGATGCCGTACGTATATTCCAGTTTTACGCAGATTTAAATAGCAGCCCGTGGTTCCGTAAATTCCAGTAAACCCGTTTTACGCGGGTATTTGTATATAGTGCGATTATGTAAATGTAGATTAATACATTATTCATCGGAGATGACGTCTGAAATTTTAACAGACTTTATAAATGATATCATGTAATCAGACATAACATTTTGACTGTTTTTGGAAGTCCTACAATTGAGATATTTTAGAAAATTTAATAAAATGTGTTTCAAATTATCCGTGTGCTCCGGTATAGGCAATCTCCCTTATTTAAGATATACATATTTTTAAAACGGTTATCATCTGGTTGCTATAAATTTGTGTATGTAAAGAAAATACTAATGTATTCATTCAGTATAAATATGACGACAATAACTCTGAAAATAAAAAAGTTATGGCAAAATTCTACGAACTTTTTGATTCACCCACGTAAATAGCTATATGTTTGGACTTGTATATTATATACTGATAAAATTGTATTATAAAAACTAACCAATTCAATTGCAATAATACCAGACATGCTTATCTGTTTATTAGTGCTTTGTAGTGCACGGTAATGCAGTGTTATTGTGTTTGATAACTCTTGCCTTTTCTTTGATATCTGAATAAATTACAACCTCGGTAGAGCAACACCCTTTGGGTGCTGCAAGTATTTGCCACTGTTTTGGACATTGTATAGCAATGTTGCCATACAGAAGTTAAATTTATGGTATAATTAATATTAGATTAAAGGAATTTGGAAGGTGTTGTTATACTGTTATAATACACAAGGTTGATGCTGTACGGAGGGCTGCCTTGGAGAGGTTGTTCTGTATTTTGACAATAATACAGTTTATTCTCACATGACTTTTTTTGTGTGATCTTACGTTATTTCAAATAGCCATTCTGCACTAACATCATAAAGTATGTCTCACATTTGAATAGTGTTATGCTGATGTATGGCTGAAACATTGTTGAAAAGGGGACAAGTATAAATGGTTCTAGTGTTTCCAAGGGAAAACTTCTGAAATGAAGGGTTGAAAGAGAATTGTTTGACAATCAATCTAAATTAAAAGACTAAGTTAAAAATATATAAAATATTACAATTTGAAATGAATAACTGTAGATACACGTCACTGTTGCATGTAATAAATGTATGTTAATAGTATGTAGCATGTATGCATTATTATGTATGTTTAGTGGCATGAGGATGGTTCAATGTATGTGGATAATTTTTGTTGATTATGCAAATGATGGCAACATTTGGATCACTATCAACACCCATGTTGATATACTTACAGATTACAGACTAACCCTAATGCTGCCAATATCAACATAATAGCTGACCTGTATGCTGAGACTATTGGTGTACTGGCATTATCCAGGTTTGTACGATCCTTCATGTTTCAATCAAGACTTTAATAACAGATAAAGCACCACCTACAAACTCTGTTTGCAAGGATCATCAATGTTTTTTCTCATGAGACTATTTTCTATGTGTTCATGTGTGATGGCCTTAGGGGCAAACCAGCCCGGAGAGGATAAGATAGGATCCTATTAAAAGAGACCACCTGTCAATCAACAAAGTTACACCAGTTGGTCCTCATATTTTACATGGTGGTTTATTACCAATATTAGATGACCCTCTATGGATTTTTAGATCAAAGTTAAAGATCCCCCTTACCTTTGACATAAATGCCTATGTGTCTCCAATGCTGACCAGATATTGTGAATTTTGTAGATTCTCGCCCGTACGTAAGACATTTCTACTAGAATTACGAGAGTTAAAGCTAAGAGATCAAACACCATATACAGCACAGAGTATCATCAGCCTACTCATGGGACTCAAGTTCTTCAGAGTGAAGGTAAATATTCATGTCTCCAACATATACCGTATCCCCCAAATAAAATAGACTCCTTGGGTTTTTAATGCACCTTATGTACAGCTGTGATAGAGGGGTAAGATTTCGCTGATTTCAAACTGTATTTGGGGGCGAATCACTGAAAAGGATTTCAGAACAGGCAAATGGCCAGCAGAGAATTCACCCAGTGACCTCCGGATCTGTAGTCAAGAAGATCTTTATCCCTTTAACAACCATGTCAATTGTTTACTTAAAATCATGTACTCATAATGGATGAACATTAATTTTGTTATATTTATTTCATAAAAGTTGATTACTTATGTATGTTCATTGATGGTTTTGATTGGTTATAATTTCAGATGCATCCTATCGAGGATTTTGAACAATGTTGTCAGTTTCTACATGAGTTAGGTCATTATTTCCTGGAAGTTAAAGATCGGGACATCAAATATGCTCTGGCTGGATTGTTTGTGGAAATACTTCTACCTGTGGCATCTGTAAGTTTGTGCCGACAGAATATGTTCACCTTTTGTATCTGTGTCCAAAAAAATTCTCTCTACCAGTTTGGTGGAGGACTATCCCTTACAAGAAGTTGACACATATTGATTTGCGCATGCTGTCATGGCTGTCTGATCATACTTTGTCTATATGTATATTTAACCATGTCTGACTAGTGGGGAGAGGTGACCTAGAGGTAGGGTGCGCACTTTGGGAGTGTGAGGTCCCGGGTTCAACCCCCGTCTTGACCACTGGTCAATTTCTCTGACCAAGAATAACCCACATGCTCCACTCCACCAAGGTGTAAATTGGTACCTGTGAGGGCAGTGTGTATTCCTGAGGGCTGCAGATCGATGTTGGCTGCCACACCCTTACAGGAGAGAAATAGTCTCCCAAGGGAGACATAAACGTAGGTTTCCATAGGTAGCCCAACTTTCCTTCTAAGTAAAATCAGATAATTTAGTTTGAGCGTAACTTCCTTTTCCTTTTGTGAAAATGTAAATTTTAGATTGATTATGACTTTATTACACTCACATATTTTAACGAGATTGTATGTTTTATAAATGATTACAGAGTGCCAAACATGAAGTGAATGTACCAGTATTGAGAACATTTGTGGAGACCATGTATACACCTTGTGTAGATCTTACCATGAAGAGAAAACATTCACAGGTAGATACTGTATATCCTTCTGTAGGCCTCATCCATAAGGATTATCTGGTGGTGAGGATAAAGAATAAACCAATAAACCAAACTTACTGATCATTAACTCCTAACATAAGAACATTATGCAGATCTATTTACAAACAAATCATTATTTCGGCAAACATTTACACGTTTCGCAAACAAAACTGTTATTGAAATTGAACAAGTGTGATGAAACGGCTTACAATTCCAACCTTCAAATGATATTAATATGCATGCATAGAGATTAAAACACGTTATTTACAAATATCCAATTTCTAACCATACTTTATACATGTCGTAGTCTATTTATTATTACGGTAATTTACAGAAGAGACACAATGTGTCGTTTTGTACGTCTTGCAAAGTAATGTTGGATTATTTCTTAAAGTTCCTTGATGCATTGTCTCCCTTTGTAAAATTTGTATATTTTTGGTGATTATTTTGCGGGGTTTAGATTTCACGCATTCTATGTTGACCGTGAATATAGCTAAATTAAACCTCCGCAAAATATACCAGCTATGCAGTACTTACAAACTTGTACCACCATAGTTATACCACTTGCATTTCTGTGATAAAAAAAATCAAAGTATTGTACTTTAAAGTATTTTATGGTCATTTGAACTATCATAAGACATATTTTAGGAGTAGAACACTTTTTATGCCCCCGGAACCGATGGTTCGGGGGCATATTAAAATCGCACCGTCCGTCAGTCCGTCAGTCCGTCCGTCAGTCCGTCCGTCCGTCCGTCAGTCCGTCCGTCCGTCCGTCCGGATTCGTTTCCGCTCAATAATTCAAGCAGTGTTTATCCGATCTTCACCAAACTTCATGAAAATGTGTAAGGCCATGAGATCTAGGTCAAGTTCGATAAACAGTCAAATTGACCTAGCCGCTTCAGAGTTACGGCCCTTGACACATAGAAAAATGGCGTTTTTTTGGTTTCCGCTCAATAACTCAAGCATTTGTCATTGGATCTTCACCAAACCTCATGAAAATGTGAAAGGCTACGAGATCTAGGTCAGGTTTGATAACCAGTCAAATTGACGTAGCCACTTTAGAGTTACGGCCCTTGACACATAGAAAAATGGCGTTTTTTTTTGTTTCCGCTCAATAACTCAAGCATTTGTCATCGGATCTTCCCCAAACCTCATGAAAATGTGTAAGGCTACGAGATTTAGGTCAAGTTCGATAACCAGTCAAATTGACCTAGCCGTTTTAGAGTTACGGCCCTTGACACATAGAAAAATGGCGTTTTTTTTGGTTTCCGCTCAATAACTTAAGCATTTGTCATTGGATCTTCACCAAACCTCATGAAAATGTGAAAGGCTATGACATCTAGGTCAGGTTTGATAACCAGTCAAATTGACGTAGCCACTTTAGAGTTACGGCCCTTGACACGTAGGAAAATGGCGTTTTTTTTTGGTTTCCGCTCAATAACTTAAGCATTTGTCATTGGATCTTCACCAAACCTCATGAAAATGTGAAAGGCTATGAGATCTAGGTCAGGTTTGATAACCAGTCAAATTGACGTAGCCACTTTAGAGTTACGGCCCTTGACACGTAGGAAAATGGCGTTTTTTTTTGGTTTCCGCTCAATAACTCAAGCATTTGTCATCGGATCTTCGTCAAACCTTTTGAAACATGAAAAGGTGTACGGCCATAAGATCTAGGTCATGTTAGATAACAAGATTTCAAATTGACCTACACGCTTAAGAGTTATGGCCCTTTACACAAAGAAAAATATGTCAATATCACATTTGCCCAATATATTATGACACATCTGTGACGGTGCTGATATCTTAACGTTACGTTACTATCAAAGCATGCACGGGGGCATGTGTCGTCCTATGGAGACAGCTCTTGTTTAAGAAAAATGTTGATGTAGCTCCAAATTAAGACTTGCCACCAGAATTCAATGAAAATTCTCATGAACATGTGGTACTAAGCCAAGTTGTTCACATTGTCAGCATTGATGTCAGGAGTTGTGGCCCTTTGGGGGACATTCAATTTTTTGTCAAACAGTCTTCAAGTCTCAACATGCACGGAAGCTGTCGTTGCTGAACAAGATTATTCAGAAGTTGTGATTAGCTTTCTACTACTCAAACAATATATACTTTTCTTTCAGACAATGTTTCCATTGGTAACATGCTTACTGTGTGTCAGCCAGAAGACTTTCTTTCTCAACAACTGGCCATATTTTCTCACCAATTGTCTGGCACAACTGAAGAATAAGGATACCAAGTTATCTCGTGTGGCTGTAGAAGCTGTCTCTCGGCTTGTATGGTAGGTCAATTTAATATAATTTTTCTTCTTGATGAATAAGTCCAGATTCGTATATAAATTTTTAGGTCGGTCAAGTAAAAAAAATGTGATTATAAGAGAGCTTTTTGATAAATTTTGCAATTTAGTAACTGGAGATTAGTTCATCTAAGTCTTATTCATTTCTGTATGAAAATACACTCAACATATTATGTATTGTATGTTTGTATTTGTTTTTTACCATGTGTCAGATCAGTAATATTTAAATGATTTCTTTTTTTTGGCTATTATTGTTTTACAGTGAATTACTTAGTCACATAGTACAATTGGCAAGCTTTAGACCTTTTAGTGAATATTTTGTTCCTTTACATGTGGAAAAGTTGCTAGTTCTTTTTGCAAGGGTAAATTAGTTCAGGTTAGGATACAGTCCAGGCAATTATGCTAATTTAAAGGTCAGAATTGTGTCACATTCTTTGGACTTTAGCAATATTCCTTTTAGACTGAAAAAAAACGTTCATAGTATACCGTAATCAAAGATTTTTGAAATAACAATTCTAAAAACTTAAAGATAACTTGACCAGAATTAAACCTATGTTTAATTCTTTTCACAGGGTCTACATGGTGCGTATAAAGTGTGAAAGTAACCAGGTGACAAACAGTCGACTTCAGAGTATCATTAGTAGTTTGTTTCCTAAAGGTCAAAAGGTCGTCACACCAAAAGATATGCCACTCAACATATTTGTGAAAATAATACAGTTTATCGCAACAGTAAGTGCTGCATTAGAAAGAATGCTCTTTTCTGAACAAAGTTAAAGTTTTTTGATAAAAGAATTCAAAGAATTAACAGAGTTATGATCATTTGAAGTTCCATAATTAGAATGTTATCAATAAAACAATGTTTGGAATCCAGTTATGGTGTATGGATGTGGTTTATTGGCCCTCGAAACCTACTTGCGTCTCGTTTTCAGGATTAGGCATTATTGGTAAGTAGGACCCTTGAAAAGATAAGAACATTATGTGGGTGGAAGTTTAGCAATCATCGGTTGTAAATATATGTACATTTCACCTCAGCTTCTTAATGGTTTGTGAAGTTAAGGATTATGGATAAGACTAGCTCATGAAGCTTGGAATAGCATGTTTTCTGTAGATTTGTGTTATATTAAATGATTTTTTTAACAGGAACGTCTAGATTTTGCTATGAAGGATATCATCTTTGATTTGTTGAATGTTGGGAAGAAGTCAAATTTTCTCATTCCAGAGGTAAGCATTACATTGTTTCATAAAATATTGCAAGACTTTTAAAAATTATTATACCCCCATCTTTGGTGAGAGGGTATATTGCTTTGCACATGTCTGTCTGTCGGTCAGTATACCAAATGGCTTCCGTTTAATAACCTCAAGAACGCTTTGCCTTAGGCTCTTCAAACTTTACATGGAGATTAGTCAGTAACATTAGATGACCCCCATTGATTCTGAGGTCAGTAGATCACTGTGACTTTTACCATTTTCGACTATTGGGCTGCTATGGAGCATATGGGTTTTACGAACATCTCTTGTTTTAAATTTCATTTCTTGGTTTTTTAACATGGCCATTTGTTTGAAATTGCTGTACTATATGTGCAGGCGATTAATAAATCAGTTCCAATGTTGCAAACTTACTTATAATTTTCAAAGTTTATTTTCAGTGTGTACATTGATATGCCGTAAATTACTGAGAACTTGATTAACTTACTCTGTGTTGATTGTAGAGGATGAGTATTGGTCTAAGAGCATTCCTGGTGATAGCTGACAGCCTACAACAATGTGACGGTGATCCACCGATGCCACAATCTAATACAGTATTCCCATCAGGTGCTACTGTTAGAGTCAAGAAAACTTTCCTCAATAAAATGTTAACTGAAGATGCTGCCAAACATATAGGGCTACATCAGTATGTCCCGTACTTACTGAAGACGTTTGATTCCATGCTTCGAGCGTTAGATTTGAATGTTGGACGACCGTTACTCCTGACCAAGGCAGAGAATGTCAACAAGGAGCCAGAGGAATTGCTGACGTAAGTTGACATGTGATTGGTATTGATGTTATTTGCACAGATCTCAACCACGAAATTAAATCCCCACAAATATTAATAATTTCTATAGCATATGACTAAGTGCATAAGATATCCTGAAATTACATCCCTACAAAATGGTCTTTTTCACCTCAACCACAAAATTTAATCCCATCCTAATACAAAATTTGACCCTTGTACTTATTACCTGATATGCAAAATTCACAAATTTAAGTCCCATTGAAATGGTCTTTTTCATCAAAACCACAAAATGTTGTCTCATTGAAGTTAAAATCATTCATTTTTGTGGGGGATTAAATTTCGTGGATTTCGTTGTTCACCTCAACCACAAAATTTAATCCCATCTTAATACAAAATTTGACCCTTGTATTTATTACCAGATATGCAAAATTCACAAATTTAAGTCCCATTGAAATGGTCTTTATCATCAAAACCACAAAGTTTTGTCCCACTGAAGTTAAATGATTATACAGTATGTGATTTCTGTTTGTAGAGGGGACAGGAAACCTAAGATGGATTTGTTCCGTACCTGTATAGCAGCTATACCACGACTGATACCTGATGGTTTGAACAAGACCGAGCTGGTGGAACTTGTCACCAGATTAACTGTACACTTTGACGAGGAGCTTAGAGGGTAAGTTCTACTGTCACTGTGTCATTCCTATCAACCTCTGGAAAGGAAGTAAAGAGTTTGAATTATGAGGGGTTCATTTTGGTTTGGACGGTTGGTGAGCAGCAAGTTAGTTGACTGTCATTGATGGAATGGACTTGGGAAGAACTGTGTTTTCCTCATATGAAGAAGTTGCTTATGGCAGAACAAATTGGTACTGAATGATCAACCAGTTATTTAGACGATTAACTGTGGCTGTATGAAGGAATTTTTTTTAAATGGCGCTATCTTTATGAATCTGATAAAAGACATTGATTCTTAGTGTTTTGCTTTAACATATTGTTATGAGTTCATATTTTGTTTTGATGGAAGTAGCAACATTTATTTTGTTTGAAACTATAATTTGAATACATTTTATTACATGTTGTAACAGGTTAGCATTTCAAGCATTACAGAATCTCATGCAGGAGTCTGATGTCTGGAAGGAACATGTTGTCAGAGGTAGGTGTGTTACTTGCTTGTAGTTCTCCTCAACTTAGTGATGTTGATAATTATGCACCCACCCCATTTTTGATAAGGGGTATATTGCTTTGCTTGTGTCGGTTGATTTGTCTGTCAGGCAATAGACCAAATGGTTTCCTTTATTTAATAGCTCGAGAATGCTTTTCCCCAGGATCTTCAAACTTTACATGGAGGTTGGTCAGCATCAGAAGATGACCCATATTGATTTTTGGGTCAGTAGATTAAAGGCAATTGGGCTGTCATGGGGGCATACATGTTTTACAAACATCTCTTGTTTAAAAGACATATTTCAACCCTCGTCCAGTGCATATTGCCCTAACAAGGATGACATTTCATATCAGGGGCGTAGCTGGGCATATTTTCAGTGTACGCACATGATAAATGCAGAATTGCTAGGGGGGTCAGGGGGCATGCTCCCCCGTGGATTTTTTTATTACTACGAAGCCGTACGTGCATTCTTGAGTAGTTTAAGACCATACTATAGTGAATATATGGAATGATAAACTCTGATTCTATTTTTTAAATTAAAACATGATTTCGTTTTGTACTCTAGTAGACCTAGTTTAGGATTATGCGAAAATGATACAATGTAATAAGAAAAAATACTTTGACTACGTTCGCATCCGGCGCACCCCTTAGATATGACAACTTTTATTAATCGTAAAGGTTATTTGGCGAGAAAAAAAATGAGAATGTTATAAAGTGAATATATATTTCACCTTTGGAAATGGCTACTTTGGCGTTCGCACAAAACGCACCCCCTAGTTACGGCCATCAGAAATCGTGATACTGCTTGGCATTGAATAGGACACTAATGGACACTAATGGATCAAAGTGGCTCAAGCTTCATTGTAACGTTAAAATGCAAATAAACGATACGTTGTATGGCACCAGCCAGTTGCATCCACGGCACCCACATCCTCGGGATTTTTACTTCCACGGCCTATGGGGATAGCCGATGGTAAAATCTCCAGTATTTCCCGGCACCTGATAACTTGATATTGTCCCCGGGGTATTGGTTCGCAATCCCAACATGTCCCCAGCCCTGCGGGGGAAGCTGACCGTATCCCCCGACTATCCCCGTGGATCCCCTGGGATAGGTTCGTGGATGCAACTGACTTCTATAAAAATTAAACGTGGGTATCTTCTCATCACAGCGATATTTACAGCAACAAAACTCTAGGCACTAACATGAACATCTCGTCTTTTTACGTTAGATACGAACAATTTTGCGACACATGTGTACATTAAGTTCATTGGTATATTTGCATTTTCTGACTGGAGCCGTCCGTACCTTGTCGTGCCATCTCGATAGTCCGGGGACATACATCAAACCCTGGTATATCAACGAGCATGACGACAGAGGTAGGATTGCCACCAGACCTCGCACGGCGGTTACACTGAATACACGGGCACATACTGTGTTGATCCGAGATTAATCCTGTCTCTCGTCAAAGTTATTCCGTATTCTCTGAAGTGCATATCCGGGACATTCCTTGGTCAGCCCGATGTGAGCCTTGTAGATTGTGTGTTGTTATCTTTTTTGCCTTGACACCCCCGCATCGATGGTCGCAAAAGTGAAGGAGATAATAGGGTTAAGTGGAGGGGACATTTAGAGCTATTCATTCTCCTAACGGAGGATGTGACTCAGTGCTCACAAGAGTATGGTAAAAACACAATATACCTGAGGGGCTTAGCACACACAAACATTAATTGATTTATCACATAAAAGTAATCTTTACTTGATACTATACAGCATTAAATGCATTGTGCGAGCGAAGCGAGCAAGAAAAAAAATGCCTTATTTACTGAAGATGCTTTTAATAGTTTTCTATATAAATTACATTTTATCATAAAATTATGGAAAATATGCCTCACCTGGATTAGGCGTTGAATTTTATTGCATTTTTATATCACTTAAATTTTTTCAGTTTTTCAAACAGCGTACGCACGTGCGTATTTGCGTATAGCCAGCTACGTCCCTGCATATTTTCTCTGAAAGATGAAGTCTTTGGACAATCATAGTTTAGATGTAATACTGAGAGCGACTCTCTATAACAGGCTTTCATATAGACCAATTGATGTGTCTTTGTGATGTGTTTTTATGTGTGAGGCGGCTAACTAGTTAAAGACAAACATATGTCCTCTTGTTTATCCCCAGTCAAGGGGATATGGTAATGGTAGGCTGGTAGGCTTCATTCTGTCTGTCCAACCTTCTCAGTGCAACTCCCCCTTTGTTTTCTTATCAGATTGTGATAAAACTTTCACAGAATAACTGAATGTGGAGCTACAGTCAGGATTTTGTGATTTGGCCATTTTTTCTGAGATATGGCCCTTTGTTGATTATCTTCTCTTTGGCTAGGGACATTGCTGTATATGACTGTTCTTTTCACTGTTAATCAATGGGTGATACTGATTTTATTGATAATTATTTTATTTGACAATATTTCAGGATTTGTACAGTTTATACAAAAAGAGATATGTGACACCAACACACAGCAATTACAACAGTTAGACAGTGCTCTACGTTTGTTGATGCAACTTATCACCAAGTATAACGCTCAGAAGGTAGGTCTAGTGAAGTGTAGAACTCAATTATGGATAATAAACAGTTATACATATTTTTATTTCAATTGTAACTGAGCCGAAATCAGCAATTTACAGCACAGCAACGATAGGCATTTAATTTTCAATGACCTTATTTGTGTAAAATATCATTTTCACTAACTATATGTGTGTAATATTCCATTCTCGCTGACCATATTTGTGTAAATTTTCCTTTTTGGTGACCATATTTGTGTATGTTTTCATTTTTCGCTGACCATATTTGTGTAATTTTTCCTTTTCGGTGACCATATTTGTGTATGTTTTCATTTTTCGCTGACCATATTTGTGTAATTTTTCCTTTTCGCTGACCATATTTGTGTATTTTTTCGAGCATGCTGACCATATATCTTTCAGTACACTGGTATAACAGGTAGTTTGTTAGCCCTACATGAAGTGGAAGGATTAGCGCTGGTCATGTTATGTAACCATAGAGTCGTCACACGCAAACTGGCCACACATCTTCTCAAAGAAGTCAAACAGATTTTCTCTACTGTACCTGCTGTGTCTACAGATCAGGTAAAGTTGTTGATATACCTCACATTTTATTTTGATTGAAAAAAAATTTCACCGAAAACTAGGGATTCAATTTTTGTTGAGTTAGTCTGCAAAAAATCCACCAGGATAAAATCAATGTTTTATTTCATCGTTATGATATATTTCTTTGAGCAAGAATAACCCACATGCTCCACTATACCAAGGTGTAAATTGGTACCTATTAGGGCAGTGTCTATTCCTGGGCGTGGCAGATCGATGTTGGGCGTCACACCCACAGGAGAGAAATAGTCTCCCCAGGGAGACAGAAACGTAGGTTTCCATAGGTAGCCCAATGACCAGGTTTAAAATTGTCAAAGGGTGTTTGAGTGGCTAAACAGCTGAAAAGAGCCCTTAGAAAATTGTTAACTTAACTTATATTACATTTGTTCTATTTACTTGTAGATTGTGTGCACCAGTTTACTTGAAGTGATGGACAATGCATGTTCACTGGTAGTAGAACGTTTACTGCCCTCGTTGGCTCCTGCGGAAAGGGTAGGTATTAAAATATCTATCAATTACTAGCAGTATAATTTGATTGTAATGTTTTGAAATGTGGTTCATTTATTTAAACGTGTCTT
Source organism: Spisula subtruncata (assembly GCA_963678985.1). Lineage (NCBI taxonomy): Eukaryota > Metazoa > Mollusca > Bivalvia > Venerida > Mactridae > Spisula > Spisula subtruncata. The sequence goes on from OY787665.1 coordinate 20,321,043, forward strand.
CAAATCCCCTGCCCTGTAAATAGATTCATTGTCTTGAGTGTATTAAAATAATTTATTTGACGTGTTCGAAATCTATTTGCTACCATATATAATCGACCTTAAGTCATATTGAAACAACTGCTCCCAATCAATCTTAAATAAAAATAATTATATAAAAAGGTCCACCTAATATGGACTGAAAATGAAAATTTGTGACAAAAAAGTTGCAAATTGGAAGCAGTAGTCTATTGCTACTGGATGGAGGCTGTTAATTTAATTATTGATCACATTGTTTCAGTCATAAGGTCTCCTTGCTGTTTGACTTACTGTAAAATCTTTAATTTTCGTGGGGGATCAAATTTTGTGGATTTCGTGGTTCATCTTCTACCACAAATTTAATCCCATCGAACAATAATTTTGACCCTTGTATTTATTACCTGAAATGCAAAATCCACAAATTAACGTCCCATTGAAATTGTCTTTTTTACCAAATCCTCGAAATTTCGTCCTGTCGAAATTAAATGATTTGACAGTATAAGTGAGCATGGCTTATGGCACAGTATGTACAGTGTATAATGTCATGGTTACAGTAGTGGTATGATAATATAGAGACAAAACATTTTATTTGCAGACATTTATCCTGAATTCCTCCAGTATAGACTTACAGTGGTTGCTTGATAGATCCGCTAATGTATGGAATAGTTCCCATGACAACCGGGCGGAGTCTCACTCTGAATCTAACTTCTCTAAAGTAGATCCATGGATGCAGTGTATCGCTATGTTTGTATCCAAGGATGTTGCTATGACAACGTGCCCTCTTGCCATTGCTCATGCCTGGCCTATAGTTTATACCAGGCTGAATGCTCTCTACACTCTGCTTGATCCAAAGTAAGAATTAATTACTGACTTTTATTAGCAAATGATTAGATCTTAACCTTAAATAATTTTATATTTATAAAGTATTATTAGTTATTCTCAATGTTTCGGAGGCAAAATGCAACTAAGCTTTCAAACTTATTTGGTTTGTAATTGGCAGCTAGATGAAACCACTGTGTTGATTATGTTAGTTGATTGTTGATTGAGCTTAGACTGCAGGTTCCAAGTGTTGTATGACAATTTGGTTAAATATAAATAAACTGAAGTCATAGGCTGTTCACTCATTATGATTTCTGGTGGAATCGACTAGACAAAAATTGTGGTTACCATGTCAACCAAAAACATTGACAACCTGAAAACCAGGTACAAGACGTCTGTGTTGCTTGCAATTCCTAATTACTTGTTATATACTACTTTCCTATGATAGACAATCAATATTTATATATACTGTGTATTTTATGTTTATTGTTTTATTGTTATTGCAGTAACATGATCAATGAGAACCGAGCATCATCGTTTATACGATCTGGTAGCAAGAAAACACCTACAGAAAAAGATCATCATATGCAGTTATGGCAGAATTACGTCATCTTGGCGTGTAGTGTGGCACAGACCACGCCCATCACAGATATAGTACAGAAAATAGTACTCCCTGAACCATGGTGAGATCTTACACTTATTTATTTCTTAGAAAATCCAAATTGAAGTCAATTTATGCTCAAGTTTTGTTTGATTATTTTCTTAAGAGATCAGATTCTAAATCAGTCTCATCACTTGGCATTTATTAGGGGAGCAGTGCCCTAGTGGTAAGGCCCGCACTTCGGGGTCAAAAGGTCCCGAGTTCAACCCACATCTAGACCACGGGTTAAATTCTCTGAGCAATAAAAAGCCCACATGCACCTCCACCAAGGTGTAAATTGGTACACATGTGATGGCAGTTTCTGTATATGTTTAATATTTTCTTCCACATGTGGAGAGGTTGCTGGTGTGTTGTGGGAGAGTACATGGTACTGGTTAGCATACAGTCCAGGTATACTGATAAGTTGAAACAGCCAACAACAAGAACAAAAACAGTAAAACCTCATTATCTCGAAGACTAATCGGGACAAGCCAAATGATCGAAATAAACTGGGAGCTCGACATAGCGGTGTGATATAAGTATACAACATATATTTAGTTAACTCGCCAGGACCTTGAAATAAGCCGGATGATCGTTATAACGATGCTCGTCTCAATATAGTTTAACTGTATGTTGAGAAAATGGGTTGAAACCGCATAAACAAAAAAAACCTGATGTTATTTCAGTACATTATCTGAGGAGAAATCGGACAAGACTTCCAACGTGAGTATGATGTTCAAACAGCTGGTTCCACTCATCAAATGTGAGAGTGCTGATATGAGGGATACCATCGTCAATGGTCTCGGTTATACCAACCCAGCAGTATTCAAGTAAATATAGTCTCTTTTAAATTTACTATAAAATCATTAATTTCCATGAAGGGATTAAATTTCATGGTTCACCTCAAAGGCTTGACCAAGAAATTTAATTCGATTAAACCATAATTTTGACCCTTGCATTTACTAGCTGAAATGCAAACTCCACAAATTGTCGTCCCATGGAAATGGTCTTTCTTTACCAAAACTTTCGTCCCTCGAAATTAAGTGATTTTACAGTATCCAGTTTTCTGGTTTCTCTTAAAAAGTAATGGCTTCTGACCAAAATAAAAGTTATTTGATGAAAATATCTCAAGAAATGGCAAAGTTATGGTAAATTTAATCTGCTTTGAAGGTTTTTCTTTAATACAAACTGAGTTAAATATGGAAATAATGTTAGTGAAGGCCTCTTGTGTGGTAAAAATGTTTGGCCACATACATTTGCATTTTCTTGATTTTTAATTTGGTCCTGATGTCTTTATTGTGTGTTCTGTTCTGTTTCAGAGAACTAATGGAAGAGTTAGTGAACTTATTAAAGGAAGCGATAGAAAGAAAAGCTGAAAATGTGAAAAGACGTAGAAAACGTGATATGTTTCGGGTCCAGTTAGCTCATATATTTGAATTAATGGCGGAACATAGAGCGTTTGCTCAAAGGTATGATAAATGTCTAAATGTCAGTCTCCGTATTTTGTAGATGTTGGGTCTTAGTATCAAAATTCTGAAAATATAAATCTTGAGCTTTGAAAAAGTAACTGATGCGTTAGGAAACAAATTTTTCCTTGCTATCTCGTAATAACCATTAGTCCAATTGTATTGAAATTCTACAAGACTCGTCTGTACCAAGCCTCATTGTACATATCTGTAGGGTGTTATGCTTGAGTACATTTGCTTTGAATATATCCCTAGCTTGAAGCAGGTATTTTGCTTGATTACAGACAACAATGTCTTTTAGGACACAAAGAATAAATGAATAAAAATTGGATTTGCTTGCTGATGATAAAAGTGTGGGCAATCGAAATTACGTAGTTGTCAATCAACACACTTTAAATTAATTTAAATGGTAAATTATCTCATATTACATGGTCCAATGGATTAACTTGAAAACCTTCACCATGCAACCTATGACAAACAATCAGTTGGAGCAATCTCTGCTCTGGCGTAACGTCAGTTCTTGGGCAAATACGGTAAACACATATTTTTCAAAAATAAGTTGGATTTGCACACTGACATGTATTTGACTGGATAGTATGATTGTTTACAGTGAATCAGCCGTGATAGATGACAATCATTGTCTGACCAAACCGTTTGTGGAATATATAGATGGTGCTAGGATCTATCTGGAGGGAGAGAGTGATAGAGACCTTCCTACACTACAAGATATCAGGCTACATTTCAGCAAGTTTGTCAAACATCTTATATGTAATACACCAGGTATGAATATAAGCAACCGGCTTTACAATACTGTTTACATTTAGTTTTCGTTTGGTTTTCCCCAATATTTTATGAAAAAAAATATTGATAACTATGCTTTTTTCGTGTAGTTTCGCAATTTCTGCTGGAATTAGCGATTGCTTATCTATCAATATTAATTTTGTGTTGTCTGTCTTGTGAGGACACACCAACCTATGCAATTTTCGCTTGTTATGCCCAGGCATCTACTGATGCAGGAGGCATATAGTGATTGTCCTGTCTGTTTGTTTGTCTATTCGTTCCTCTGTTACAAAATGTTGAAACTCAAAATTTTTAAGTCCATATTTGTATTGCTTTCAATCTTGACATACTTGTTTACCACCATAAACACTTAATATTGTCAAAGCCATGTAACTCTATACGACATTTAAATAGAATTATGGCCCCTAATTGACTTCGCTATTGGTTATGTACAAGGCTTCTACTGGGGCATAAGCGTCTGCTGAAAGCAGTCTTGTTAAAGTTCATGTTGCTGAATGTAGTCTTGAAATTGTTTGTTTAATTGGCTAGATCGCACCATAAAATTGTTCCTTGGTATTTATTATATATTGTACGCATATATACAACTTATATTTCTAGCTGAATACAAGCCAACATTACTGACGAGGGATCTGAGATACAGCCTGTTTGATTTGTTCGCTAGTTGGAGTGGAAAATTCAGTCATACTTCAAGTTCTATTGACAAAAGGTATGAAAAACAGCCAAATGTTTTCATTGTTATTCTCTAATGTTACTTCCTATAAAACAATACAGAACAAGTTAGTGTTTAGTCGAGCTGTTTATTTTGTCAGGACTTTTGCCAGAGTTATTGCACTTTGTGGGAGACTTGAGAAAACCCTTCTAGTTTCAAATTATGAGGGCTTATCCATAATTTTGTGAACTAATAGATGATATCCGAAACTTTACGCAAGGTGGTTTTCCCTTAATTTTCATGTAGATACAAACACATCTGACCTAGTTAGACTGGTTCTGTATTCATGTGCAAACACAACGGACACTAACTCTATTGTCCAGATATGAATATTCAAGTGACACAAGGATTATAACAGTAAAACTTGGTTTGTACCTACAGCTTAATGGAGATCTGGAGAAGATCTATCGTATAATGTGTCTATAAATAGACAGGTTTGATTGTATTGACTGTATTCACAGGTTAACTAAGGATGATGGTTGTACAGAGTTAGAACTAGCTGCAGTGCGTGCTATGTCAGCTGTTGTGTGTTGTGGACCAGTGTTTGATGTGAACGGTTTGAACGATGATGGATATATTTACCACTGGCTTGACACACTACTCAGTTCACACGATGACAGGGTTAGTTGCATTATTTGACAATTTTAACTACTCGAATATCTGACCTTGATCTCAAGAAGCATCTTGAGTAGAAATCTCAGCTCAAATTGAGATTTTTTAAAATCAGTGTTTGAATTTGAGATAAAACTAAAGTTCAAGCTCTTGAAATCTGTGATTTCAAATAGAAATGTCAGCTCAAATTGAGATTCTCAAATCAAAGTTTGAATTTGAGATAAATAATTAAATTTGAAATTTGAGTCTGTGAATTTTTACTCTAATTTACTTTCATGACCTTCTGTTTCGTGATGCCAATTTGTAGTCCGGCTTTTTAGCTCACCTGACCACGAAGTGGTCATGGTGAGCTATTAGGATCGATGGATGTCCGTCGTACGTCGTCCGTCGTCCGTCGTCCGTCGTCCGTTCACAATTAGTTTGTTTACACTCTAGAGGTCACATTTTGGACTCAATCTTCATGAAACTTGGTCAGAATGTTTGTCTCAATGATATCTAGGTCAAGTTCGTATATGGGTCATGTGGGGTCAAAAACTAGGTCACCAGGTCAAATCTTAGAAAATTCTTGTTTACACTCTAGAGGTCACATTTGAAGCTTGATCTTCATGAAACTTGGTCAGAATGTTTGTATCAATGATATCTAGGTCAAGTTCGAATATAGGTCACGTGGGGTCAAAAACTAGGTCATCCGGTCAAATCTTAGAAAATCCTTGTTTACACTCCAGGGGGCACATTTGAAGCTTGATCTTCATGAAACTTGGTCAGAATGTTTGTCTCAGTGATATATAGGTCAAGTTTGAATGTGGGTCACGTGAGGTCAAAAACTAGGTCACCGGGTCAAATCTTAGAAAATCCTTGGTTACACTCTAGAGGTCACATTTGAAGCTTGATCTTCATGAAACTTGGTCAGAATGTTTGTCTCAATGATATCTAGGTCAAGTTCGTATATGGGTCATGTGGGGTCAAAAACTAGGTCACCAGGTCAAATCTTAGAAAATTCTTGTTTACACTCTAGAGGTCACATTTGAAGCTTGATCTTCATGAAACTTGGTCAGAATGTTTGTATCAATGATATCTAGGTCAAGTTCGAATATAGGTCACGTGGGGTCAAAAACTAGGTCATCCGGTCATATCTTAGAAAATCCTTGTTTACACTCCAGGGGGCACATTTGAAGCTTGATCTTCATGAAACTTGGTCAGAATGTTTGTCTCAGTCATATATAGGTCAAGTTTGAATATGGGTCACGTGAGGTCAAAAACTAGGTCACCGGGTCAAATCTTAGAAAATCCTTGTTAACACTCTAGAGGTCACATTTGAAGCTTGATATTCATGAAACTTGGTCAGAATGTTTGTATCAATGATATCTAGGTCAAGTTCGAATATAGGTCACGTGGGGTCAAAAACTAGGTCATCCGGTCAAATCTTAGAAAATCCTTGTTTATACGTGGGAGGTAATTCAACAGCCAAAAAGTAGTACGGCAAAAACTGTGATATACCGGAAATTTAACCACAGTACAGTCCTATACGTTTACACGGAGCTTAAAATAGACAGTGTTAGAATTTAAATTATATCATTTTCGCAAGCAAATCATGCAATATTGGTATTTCATATTTTTTGTGTTTGTATTAAATCTCGAATGTCATCATGATACTCCCTATTATGAAAACATACAATCGGGGTTTAAATATACATAATATATCGACTGTTAAATTATGCTAATTAAAAGGTCAGGATCGTGTCAAATTTGCCAAGCAATAGGTAGGTTATAATTCATATTGCCAAGCTCAGACTGCCAAGAACTGGTTCATACTAGCTGCTTTGAGGACTAAAATTTACGAATGACATATAGCTAGTTTGCAATAGAAAAAAATCGTGTTTTTTAAATATTTCTGAAAATCTATTCATCAGATTTTGGTAAAAAAATACACAGAACTACAATAACTTCCTACCTAGTCTCATTTTGAATTTCATAATTTTTAGTCACCAATTAAAAGACATTTATTCTTTATTATATATTGAAATTATATGCGTATGTAAAGTTTAACGCAGGGAGGTAATCTGGTATTCCATTGATGATTTACTATCAATTATTTAACCGTTACAATCCGTGATCAGCAGGATTGAGAGTGCTGTTATAAAGACAACACTTAGGTGGCCCTTGTGATTCGGTTTATTTAGGTGTGTCGCTTGTAAACAATGTACAGCAATAACATGTACTCGTCATATTCACAGACGGGCCTCGCATGTCTTAATTTAAGTAGGTTGCGCAAATACGTAAATATACCGTTTACGTGACCGTAAATTGGCTGTTGCAAGTATCAAGTCTTCTAACTTGATTTTTCATACAAAACTACAAAAATGTTACATAGAACTTATGAACAAAACTTTTTTAACTCATTTCTGATGTTGCTTAAATTTCAGTGTGTATTAGGTAGATATATTTCATTTATTCGTGCAAAATTTCATACTTGTAGGTGTTGTAATTAAAGAGAAATATTAAAAAAACATGATTTTTTTCTATCGCAAACTAGCTATACCAAGCCAGGTTGTACTGTACAGTTGTACCCCGATTATTCGACAACCTTTTATTCGAAAACCTGGTCTTATCCGAAATGGAATTGCAGTCCCGATTACTTCCTATATAAACCTATACAAATAATTTAATTCGATCGGGTTATTCGAATTCTATTTTTCGAAAAGCCTCTGTTATGTATACCCTATTATTCGAATTTTATTATCAATGATAGCTAATTATATTTTTCTACCAGCGAAGTTTGAAAGTTTTCGCACATATTGTTCAAAAGGTGTTTAATTGATGTGATTAACTGTTGACATTCTCAAGTGGTGAAAAATACGAAGCGGTTGTACGTAATATTTGCTATTCCGTGAAAAATACATATCATTATGTTTAATAACATGTTTGACTTTAATTATGTGTTAATGAGTGTTGACTTTGATGTACAAACGTTCGACAAACTTTGATAAACTGCATTAACAATAATTATGCTTTTTAACAGTGATGACTTTTAACAGAACAGAACATTTTATTTAAAGACTTGAGCTTACGCAGTGACAACTGCAACGATGTGAAAAATATAGTCCTAGGTTTATTATACTATATACCATGTTATCTACTTCCTTGATGAGTAATGTCAGCGGATGCATTTTTTGTCTGTTTATGTAGAATTTCATCTTCTTTGAATTTGGATAATCCGAAGCCCTGAATAATCCGAAATAAAATTTTGGTCCCGTCAATTTCGAATAATAGAGGTTTGACTGTATATTCAAACCACAAAAAGAAAAATCCTGCACATAAACATGGTTAGTGAAGACTTTCCTTGTTTGGTTACCATGGAAACGTAATGATAAATGGTTGATATACTGGTTGTTAATAGACTGAAGGGCACCATTAAGGCCTACAGTCAACTTGTTTATCACTATCAGTTTCCTTATTCAATAGATCTTGTTTTTGTTGACAAGTTGTTACATTTTGTTATAATAACCGCATTGATTCACAGCTCTGCTCACCACAGAGTGTTCCCTGATGAGTTATGTGTCTTTCATATTTTGCTGTTAGCTCATTCCTTCAATTCCTTCCTACCTTCCTTCCTTCCTTCCCTCCTTCTGTATTTTATTATGATAATCTATTGAAATACAAGAGGGTCATTCAATAAGTTTGTAGTCTGCGTTCACCAATGATTTGAATACACAATCTCAAAGAGAAATTTAAACTACATCATATTAAGCTACAGCCTTTTACAACAAAAAATGGCTAAAATGCCACTTTACCGTGATTACCACACAGCTATAGTTATATTCTGACGTCAGCAACATTGGCCATGCATTTTGCAGAAGAGGCATATAGTGACAAGGTGAGTTTTTAGCTCACCTGAGCACGAAGTGCTCACTGGTGAGCTTTTAGGATAGGTGGCTGTCCGGCGTCCGGCGTTGTCCGTCGTCGTCCGTCAACAATTCCTTTAAATGACTTCTTCTCCTAAACCAATTGATGGAATTTAACCAAATTTCACAGGAATGATCCTTGGGTGGTCCTCTTTCAAAGTTGTTAAAAAATTTCCGGTCTGTCGCATAACTAGGTCACACAGGCTAAAAATAGATTTTCACAAAGGAAACTTTAAAAATCTTCTTCTCTGAAACCGTAAGGCCTAGAGTTTTCATATTTGGTATGTAGCACCACCTTGGGGTCCTCTGCAAAGATTGTTCAAATTATGTCCCTGGGGGCAAAATTGGCCCCGCCCCAGGGGCCCTTAGTTTTACATAGAGTTATATAGGGGAAACCTTAAAAAATCTTCTTCTCCAAAACCGCTTGGCCCAGGGCTTTCATATTTGGTATGTAGACTCAGCTAGAGGTCCTCTACAAAGATTGTTCAAATTATGTCCCTGGGGTCAAAATTGGCCCCGTCCCGGGGGCCCTTAGTTTTAAATAGAGTTATATAGGGGAAACCTTTAAAAATCTTCTTCTCCGAAACCGCTTGGCCCAGGGCTTTCATATTTGGTATGTAGACTCAACTAGAGGTCCTCTACAAAGATTGTTCAAATTATGCCCCTGGGGTCAAAATTGGCCCCGCCCCGGGGGCCCTTAGTTTTACATAGAGTTATATAGGGGATACCTTAAAAAATCTTCTTCTCTGAAACCGCTTGGCCCAGGGCTTTCATATTTGGTACGTAGACTCAGCTAAAGGTCCTCTACAAAGATTGTTCAAATTATGCCCCCAGGGTCAAAATTGGCCCCGCCCCGGGGGCCTTAGTTTTACATAGAGTTATATAGAGAAAACCTTAAAAAATCTTCTTCTCCGAAATTGCTACCTAGATTTTTAGCTCACCTGACCACGAAGTGGTCATGGTGAGCTATTAGGATCGATGGATGTCCGTCGTACGTCGTCCGTCGTCCGTCGTCCGTCGTCCGTTCACAATTAGTTTGTTTACACTCTAGAGGTCACATTTTGGACTCAATCTTCATGAAACTTGGTCAGAATGTTTGTCTCAATGATATCTAGGTCAAGTTCGTATATGGGTCATGTGGGGTCAAAAACTAGGTCACCAGGTCAAATCTTAGAAAATTCTTGTTTACACTCTAGAGGTCACATTTGAAGCTTGATCTTCATGAAACTTGGTCAGAATGTTTGTATCAATGATATCTAGGTCAAGTTCGAATATAGGTCACGTGGGGTCAAAAACTAGGTCATCCGGTCAAATCTTAGAAAATCCTTGTTTACACTCCAGGGGGCACATTTGAAGCTTGATCTTCATGAAACTTGGTCAGAATGTTTGTCTCAGTGATATATAGGTCAAGTTTGAATGTGGGTCACGTGAGGTCAAAAACTAGGTCACCGGGTCAAATCTTAGAAAATCCTTGGTTACACTCTAGAGGTCACATTTGAAGCTTGATCTTCATGAAACTTGGTCAGAATGTTTGTCTCAATGATATCTAGGTCAAGTTCGTATATGGGTCATGTGGGGTCAAAAACTAGGTCACCAGGTCAAATCTTAGAAAATTCTTGTTTACACTCTAGAGGTCACATTTGAAGCTTGATCTTCATGAAACTTGGTCAGAATGTTTGTATCAATGATATCTAGGTCAAGTTCGAATATAGGTCACGTGGGGTCAAAAACTAGGTCATCCGGTCATATCTTAGAAAATCCTTGTTTACACTCCAGGGGGCACATTTGAAGCTTGATCTTCATGAAACTTGGTCAGAATGTTTGTCTCAGTCATATATAGGTCAAGTTTGAATATGGGTCACGTGAGGTCAAAAACTAGGTCACCGGGTCAAATCTTAGAAAATCCTTGTTAACACTCTAGAGGTCACATTTGAAGCTTGATATTCATGAAACTTGGTCAGAATGTTTGTATCAATGATATCTAGGTCAAGTTCGAATATAGGTCACGTGGGGTCAAAAACTAGGTCATCCGGTCAAATCTTAGAAAATCCTTGTTTACACTCCAGGGGGCACATTTGAAGCTTGATCTTCATGAAACTTGGTCAGAATGTTTGTCTCAGTGATATATAGGTCAAGTTTGAATATGGGTCACGTGGGGTCAAACACTAGGTCACAGGGTCAAATCTTAGAAAATCCTTGTTAACACTCTAGAGGGCACATTTGAAGCTTGATCTTCATGAAACTTGGTCAGAATGTTTGTCTCAGTGATATATAGGTCAAGTTTGAATATGGGTCATGTGGGGTCAAACACTAGGTCACAGGGTCAAATCTTAGAAAATCCTTGTTTACACTCTAGAGGTCACATTTGAAGCTTGATCTTCATGAAACTTGGTCAGAATGTTTGTCTTAGTGATATATAGGTCAAGTTTGAATATGGGTCACGTGGGGTCAAACACTAGGTCACAGGGTCAAATCTTAGAAAATCCTTGTTTACACTCTAGAGGGCACATTTGAAGCTTGATCTTCATGAAACTTGGTCAGAATGTTTGTCTCAGTGATATCTAGGTCAAGTTCGAATATAGGTCACGTGGGGTCAAAAACTAGGTCATCCGGTCAAATCTTAGAAAATCCTTGTTTACACTCCAGGGGGCACATTTGACTAATACCAAGTTTGCTCAAATAATGACCCTGGGGGTCAAATTAGCTTACATATTTGGTGTGTAGCATCTCCTAGTAGTCTTTTTAGGGCGAGTGTACACAGGTGAGCGATACAGGGCCATCATGGCCCTCTTGTTCAAATTATGCCCCTGGGGTCAAAATTGGCCTTACTCGGGGGTCACCGTTTTACATAGACTTATATATAGGGAAAACATATTAATATCTTCTTGCCTAAAACTACACTGCCTAGAATTTTGATTATTGGTATGTAGCATCATCTTGTGGTTTTCTACCAAGATGTTCAAATTATTCCTTTGGGTGAAAATTGTGCAGGGTTTATAATCAGGTGAGCGATATAGGGCCATCATGGCCCTCTTGTCATGGAAATTAACATGTTAAAAACACATTACAATTTTTGAGATGAGATTTGGCTCAGAAAAAAATGCTTCGAGATATGTATGTTTTATTTTCTTAAAACTCAAAGGTTACAGAAGTTTTGCCTTGGAGGAGAAGTTTGAATATTTAAATGATTATCTTTGTCTATACTAACTTTCTCTTGTATATCTGGGTCCTTATTCACCAACATTGTTAGTCTGATACTCAGACTTAGACTTTATATAGCTTAATGTTCTATTGGCTTTCATGTTGTTATAATTGTACCAATTTTGATATAAATGGGTATACATGTTCAGTAACAATTATTTGTAACAACAAATAATCAGATAAAATTTCAGGTGGGTAAATCGATTTGCAAAGAAATGGCAGCGATTATAAATTTTGTCATTTTAAGTCCAAGTCTGAGTTTGAGTCTTTCAATGTTGGTGAATAAGACCCCAGGGTTTTATGGTTAATGTTGTCTGTACACTATATGTACTGGTAGATGGTGAGGGATAGTTTGTATATAATAATAATAACTACTTTTAGATTTTGAGAGGCAACACAGTTTGGCAAGCTCAATCTTCCATGTGAGCCTCTATGGCAATTTGGCAAGGGATGTTTGCCCTTTTTAAAGTAGCATGACATTAACAATAAACAGTCGGAAATATAGCTTGACCAGATTTATTTGACGCTCATCAAAGTCTGCAAAGCTCGTCCGGCCATACTCGCTTGTATTCGATTTGTATTTAAATTTACTATAAACCGTTGTCTCCGGACTTTTACGAATTATGCAAGGAGTCTCAGTTTAATCTGGTAGGGCTATACAATAGAATCCAGAGAAAGTAAACAAATGAAAAAAAACCAAAACAAATGAACAGTTTTCATAATTTTTAGTACTCAAAATCCTCTACTTGGTTTATTTCATATACATGCACCATGTCCCCTTTTTCTCTATTACTTGGTAAGGGGCCACAATTGAATGTACAGTGAAGTTCCGCTAATAGACCAGTCAAAAAGATGGTCTTAATAGCGAATCGGTCTTATTAGCGGACCTGATTTGTTCTAAATTTAATACTCTGGGACCTTAAACTGGCGAAAATCGGCATGATTTCAAAATGATCTAAGTGGTCTTATTAGCAGAACTTTACTTTATTTATAGTATCACTGTTGCATGCATTGGTACAGTAGCATATCTCCTTGTCATGATAAAGTATGTTCTAGGCTTATTATTTGAGTTTGAAAATGCAATTTTTTTGAAAATGCATTATTTTTGAAAATGCAATATTTTAGGATAGAACCTTGAGGTCTAAGGTAGGTAATCCAGTTTGGCTTATTTCTGATTCTAAACAGAGTTGCTGTTCTTACCACAAGCTCATGGTTTTTGCATGGAATGATACGTACATAGATGCTATTACTTTATACATACATAAATTTACAGCTTGCTAAACACCCAACTTAGGACATATAATAATTGAATAGTTGAATATCTAGCTGTGGTATTCTAATTTTATACTCCGACACGCCCAATGATTGCATTAAAAAAGTTGCCAGACAATTTGTTTTTTGTCCTTACAAAACTGTACTATAACCCTTAGTTAAAGAGGCGTTCCCTATAACTTTGATCGTTTAAATCAATTCGGGAATACTATACATTAAATGAGAATCATTATTGCTTAAACTTCTCAAATCTTCAATAAAAAGATCTCGCCAATTACCAAAAAAAAAAAGAAAATATATTTACATAACAAGCCAAAATAGTCTCAAGTTGTTTCCCTTTGATCACATAATAATAAATTGCTGGAAGCGATAAATTATTATTGGTGATTTGAACATATTTTTGACATTATAGAGACATATTTGCGCACAGTTTCTTCTGACATATTATGATAATTGATAGTGCTTTTTACATTTAGCTCATTTAACGTGATAGTAGTGAAAAATATGCTAGTTACAGGGAATGCCTCTTTAAGTGAGTAGTTTTCATACCACAGCTAGGTAGTCCACCAGAGCATTCATACCATTGGTAAACAGTGCATTGTTATAGAACGCTGAGCTAGGTGATTTATTGCTTAGTATTGCTAGTAGCATGTGACCAAATTAAATTGGACCAATGCCAAAATATTGGCTTCTAAACCAGGGTGACAGGGGTATTCAAAATGTTTGTAGACTTTTCCTATGAAACAAGACAAAAGCTGATTAATTGCAACTGTATAAATCCAGATATACTCGTTTGTAATATATCAGTGAGACCTGCAATGCCAGAATTATGTATCTGAAGTTTAATAATATACAGATGTAACTATATTGTTGATATTTTTTTATGTACTCTCAGATGAAAGAAGAGGTAAGATCAAATATGGTTCAAGTTGAGAGATTCACTCCTTTTATCAGCCACCTTCAAATTTTAGTTCAGTTTCATCCCAACTATTTGACATTTTGTTTAGATTTTCCCATATTATTTTTCTATGAATTCATTGAAAAAGAAAGTTACGCTCATTGATATAGAAATATTCTCCTTAATATCTTTATTTATTTGTTGTTTTTTTTAAAAAAAAAGTATTTCCTTAATATCTGTTTTTTAATCTGATCAAAGGATCCATATTAGCTTTCCTGTATATCAGTTATTTGAGATTGATTCTATTTCAATTAAGCCCTGAGTTGCAACATGCTTATTGAAAATGTTATCGTGTTGGATTATTTGATCAATTCATTGGTTTTAGAATACAAAAATTATGTCTGTAGTTGAATTCTCTCTTCTTAACAATATCTGTCTTGGCTTTACCTTTTGTTATCCTTGAACTTTGACATTTTGTTAAGCTTTTGTCTGGTTATTTTGCCGGTGTCAGATGTCGTCTGCTGAGTGGTTATTTTTCTCTGTGTCAGATGTCGTCTGCTGAGTGGTTATTTTTCCCCCGTGTCAGATGTTGTCTGCTGAGTGGTTATTTTTACCCTCGTATCTGATGTCGTCTGCTGAGTGGTTATTTTTACCCCTTGTCAAATGTCGTCTGCTGAGTGGTTATTTTTACCCTCATATCTGATGTCGTCTGCTGAGTGGTTATTTTTACCCCTTGTCGAATATCGTCTGCTGAGTGGTTATTTTTACCCTCGTATCTGATGTCGTCTGCTGAGTGTTATCTTTGTCTGATCTTGTTTGTGAGTGATTAGTTTTACCCCTGTGACTGATGTCGTCTGCCAAGTGGTTATTTTCCCCGTGTCAGATGTCGTCTGTTGAGTGGTTGTTTTTCCCGTGTCAAATGTCGACTGTTGAATTGTTATTTTATCTGTGGCCTTGTATCTCTTTTGTATGTACAAATGTATTTATTTCCACAATAGTCATGTGATATAATGTTGCTCAAAGTCAAGTTTGATACTCTGTTCCTTTGTTGAGCATTTGGACTAGATTCTGTTCAATTAATATTTAAAGTAATTAAATAAGATACAGGCAACTGACTTGAAAAAACCCTGAAAGTTTAACTTCTATGATTTGTTATTTCAATATAATTTCTATCATTTTATTCTTCCGTATCATAATGTTTCCTACCAACTTTCTGTTTGATGTACCAATGTTCAACTGTAGCATGTTGTTAAACTTTGTGTTCATTCATACATCTATCATTAATTTCTCACAGGTTCCTATCTCTATCACACGAGAAACGGTTTCCTCACATGAGAAACAGTATCCTGACAGGAGAAACGGTTTCCAGACGTCAAGTCTCTTCAGGAGTTGCACTAACTCCACAGGCATCCGATTCTTTATTTGACTGCCAAAGAGACTTGTCTGGAAACCGTTTCTTACATAGTCAAGATGGAACCCCATGATTATGCTGTTATTAAAGCCAAGGTCTCACTTAGCAAATTTAGCCTTGGTGACAAAACTCCTGACGGAAAAAAATTTGGTTTGGGAGGCATTGGGAACAGGGATTTCCCAAATTTTCTATTGGCTTCTCTGAAGCTTCCCCCTTTCCCTGATTTCAGTTGATACTCATTAGGAGAACATGGCCGAGGCAAAAAATGCTCAGTGGGACCTAGGCTTAAGCTTCATAGGATTGTGTTTGTTGATCGTATTGCTGGTATTCCATATAGACTCCCAGTTAGTTTAGCTGTTATCTGCTGATTATTATTTATTTCTTTTCTTTCCAAATATTTTTTGCTCCTTGATTATGTTCTATTGCTCGTTTGTTATTACATAAACATTTAAGACTGTCATGTTCCCCCTTCCCTGACGCTTTGTAGTCTTTGATTATATCAGCGATTGTCAATTAGTCTACATAAACATTCTTTTATATTCTTTGTTATTGATTGAACCTTTAGAACTTCCCTTACTTAGTGTTTCCTATATGTATGTACCAGTAGATTGAATATTACCATGGCAACTACAATAACTTTAAAACTTAAGTTTGGATTTGACATGTTCATATTGTTTTAAAAAAATGAAATCTAATCCCTTGTATGTATGAAATATGGTATGATTTCAGGTCAATTTTTGTGTGTGTGACCATTTTTGTGTAAGATAAGAGATTGCATATTTCATGTTGTGATCAAAGAGCACTGTATGCATGGAACATGATTCAGGCACTGTCATTATGATTCTATTTAAAGCTCCAATCTATGATTGGTTGTTGTTGTAAATGTCTCACTCAACATTCATTTATAGTGGATAATCACTCCACATGTGGATTTATTGTGAAATCTCAATCCAAATGGAATCACAGTGGACTCACACTGAAAGTCAATCTAAAGACAACAGATTAATATTGATTGTCTCTCATAGGAAAGTAGTATTTATGTTGAAAAAAATGTTTAGTTGCTTATTTTTCAACATAAAGACAATAGGTTTGATCAACAATTGTCATGACTCTCATTTTCTGTGATAATTGTCATTGATTTGTTTCTGTTTGTTATGCATTTCTTCTGTTACTATCATATGAGGGGTGATCTTAAAATATCTGGAAAAATTCTCTTCATAAACAATAATTGTAGAAACTTTGTCACAAATTATTTCATAGAATTGTCAATTACAAAAATCAGAGGTGAAATAATTTGAAATGAAGATTTCTACAAATACTGACAGTTTTATAGAAAGAAAGAAATTGAAGTAGTTTTCTAAGTTTACTGGTCACCCCCATGCATGTTCATTTTGCAATATGCTGCATATTGTAGATTGTCAATGTTTTGTATTAGAATGACTCATTGTTAAATTCCGACATCCACATTTTGGGTTCTATGATTGGTTGTTGTTGTTAATGTGTCTATCCACCTTAATTCATAGTAGATTCTTACTCTACATGTGTTCATAGTGGATTATCACTCCACATATGGATTCCTAGTAGGCTCTCTCAAATCCACATTATGCACTCATTGTGGAATCTTACTCCACATATGGAATCCTAGTGGGCTCTCTCAAATCAGCATTAGGTACTCATTGTGGAATCTCACTCCACATATGGATTCCTAGTGGGCTCTCTCAAATCCACATTATGCACTCCTTGTGCAATCTCACTCCACCTATGGATTCATAATGGATTCTCACTCCACATTTGGACTTGTAGTGAATGCTCACTCCATTTGTGGATATATTGTGAATGGTCACTCCAGATGTGGAATCATTGTGAATGCTCACTCCATATATGGATAAAATGTTATAGTGGCCTCTCACTCCACATTTGAACTTGTAATGAATGTTCACTCCACATGTGGATTCATTGTGGACGCTCATGCCGCATGTGGATTGTATAAAAGTGGATTGATTGTCTGATAATTAAAATCAAAGCAATAATATCTAGAAATTTAATTAAACAATTATTTAAATTTAGCTTAATTTTCATAGTTTTTTTAATTCATTTTCCCATCAGACTTGTTAATAAAGTATTGGTGATAGGGATTTCCTTGATTCATATATATATGAGGGTATATCCAAAAGTAATGTCACTCATCCCGTGGTTTAATTGTTTATAGACCGATATGCATAAATATGATATCAAAATGTTCAGCAATTCAATTCTGATTAATATACAACGTGCTGCATTATTCGATTTTCATAACTGGATTATATGAACATTTAAAATATACCTATGACGTCATATCGCCGCACACGAAAATTACGATTGTTTTTCATTATCATAACAATTTTCTTTTATGCGTTTTTATAAAAGATAATTCTTGAAAGCAGACAATACTTTTGTGACGTGATGAAACAAATGTTTTGTGTCTGCTGCTAAAAAATCAATAACGTCACTCAACTTTGAAACTCGTAATATATCTTCAACGCATTGATTACTTAGCGAAAACACAGCGAATTTGTGACAAAAAGACGCTGCGCGTAGAAATGCACTTTTACTTAAATGTTTTTAAAGTCACCTACTTAAACTTAAGTTACACAAGGCGGCATCATAGGCTTATGTGTATGTAGTATAATATTTTAAGGGGGCATATATCACCAAATCGTTATCGATAAAGAGTCATATGAACGGTTTTTAGGCGATCCGAAAAGAACACCCATAGTATTTTTAACGCCGGCAATTCAATTCGACGTTCAAAACTGCAATCATTATGTGGTGAGTTAAATATTTTGCTGTGGGACTATCTAGGGGACACTTAAAAATAATTTGATTTCGCAGAGAGTAAGTGTCGGGTGGGTTACACATTTTAAAGGTCTTGGAAATGACTGCATGGTTTATGAGTCGTTAGAAATCACAAGGGATGAACTTCTGCTGGACGAGTAGGTGTCAGCAAGTAATGTCATTGTGACGTCGTTGACGTCGGACTTGCGGCGATGTTTGTAAGTATGTCTCATGAAAATGTTTATATTTCCAGAACTAGTATGTGCATTGTTGTGAAATTTGGCCATCATATTCAAATTAGACTGAAGTTACGGTGTGAATAATTTCGTGGTTTTACTGACATTATATACGATTAAATAGCATCAGTGACATTACTTTTGGATATACCCACGTATATACATATAATAGTAATTAATTACTAATTAATGCTAACATTTTGTGTATTTTCTAGATCTATGAGTTAGCGAAGGAGACTGTTGTATTACTGTTAGATTTTAACTCTGACAACCAAGGCTTGTTGGATTGGGTAATAGACCGATGTTATACCGGAACCAATGAGGTATCTGATGGATGTTTTAATGCTCTCGCTGCTGTCTTCCAAGCTAGGTATGTAGTATGTGACTTTAATGGTAACTAAGTTGAAGCTTTGGGTTCTGTTTATGGTTGAGCTGGTCAGGCTTGATCCTTAGTTTGATTTCAATTCTTTACATGAAAACAGGGAACCAAGTCTACTCGTGCATACTGTCAGTTAAATTTTTCAGAGTTACGGCCGTTTGTAAAAGACATTGGCGTTTGTGCCAAATATCCTTTTGTGATATTCTTTTAAAAACAAGGCTTAATATTGTTCTTCCTGTTTGGCTTACTGTAAGATTATAAAACAAGCAGTTATTATGACTAAGTCTACTATGTGGATTTTGCCATTTTGTTTTCAGTTTTTCGATTAATGTGTTTTTTCTATTACTTGAAAAAATAAAAATCTTGTATTACAGAGAATATCCATGTGATCATGTTGCTATGCTGAACCTTGCCATTCTGAATGTTGGCAATCCTAGAATGCCGACGCACGAGACGGCCGTGCAGTTGTTACATCTGTTAGACCGACGTTTCTTCCAAGAGGAGTCAGTATTACGTGACAACAGTGAGCAACATCAACCACTGAACGACGTATTCCTGTCCGTGTCATACTGTAGATCACAGATGTTTATGTCAGATCAGTTAGCCAGGCTACACCCTGATCTAACAATGCCCATATTCTCAGGTACGTGTAACCAGGGACATGTGTGTTCATGCATTCCTGTCTGTGTCATACTGTAGATCACAGATGTTTATGTCGGATCAGTTAGCCAGACTACACCCTGATCTAACAATGCCCATATTCTCAGGTACATGTTTCTAATGACATGTGTGTTCATGTATTCCTGTCCGTGTCATACTGTAGTGTCTGTTCAGTTAGCCAGACTACACCCTGATCTAACGATGCCTATATTCTCAGGTACGTGTTACCAGGGACATGTGTGTTCATGCATTCCTGTCTGTGTCGTATTGTAGTATCTGATCAGTTAGCCAGGCTACACCCTGATCTAACAATGCCCATATTCTCAGGTACGTGTAACCAGGGACATGTGTGTTCATGCATTCCTGTCTGTGTCATACTGTAGATCACAGATGTTTATGTCGGATCAGTTAGCCAGACTACACCCTGATCTAACAATGCCCATATTCTCAGGTACGTGTTTCTAATGACATGTGTGTTCATGTATTCCTGTCCGTGTCATACTGTAGATCACAGATGTTTATGTCTGATCAGTTAGCCAGACTACACCCTGATCTAACAATGCCCATATTCTCAGGTACGTGTTACCAGGGACATGTGTGTTCATGCATTCCTGTCCGTGTCATACTGTAGATCACAGATGTTTATGTCGGATCAGTTAGCCAGACTACACCCTGATCTAACAATGCCCATATTCTCAGGTACGTGTTACCAGGGACATGTGTGTTCATGCATTCCTGTCTGTGTCATACTGTAGATCACAGATGTTTATGTCGGATCAGTTAGCCAGACTACACCCTGATCTAACAATGCCCATATTCTCAGGTACGTGTAACCAGGGACATGTGTGTTCATGCATTCCTGTCTGTGTCATACTGTAGATCACAGATGTTTATGTCGGATCAGTTAGCCAGACTACACCCTGATCTAACCATGCCCATATTCTCAGGTACGTGTTACCAGGGACATGTGTGTTCATGCATTCCTGTCTGTGTCATACTGTAGATCACAGATGTTTATGTCTGATCAGTTTGCCAGGCTACACCCCAATCTAACCATGCCCATATTCTCAGGTACGTGTTACCAGGGACATGTGTGTTCATGTATTCCTGTCTGTGTCGTATTGTAGTATCTGATCAGTTAGCCAGGCTACACCCTGATCTAACAATGCCCATATTCTCAGGTACGTGTCGGGAGACATTAATTTTGTGTTGGACATCAAGCTGAAAGGATGTACATTTGTATGTCTGTCCAGAAGGATGTCACAAAGTTTATCTATGCTTGTTCTTCTTAACCACGGGTCAGATTCAATAAATCTTCACATTAAAACTTGGTACCTAAATTTAGGTTGAATGATTTGTGCCAGAGTTATGACCCTTTGTGTCATAAATCTTTCTCGTTTGCTTCTGCCAAATCTTAAATCAAACTGTATGTACATTAGAATTGATTAAACCCTTTTCTCCATAGAACAGTCAATGTATCATATATCCACCATCAATAAGCCTCGAATATTGAACCTGGAAAAGGGAGACAATCACAGTTACAGATTGTTTTCAGCATAGAGTTGTGTTACAGTGTGTATATCAACTGGTTTGTATTATTTCCAGAGATAACTCACAGATTTCAGACAGCTAAACCAGCCGTACGACAAAGTTTATTGAAGTATTTGTTGCCATGGTTACATAACATGGAGCTAGTGGATCCATCGTTGCCACAGAGTAATCCATTAAGTACATTCCTGACCCGTCTCCATGACAACTATACAGAAACATTAAAAGCACCATTGAAAGGTGAAGGTTGGGGGTCACAGGAAGCCACCAAGATGGTGCTCAATAACCTCTTCTATATAACAGTCAAGGTAACTCTTCTCTTATATCATTCAAATTTAAATCCTGTATTCTTCTTTAACAGCTACAAACTGGTGATGGATATTATATGCCGGTATTCATTAACTGAATCTTTATTAATATTGCATCTCAATTTACCACATTTTATCATTGTAAAAGAATTGTAAAGAATTTAAATTTGATCATAAGTTTAAGATTACCGTAAGTATTTTGATAAAACAGTACCCAAGTCTCTTTCACCCAAAACAGCTCAATGTTGAGATAAATCTCATCTCAAATATTGTCATGTGTCATTTGGATAATATCCAAGAGAGGATGGACTCAAAATTAGCATAAAAAAACAGCAAATGTTTTCTTTGTTTATTCCTGTAATTGTTAATGAGTTCTAACTTAAGATATTATAAATTAACTTATAAATTTAGACTCTGATTTGTGCAAAAACTCAATTTGAGGTGAGATTCCTGCTTGAGATGCTTAGGGAGATTGGGGCCAGTTAATTGAAACCACGCCTCTTCCCCTATGCCCCTACACCATGAGAAAGCCTGGATAAGTACCAGGTTTATACCATTGTCACACACTGCTGTGTGAGTGGGAGGCTTTTGTTTCTACCATAAATAGCAGGAAATATAGCAGGGACTATTTTTCACTAGTTTAAGGCCGGAAAATTTTGCGGGGACTTTTCATCTACATGGCCATTTAGGCAAGGAATTTACCCAAGGTATAAAAAAGCAAAAATTTAAGCCCTTCAGATTGGCCGATGACCTCTGTCTTTGATGTCAAACTTGCATTCACATGCTGAATCAAATTGTTTTGGTACTGAACAGAGAATATAAGTTTAGAACATTTGCTCTATTCATGTATATTTATCATAAGCTGCTGCTAGACACTGTGTCTGTGTAGGTCATAAACCACCAAGTAGAGTTGTTCTTTAACTCAATGTAAAGTGACCTAGGTCAGCCAAAAAAAATGTCAACTTTTCAAAATCTTTAAATCAATAGAAATAGCATCCAGTTTGAAGAAAACGAAAAAAAAGTAGGGGGTCATGTATCATATAAGAAATATTTGGTTCGTCAAACGCATTGAACAGATTTTCCCATATGTACGGATTTACTCACTGTCTGTTAGCCCCAACCCTACTTTCACTTTCATATTTAAGCCAGAATACAAAATATTTCTGAATAAAACCATTTCACTACATCACATACATGCATACAAAGCATTTAACACCAATTTCATGATTCTGATGCTGATTTGTCAAGACATACCCTCATTTCCAGTCGCTTTAAAGTTTTTTACCGGACTATTTGACTGTATCTGAATTTGGTCCGTGTAGGCATTTAGTGGTTATTTACCTGTATGTATGTTTTATATTTATAGTTTGGAGATGATCACCCACAGGAACTTGAGTCACTGTGGGCCGCTCTGGTACTATGTTGGCCAAATAATATCCGTGTTGTGATGCATTATCTTGTTATACTCATCAATATGGCCGCAGGAGAACTGTTAGCTCATGTAAGTACTGTGTTATATTTAATCACTTAGTATTTGTCTGATTTTCTTATGCAAGTTTTGGCTACAGACTTATTTTTTGGATGCATAATATTGCTAGTATATTATAGCTTGGCCACATTGACATGAGCCTGACCTTTTGATTACCATAATTTAATAGTCGATATAATGTCTACGTTTACTACACTGATTGAATGTTTTTATAATCAGGCAGTATCACGATGACGCTCGAGATGTACTACAAACACAAATCTTAAATGCCGATATTGCACAATTTGCTTGTGGAAATTGATATATTCAAAGCAAAAACCTTGTAATATATTCTTGTCCGAGTCATTTTCTCACTTGAAACTTAGCATAGATATTCACCATCACAAGAGGAGTCCATACTGACAACCCTGTGACATATATTAGTTATCTGCCCTTGTTAATATCAAAAAGGATAAAGTCGAGCATCCAGCACTTGAAGGTGGTGCTCGAGTTCTGATAATAAATAAGCTGGAATGTGTACATATCCCAAGAACTGCTTTTTTTTGGGACAAATAATAAGAATGGTCTCCCTTGATAATGCAGTTTTTTCGGCTAATTCTGCGCATCGACTAATTCTGTGCACCTTAACTTTCTGTTTCTTACAGACTTTGCTGGGTCATTTTCTTTCGGTCCTCAAGTGTTTTTGTAGATGTGTGTTACTTATGTAAAGTTTTACAATCATATCAACGAAATCGGAAAAGTATTTCTACGAAATGTTGACCAAAATGAGTGTCAACGGCGATTTTCGTTAATTTGACATACCACGTGACACATGAATTGAATGAAAGCACTTTTGTAATGGATAATGACTTTTCCTTTTTTGTCAACATTGTCTTAATGACTTATTCTTTCGATACTGTGATAAATTTCTTGTGAAACAAATCTTTGAAACAGACTATACAAAAAACAATTCCACTTGCGCAGAATTAGTGAAACAATTTCGTCATGAAAACTGGCAGCCATCTTGTTTTGTGACGACATTTGACATAGTTTAGAGAAGGCATGATATTTTGAATTGTTTACATTTGTCAATGAAGGTTGTTTCTATCCAAACAGCACCATTATTCATTCCAAAAATAAAAAAATCTTAAATATAGAAAGCCAATATCCATTAGGTGCGCAGAATTACCCGACAGCACTGTAGGTCTTTTTGTGTCCATTTCTAAAAATGGCTTGTTATTGATTGAGTCAATATTATATTTCAGGCAAAGCGTGTAATCAGTTATATTGGACGTGCTAGGCCAGAGAGGATGGTTGATGAGTTGATGGCAGAGTTACAGACCGTGGAGACGTTAAACTTAAACATTGAGAGGACGCAGACACCTCCGTTCTTCCGTCTGTCTGTGATCAGACGACCATTGATTGTACCTAACACTACCGATGACGAGAAGTTGGAATGTCATGCTACAGATCTAGCACTGGAGAAAGGAACATTACATACAAAACGTCACAGTGCTAACCAGGATGAGTCACATACTGAAACGTATGTTATGTCATTTGTCATATAACTATGAGCATGTTAAACATTGACATCACTTTTATATGAAATTTCAAATCTGGAAATATTGTTTTACTAACAAATCAACTAATAGTATCTCAATAGCTCAGTGGTTAGAAAGCTTGCCACCTTATCCAGGGACCATAGGTTCAAATCCTTGTGATGGCACACATATGCCTGTCATATTCAGCAGAATGCTGATCGGCAAATAAAGGCTATGTTCTACAATTTAAATGGCTGTGTAGACAAATTCATTTGAGTGTTGGATGTCCAGATGGATGTATTAAAGTTAGTGCTTCATCCTTAACCATTGTTTGGATTTGGATGAAACTTTTACATAACTACTTTGTACCATACATAGTTGTGCACATTGTCATGAACCAAGGTTTTAAGATTTTTGCAGGAGTTATAGCACTTGCAGGAAACGTAAATTTTTGTGTAAAAAAAACTATCTAGTTTGCATCTGAATTGCAGTATAATATGTATTTCAGAACTCCCCGTACAGACTCGACACAGGAGAGTGATTCCAGTCTGTCGTCCGATGACGAGATGTCGATACCATCGCCAGTACGTGCTGGGGTCGGGGACCAGCGTAGGAACGAGGCCAATGCTCCATATCCTTTACCAATGCCCGCATATGGTGGATACTTTGCTCCTTTATCTGAATACTTGCCCGATAGTCTTCAACCTTCTACTGGATTTCACAGGTACAGTGTTACCTCAGTTATATGACCATCACATTTGCGGCCTTGAAAAGTGTGTTCTTATTGGGGTTGAATAATAACATGAAATCTTATTAGTAACATTTATAAAATTTTGTCATATATATAAATATAACGGCACTAATAACTGCTGCCAGTACTAAAAAAGATCAGTAACAACTACCCTACATCTGACTCGTCTATGAATTGTCTTCTGCTTTATTTGGAAGAAGAACTAGGTAGAACTTATGCCCCAATAGTTGCGTAATTGTCAATATCTTATATTTTAAGATACAATTGTTATGTTTTACCCCCCACTTTAATTAAAGGGAAAGAACTGAGTTATTTAAGTTGGTAAGAGTGATATGATTATAAAATCAAGGAGGAGAACTCTGTATTACTCAATTCAAGTTGGTAAGAGTGACTTTACTTTTAAAATGAAGGGAGGTAACTCTAGCTTATGTTTGTATATTTCAGGAGTAATATAGCGATCATGTTTATGTCTGACCTTGTACTGGATGGACTAGAGATTGATTGGTCGGCACATCTTCCACTCATGTTACACGTTATATTCCTAGGTAAGATATAGCTGTTATACACTCCACAAATTTACAGTAGCCTAGTTGTGCTTATATCACAGAATAATCCATGTTTTACTTTTTGATTAAATTAGATCTTTATAATTATGATGGTTTAAAACTTTAGTAAAATGTTCATAGTCTTGACTTTCTTGTGTAACTGATACACTTACAAAAATTGAATGTTTTTTAAGAAATTTAAGATGCATTTTGAATACCACCCCTTGGCATGGTGGACATACCGCATGCTAAGTCTGCAAGTAAAAATATGTCAACAAAGGGTTGAAAACAACAGTAAGTACCTTATTCTTTGACCATTTTTCAGGAGATATCTTTGTCGCTCAAGCAGAGGTATGTCCACCCTGCCCTGGGGTAGCCACTGTTTGAAGCGTCTTCCCGCCTTGTGTTCTGATTATTGTTTTATGGTATATTTTCAGGCTTAGACCACAACAAAGAGCTGGTTTATGAACATTGTAAGAAGTTGTTGTTAAATCTAATGTTGTTAGCAGCTAATCAGGATTGTCCAGAGGTTGCTAGGCTGTTGCTGAGTTACCAGACAAATCTTGATGATACCCTACAGCT
Organism: Spisula subtruncata; assembly: GCA_963678985.1. Classification (NCBI taxonomy): domain Eukaryota; kingdom Metazoa; phylum Mollusca; class Bivalvia; order Venerida; family Mactridae; genus Spisula; species Spisula subtruncata. The sequence continues at coordinate 20,347,621 of OY787665.1, forward strand.
GATCACATCAGAGACCAAAGATTCTTCATCAACTGAACAAAGTGAGTTATTGTTCTTAGGTTCTGTAAAATCATTAATATTCAAGGGGGAGTTTATTTTGTGGATGATCTCAATATCAAAATCAAATCCCCGTGAATATTAATTATTTCTTTAGTATATGACTAGGTGGATAAGGTATCCTTGAAATAACGTCCCCATGAAATGGTCTTTTTATACCAAAACCACAAAATTTAGTCTTATTGAGATCAAATGATTTTACAGTAACCTGTTTTTATAGATTGTATTCTGTAACAAGGAACCAGCACTTGTTAATATGAGGAGTAAAAACAATGTTTTTGTGAAATTTTCATGGAACAGTATGACCTACCATTCAGAATTGAACCAGATAACTATCACTGATAGTTACTTTTCCTGTTTGTAAAACGGCTTAATTATCCCTTATGTATATGTTTGATTTTGTTGCCAATTTGCACAAATGTTCCTTAGAAGATATTCTGTTTTCTAACTATTTCAAGTTTTTTAAGACACTCTGTCATACCTTGGTTCCACTGAGATTGTTTGCCTTGGCAATGTCCCCCGCGGAACGCATCTGGAAACTGGTCCTCATGGTCTAGGGGAAGCTATGTTGCAATCACTAACTACTCACTACACTAACTATTAATTGATGTCAAATTATACTTAACTTACGGATTACAGGTAATACGAGTGTTGAGGAGCATGTAGAACCGCGGCCGCTGTTCCGTGTTGATAGTTCTACAACATTAATGCCCGGAACACCAGGTACCCCACCCACTCCGGAACAACCATCTACCGAATCTGTCACTGAGTCTACTGACCCAGATACACTCAACTCTGTCCTTGACATTGTCAAGGTCGTCATTGAGGTCATGAGTAAAAGGTTGGTATAACTGTTAAATTATTAATTTTCGTGGAGGAGTAATTTCATGGATTTTGTGGTTCACCTTCAACCACGAAATCAAATCCCATTGAACAATAATTTTGACCCACATATTTATTACCTGAAATGCAAAATCCACGAATTAACGTCCCATCTAAATGGTCTTTTTTGCCTTAACCACGAAATGTTGTCCCATTGAAATTAAATAATTTTACAGTATTACAACGCTAAATCTGAATCACGGAAAACTAAAATAAATGTAAGATCCAAATATAGTGAAAATATGTCGACAGACTGTGGCTGTTCATATTTTTTCATTAAGTGTCGTTTATGTGATGTGTACTTGGTATTTGATAATGGGGGAATATTCTTAAAATGTGTATGTTCAAAATATTTGATTGATATTTCAGGAGAGGTCGACCATTATGGTGTTATGAGGATATTACACCTAAAACACTGGTTACCCAGAGTGCATTACAGCTGGAGAACTTATTGCGCTTCATAGTGAAGTTCTTCAAACATCTATCACCGTTAGCACTTGTAGAACAAAGATGGTCGCAGGTTGCTATGCAACTAGCATTATCATGTTCTTCAAGACATTATGCTGGCAGATCATTCCAGGTAAAGATAGTATTTAAAGTTTATTCATGATTGTGTTTCCTCAGTAGTACGTAATCATTGTGGACATGCCATGTGGTGTAATCTTTGGCTAAGTATGCAAGTAGAAATCCTGGGTAGCAAATAAAATAATGTAGTCTGAATGTTGGGCCGAATCTGTTTACTTTTTGCACAAGTATATTAAGTAGAATAGCTAGTACTCATGAAGCGTATTTCAATCATCGTTTAGAGATATTTCGTATTTTTATAGTCATTTCAGCACTTTCAAACAAACTATGACTTGGGTCTTGTTTTTGTGTTTTCATATATTGGGTAGTTGTTGCTGAACTTCTTTTATCACTACATTATAGGTATTGAGAGCATTACATATACGACCTTCGTCCCAAATGTTGGCCGATATATTGTCGAGATTGGTGGAAACTGTCGCGGAACAAGGAGAAGATATGCAGGTATGTGTTGGTTACCATGGAAACATGGATACAATTTCCTGTTTGTGTTGGTTACCATGGCAACTGGATACTATTTCCTGTTATTGTTGGTTACCATGGAAACATGGATACTATTTCCTGTTTGTGTTGGTTACCATAGCAACATGGATATGGCAGGTTGTTGTATATGTTTATTTGTCATAGAAAATGATACAGTCTATGTGCTATTACCCTTGCAATCAAGAGGAATGTCACATTTGCTTTCTTAAACCTTCTGACTGTTAAAAAAACTTAAGCTAGTTGCGATTAATGATTGTACATGTGACTTCATTCAAATGAACTACAGTTTTTAAAATATTTGTAATGAGACCACCCTTGGGAACACTGTTCTTATTATTTTATTGGTATTTAGGTTGAATAGACCAAAACCATTAAAATGGATTTGCAAATTGTTTGCTTAATTGTACGGTAATCGTGATATTTAGAATAAATAAAAAAGTGAAAATGTGAGAAAAAAGTATGGCCTTAATTTTGAAATGGTGAAGTGATATTTAGGTGAGAGTTGGCTGTTTGTAACACCATTTCTTGTTCGATGTTTACAGGGTTACGTTACTGAGATTATATTGACACTGGAAGCTGTTGTAGATAATGTCGACCTTGAGATCCGACCTATAGACTTCATGAGAGATATCTTCATGTCTACACCTAATCTAGCACAGGGGCCAATAGGGGCTGCCGAGGCTAGAAGAGGGGGACTGATGGCCCCTAAACAACAACCATATCAACAACAACATATGCGAAGTGTTAGCTATGCTGTACAGGGGGTTGCAAGTAAAATTTCTGGCTGTAAGTGGTCTTAACTTTTTTTCTACTAATGTTTTTAACCATTTTGGAGTAAAGACTTTTATATTGTCTTATGCAGACTGACACTGAATAATTTAACACTTTTCTTTTATCAGGAAATCTAAACTTCATGATCTCGAGTAATGGCCATCTCTCTATAAATTCCTGTGTATGACTGACACCGTATCCCTTGTGCAGAATGAAGAATTAATAGGTGCATTATTAGGCCGCCATTATTTTACGAGACACATGACAATCTCATTAAAAACAATTCAGATTGGTGTGATAGTTCTTGTCATTGCCATCATACAGATAATCAAATCGTTGTACACCACTATTTTATTGTAGCAAAGTATTTCTTCATACCATGTCTCCTACGTTTTATCTTGCATTTCGTTTCGGCAATATAATACTGATGGGAGATTAAATAGCTTTGATAAAAAATTGTATATTTTATGTACATTATATATTGTTTTAACCATGTATTAGTCAGGTCTGTACAGCACTTTTGAACGTTTGTATACATGAAATGGTATAATAATAAATAAAATAATAATACAATGTTAATAAATCCCTCAACACTAGAGGTCATTGTTTGAAAGAACACACACAAGTTACTGTCTTTGATAAGATATCCTTGAAATTAGGTTCTATATAAATGTTTTTTCCCCCAAAACCACGAAATTTTGTCCCATTGAAATTAAATGATTTTACAGTACCATGTTATCATTTACAGTTTCAGATAATCGGAACAGGAGTGGAACGGAGTTAGAAATGCGACAGAAATCGAACGTATCACGTTCGCGGAGTGAGAAATCACTGAAGAATGCGGAGCAAGGCGTAGAGGATAAGTTAACCATCATGACACAGATGTTCTGGATTGCTGTATCTTTACTAGAGTCAGATTATGAATACGAATTTCTACTAGCTACAAAATTACTGGATAAAGTATGTACACTTGTTCGGTCATTTATACATTTTAATATATTTAATTTTATTCTGACAAAACTGGACTCTGAAAAAATTCTGACAATTCTGACAAAACCAGAACTTGTGAATTCTGAATACTGACCAATATGTTGTCCCCAATCATTATGATAATTACACCTGGGCGGAATGATGGCCTATATCGGCTACAGCTCTTGACCCTGATCCTGAGGTCACTAGTTCAAATCTCGACTGGGGCACTGGAACTTCTTCAAATGTGTTTCAGTGTTTTCTACCCTACTTGTATAATTACTTACATTATTACAGCCCAAGTACTGAAAAACTGTAACAAATATTGCCCAAAGGAATGTGTGAACAGAGTCCAAAACTCTTCTCAACTGGCATGCGAGTGATGACCCGACAAAATTGGCATAAAATACTTTGTATGAACTTAAAAATTTACTTTCGTCATATTTTTTGTGTTGTCACATACCTGGGTTCAAGGTCTTTGCTATAAATAGATCACCCAAAAATATGACGTCACGTGAACTGCCAAATTTGGGGCCGAAACATGTGCACTTTTGGCGCTTTTTTCAATGACGTACAGAAGTAATGACCGGACAGTCTGTTTCGAATCTTTCATGATTTATATTTAGAAAAATATAACCATGAATGTTTAGAACAGGGTCCTTACTTCACATGCATGCAAAAATATTCTTGACTTACGATATAACAAATCATGACTCACAATGTTTTCCTGCTAGGGGGCATTCTGAGACAGGCTAAAATCAATAATATACCATACTGTGTTTATTGACCAAAAATTGAGAAATTTTAGACTAGAAAATCATTGGCGCACATGCTTTTTTGAGCTTGCACACACACATTTTCTTTCCCCTGCGCTGCTTATGTCAATTTCGCAGCAGCGGACAATATTTTTGATAAATAAGTAATGCTTTATTGATTTTGATAAATGGTTCTACCAGAATCCTTTGAAACGTCCTTCTGAGTGATTTGATACAAAAATATATGATTTATTATGCTAAACAAAGTGAGGAGACCGTTTGTCTGGTCATAACTGCTGTCTGGTCATCACTTCTTTTCCAGTATTGAGACTATGAATTTTTACTAACATTTGTATGATATTGTTTGTTTCAGATTCTACAACATTTACAGCCAGACCGACCAGAATGTCGGGAGAAACTAGAGAAGATACAACAACAGATTAAATGGACAAACTTTCCTGGAGTACAGGCTCTACTGTTGAAGGTATGTTATTGGGGAGCGATGGCCTAGAGGTAGGGTGCTATTTGGGATCGAGAGGTCCCAGGCTCAACCCTTGTCTGGATCACTGGTTAATTTCTCTTAGGAACAATAACCCACATGCTCCACTCCACTGAGGTGTAAATTGGCACCTGTGTGGAAAGTGGCTATTCCTGGGCGCCGCAGATCAATAATGGCTGGCACACCCCCATGAGCGAAATATTTTCCCCATGGAGACTCAAATGTAGATTTCATTAGCCCAATGACCAGGGGAAATTAAAATGTCAAAGGGTTGTTGAAAGGCTGAACAGCTGAACTATTGGATTTGCCTTCCATTTGTCAGTCTGTCCATCTATCAAGAAATCTGGATCCTGCCATAACTCAAACAGTTTTCAAGTTAGGTTTATGACACTTGGTATGTGGATAGGGACCAATAAGAAGATTATGCATGACTAATTTTTTTCTTTTGATTCAGACAAAAATTGTGGTTGCCATGGCAACAGAAACATGGAAACCCTGAAAGCTTAATAGGGGACTTCTGTATTGCTTGCAATTCGTAATTACTTGTTGCATATTATATTCATCATAATGTGTTTCAGGGATGTACATCACATATTGCTGCAGAATCGGCATGGCAACTACTCACCAGATTGACTGTGTGTATTAATTCATCGGTCATAGATCCATCTGGTACCCATGGTTTCCCGATGAATGTGATAGCGTTGTTACCCTATCTAGTACATCATTATGAGAACCCTTCTCAGCTGTGCCGGGACTCTGCAGATCACATATCACAGGTAATGTTGTACTCTACTCTTTCATACCAGTAATCCATCTTTGACGAGGGGGTTTGTTTTGTTGCGTTAGTCAGTCAGACTGTTGGTCGGGCACAAGACCAAATGGTTTCCATTCAATAACTCAAGAAGGTTTTGCCCTAGGATCGTCAGACTTTACATGTAGTTGGTCAGAAACAGCTAATGACCCCTATAGATTTTTAGGGTGGTTTGTTAACAGTAAAAATTTTCTGCCCATAGTTATTAACATGATGATAATACTTTACTTTAAGGATGCTTTAATTGATTCAGCTTTTTACCCACTAGCAATAATTCCCTGTAAATATGTATTATCTGAACCCCTCAGACATTACTGACCCAATATTGTATTGGCAGCTTACGGAATGTCACTATTGTAAATGGTACTTGTTGTTAGTGTAATCTGAAGTATTTTAATCATTTTGTAAACACCATAGTTATACACCAATTTTAAAAGGCACCTTGGACACACTATGCAAACCATGTACTATAAGAATGTTCTGTTAAACACCATATATTGCTGGGGATGCTTGGATCTTTTTTCTTCGGCACGGTGGCACCTTACACCAGCAGATATTTGAGACAATATTTGATACATCCAAGGAAAGTTTAGCATCAATCACAAGAGAGTCTTGTGTATTTTCCATTGAATATGTATTTGTTAACAGATTTGTGCTCAGAAGTCTGAGAGATTGAACAATCTTGGTACGGTAATGTCACTGTATAGTCGTGGTACCTTTGGCAAGGACAGTTTCCAGTGGACGAAATGTGTAGTGAAATATTTACATGATGTGTATGCTCAAGCTAGTGTGTCTATGGTCTCATATCTAGTCGAGGTAAGTACACGGTTAACTCACAGGTGACTGTATCTTTGAAAAAGACTGAAACGAAAAAAGAATTATTTTGTAAAAAAAATTTTTTTTTTTTTTTTCATTAGCAACCATTTTACTTAGATTGTGAAAGTCGAAAGGTTAGAAATGTTCTGCTTTTGTTCAGTTCTATTTTATAATGAACGTGATGAAATGGCATAAATTAAAAACACACATTTTAATATTTCCATATTGACAAGGCTGATAACCCTGTGACCTCTATTTATTGAGTTATCTGCCCTTGTTACTCTTAGAATTTTCACACACAGGTGAGTAAGGTTACTAAGTTAAGTGCCTAGTAAGGGTACTAACAATATTGAGAAAGTCGAGCATCTAGCAGTTGTAGGCGGTGCTCTTGTTGATATATCGCTGGCTTAGAATGAGAAGGTCATAGGTACAAAATCAATATTTTGAGAAAACAAGCAAAAACTGTCTGAAATTTACTCTTTACTTTTGGTAAAACAAGCTTTCACAACTTCATTTTGGTCAACATGACAAGTTCCGATTTTCATGAAAATAGGCTCATAAGAAGCGCCTTGTGATTCAGATTTTAAATATGTATGAGGGTTATAAGGTCGTAAGTAGTAGTTACGACCTTCTCATTCTAAGCCAGCGATATTTAGTTGTAAGTGTTGTGAAATCATGTATTGTTTATTTGCAGGTTCTGGAGAAAGGTCCACATTCCTATCAGCTGTCTGTCTTACAGATCCTACACTGTATGGTCCATTATATAGATCTAAATGTACAACCAGCTATAGTGCTCAACCAGGAACTATTCCATACAGTGTCTAAACATGTACAGGTATGTTACACTGTAATATGATGTGACATTTTATCTGATTATTTGTTGTTACCCACTGACCATGTATACCCAATTATATTAAAATTGGTATGTTTATAACCCCATAAGAGCTAATAGAACATTCAACCATTTAAAGTCTAAGTCTGAATTTAAGTTTTAAAAAGTTTGTGAATAAGACCCTTGTAATATCTCAATATTCTACCACTTACAGGGACCTCACTGGAAAGAAGCTATAAAGATATTAAAGTTAACAGTTGCTAGATCTTCATCATTGACATCAGCAGCGTCCAGTACCTCCGAACAAACATACGCCTTGCATAGATCTCTCGCTGAAATTGACGTGCTCCATAAAAAAGAACTACCAGGTATATTGTTATCATTTCTTTTCACTTCTGGATGGATGGATGGGGGGCGGGCTGGTGGGTGGCCTTGCGGGTGGGCGGGCGGACGGATAGATGGGTTCCTTAATCATTGGTCGGATTTTGATAAAAGGAATCATGAATTTCTGTGACACATTAGCTTAAGCTCAGATGTACATAATGGTATTACATCAGGCTAGGATAGGACCAATTATCATAGATTTAAATTAAAGTCCATTTACATTTTTGTTGATTTATCTGGTTGGCCTATCTGTTGGCATATATCTTTACTATTTCTCTTACAAACTTTATCTATGCTACTTCTCAGTACCACTGATCCAAGTTCAACAAAACTTCACATGACTTGTTAGTACCAAGCCTAGATGTGTATAATGGCAAATCTGTTGACACTGTGCTTATATATATTGTTCTTGAATTTATGGCCCTTCGTGGTGTTATGGATTGTTTTGGTCCATACTATATATCATTTACTGTGTGTTTAATGTGAAATGGTACTTATGATAATAATGAAAAGCTTGTCAAGTGAAATTGCCGTCGTACATCACTAAAAAAAATTGAGAAGATGTGAAAATTCCATATAAACAAAAATGTACTTATTTTATTTATTTGACAAATAGGGAGAACACTAGACTTCAGTGTTGACTTGTCTAGTACATCTATCATTGGACGTAAGTATTTGAATCAAGAGCTTCATACAACGACACATAGTGATGCGACCACGCCCAGTAACCAGTCCTCACTGAGTCGTAAAGGTTCAAACAACGAAGCAGACACATGCTGGAAGAAACCACAAAATTCACAGGTAACATGTTTAAGACATTCTACAGAGGTTCTAGAATTCCCGATATCCGGATTTGCAGCATCATATAGAATGTGCATAATAAAAGTTATTTGATGAACATATTTATGGTCATTTCAAGTTCCATAATCTGAATTTTAACAATAAAACAATGTTTGGAACCTAGTTAAGCTGTAAAAGTGTGTGCAAATGGCACATGAAATAGACATGCAACTTATTTTCAGGATTGGGCATTATCCCTCAGTAGGACCCCTGATTCTAGTTATTAACTCCTTGTATTAAATTTGTGTTTAACCATGGGCCAGCCAATGCCCTGTCTTCAGTACAAATATCTGGTAAAATTTGCCTCAAATTAATTTGTTGAATCAGAGTCTGAGCGTAGTTTGATGCAAATCACTTGTTTGAGCAATTGAAATCTAGTTGTAATAGATTGTTTCAGTTTTGTGACGCTGAATATCAGTTGTAGAAATAGTTTTCACAATCACCCTACTTTGTAAGAAGGCCTCTGTTACAAAATAGTATTCGTCCATTTTGGTTCATGAGAAAAAACCTATTTTTCATGGAATTACTGCATTCTGTTTTGAATTTGACATCAAATGTATGATTTTCATGTTTAATACTGTTGATATACTTGATTTTAGACGAGAACACGTGAGAGGTTGACAGAACTGCTGGCATGTTACGGTCAGAAGAGATTACCTAAAAGTCCCTCAGTAAGTATCCGACTTTATTGCTACCCCTTACATAGTGTACTGGTACAACTGTTGTTGGTTCTGTGAAGAGAAATACATGGTATTATGATGGTGTTGTTTTTATATGACTTTATTTTCTAAATACATGTACTTTAAAATCATTTATTTTGATGTGGGATTAAATTTTGTAGATTTCATTGTTTCCTTTCAACCATGAAATCAAATCCAATTAAACAATAATTTTGACTCCTGTATTTATTATGTGAAATGCAAAATCCCCAAATTAATGTCCCATCAAAATGGGTCTTATTTATTTACCAAAGCCAGGAAATTTCTTCCCATTGAAATTAAATGATTTTACAGTATTTATATTTATTTCATTTAGTGAGAGTATATCACGTATAGATAAATAGATTACTGGCCTTTTAGGCTTTAACAGACTTCCCATTGTTTGTATGACATGACTTGATACTCTGAATGGTACAGTCCATGGATGGCAAAATGATAGCTAGAATAATTTCAATTAATAGCCCCATGACAACCACCAGGACTCTGACCTGGGTAGAGCAGCCAACAATTTTGTATTTATTCCACCATTCCCAAGCCATAAGTCGTATGAAAACGGTCCTGAAAAACAAATAAAAAGTCACCCCACGACTTATGGAAGAGTTTACCAAAAAAGATAAAACATCTTTGCCCCGATGAAAGACAATTTTTAACAAGTAACAGAGCCAGTAACATTACAAAAGTCCCCCTGGGACTTATGGCTGCATGTGATTTATGGCCGAGTATTTACGGTATGTTTGTGTCAATGTCTTATCATCCCTTGTAAGACAAGTCCATTTCTCTCTTACATTCAATACTTGTTTAAAGAGACTTATCTCCCTTTATTCCAAGTCAGTTTTCTGTACTATGCCATGCTGAAACCAGTAAATAATATACTGCATGCTTCCCAACACACCCGATTGAATCGGGTTTTCACGTTTTGAAAGAGTAATCCCGCTTGTCACAGTCAGAAGTCATGAAAACCACTTGATAGTCAGAAAAAGTTGGGAAGCATGATACTGTACTGTATAGTTGATTAGCTTTGTTGCTTCATTTTCTCAACATACTGATTCATAGAAACGTTTTATTTGCATGTGAACAATGAACATACATAGTGCTGCTACTTGCCTGATTTTCTTTTGTCCATTTGATCCATTGTATAAACTATATACTGTATGATCATTAATTTTCGTTGGGGATTAAATTTCATGGATTTTGAGGTTCACCTTTATTAATCATGAAATCAAATCCCATCAAACGCTAATTTTGGCCATAGTGTTTAATACCTGAAATGCAAAATCTTGGATTTCATGTTCCGTTGAAATTGTCTTTAATACCAAAACCACGAAATTTCATCCCATCAAAATTAAATGATTTTGCAGTAGTTATTCCATATTTATCATAGTCTATTGAACAGTTAAAAAAATGCAGTCTTGCTTATTTCAAGGACCCTTGTCCTTTTGTCTAACTATTAATTATCCACAATTTCTTATGCATATAAGAGGGTTGCCTAGATAGCATATAATCTTCTTCTTTTTCCAAGCCTGTGAAATGTACATATTTTGTAGCTGTATCATTCTGTTTGGCTTACTTTTGTATGAATTACATGTTATTTTGGGACAACCCTCATATTTGTATGGACTGTCACCAGATTTCTGGCTTCTGAAATATTTGGATCTGTTTTTATATTTTTGAAATTAGCAGAGTTTTGCTGCTGAGCTTATAGAATACATGTAACACAAAAATTAATTTAAATTAACTTTATAGTACCCTTGCATGCTTATACATAGTATATTTCCTAATATAGAATTAACCAATAAATTTGTGTATTTTGAATTTAATTTCGTAATAGTTTAGTTTGTAAAAAATGGGATATCGACAATTGGCTAAAAGCTTTTATTAGCCTCCTGCGATATGAACATCTATTTTCTCATTAAAATTTTGTAACAAAAAAATAAATGATATAATCCATACCCCACCCACATTTTCGAATTTTATATAAAAGATTATATTGAATTAATTTGTATTTGGTTTTGTAAGAAAAGTGATTAGGAAACATGCGTAGCCTGAATAAGGCCAGTAATTGAACATTTATCATTTTTTTCTAAAAAATTAATTGATATAATCCTTACCCCACCCATATTTTTGACTGTTGATTTATTGCATATGAAGGAATTATCTTTGAACAAGGTAAGAATGTCATTCTCTGATCTGCATATAATCCAGTGCATTCATTCTCTCTACCTTCTATGTATGCATGTACATCTGGTTACTATGGCAACAAGCTGCTACATTTTACAATGAAATTCTGAGGCTTTCACTAAAATTTCTACTTGGCAGATTTTTTGTTCATTCTTGTGGGGGTTTTTGGTTGATTTTTTGCTGGATGATGTGAAATATTAGTAATAAAATGCATTGCTCAAAGAAATTCTGAGGCTATCACTTAACTATATTACTAGACATTTTACGATTTTTTGTTTAATTGTTATGGGACTTTTTGTTTGATTTTTATGCTGGATGATGTGAACTATTAAAAAACAAGCTACATTGTACAATAAAATTCTGAGGCTTTCACTAAAATATATTACTAGGCAGTTTGAATTTTTGTTTGATTGTTATGGGGCTTTTTCAGTTTTTGATTTTTTTGCTGAATGAATTGTTAAAAAATAATCTTAGAGACATAGGTTTTGAGGGTCTGACTCAATATCCAAAGGTTACAAAGTCATGGGTAGTGAGATTGAATCACATGGAAGATCAGGAAACTGAATGTGTCAGCCTCGTTAAATAAAGGCGTTACCACATACATGTATTCAATGGCAGTACTGGTTAGTCACCCAGGAAGTTGTCGGTTAGAACGACTGATATAAATCACAGGTGACTGTATCATTGATAAAGACTAAAATTTAAAAAAATTTGAAAATTTATATTTTTCTAGGAAAGAAAAATATTTGTGTGGTTTTTTTTTGTTATCAATGATGCCGTTATCTGTGGTAAAATTGGACTGAAGCATTTTCTAATCGCATGATTGTTCTTTTGCATAAAATCAACTGACTGTCAACTTTTCATGTGCTTAAAAATTATCTACGGTACCTATTGTCTCACTTGCTATCAATATTATGTTACTAAAGCACCTGGCAATATCCATAAGGGTTTGAAACAAACGGCAGCATTCTTTTCTACGCCGTTTGTGATTATTGTAACATTTTTAGACCCCTCAGATGAAAATAGATGAAGTAATCTTGAATTTGTTTATATATTTTTTTTAATGCATACATAATAACAAGAGACAAAGAAATTAATTTTGAATTTTAAAAGGATAAAATTTTGAATTTTAATTAAATGAAAATTTTGAATTTTAAATGGACTAAAATTTTGAATTGTAAAATGGATGAAATTTTATATGGACAAAAAATTTGGATTGTAAAATGGATGAACATTTTGAATTGAAAAAAAAATGTTAATTTAAAGTTTTAGTTTCTGATTAAAAGGGGTACAGAGAGAATATTACTTAATATAATGTAACAAAGTGCTAGTATCTAAGTGCAGGGGCCTTATTCACCAACGTTTTAAGTCTAAAACACAGACTTATTAGACTTCTGCACTGTCAAATGTTCTGTTTGCTCTCAAGTTGTTATAAATGTACCTATTTTGATATAAGTGGGTATACATGTTCAGTGGATAACAGCAAATATTCATTTAAAATTTCACATGGTTAAATCTAATTGCAAAGAAATGGCAGCGGTTATATAATTTGTCATTTTTGAGTCTGAGTTTCAGTTTTACAATGTTGGTGAATAAGGCTCCAGATACACATATTGCTGAGCATTGTATACGGGGATGGTGAGAAAGTGTCCATCTTTTATTGTTGTAACTATATACCAGTACATACATACATATATATACCAGTACATGTACATTCACACATATTTGGTATGCTTTGTCCCTCAGCTTTTATCAACCATCGACCATTTCACCAGATTACGGCATATACTTGGCAAACCTTGCAGCATTTTTATTAACATGGGTAAAAATTTTCAAGATTTTTCCTGAATTTAGAATTGCGAGTGTCCAAAAAAAAACAATTCCCTATATTTTTCCTATGTGAAATGACAGGATTGCAGAATTTTTTTCCTGATTTTCCTGAACTTAAGAATTGCAAGTGTTCAGGAAAAAAATTGACAGGGTTTCAGGAATTTTCAAACTTTTACCCATGTTTTATGTGTTTATACCATTTTTTTTCAGCGCAGGACTCCTGATATTTAAATGAAAAATAACATGAAACCACCAAAAATTTTAACTCAATTTCAGTTTGAAATTTGTGGTGTATTTTGTTGTTGTTTATTTTAATGCGAGTTCTGTGATTTCAGCTATACCGTTGGCTTCAAATAACGCATTCAACCATTGCTTATTTTTTTTGTGGTTTTAAGAAATCTAACTGAACCCAGTTATTCGGTCCAATGCTTGTTGCTTGGTTATGGTATATTGTTTTTAATTATGCATTATAATCTAACCAGGGGGGGGGGGGGGTGGTCACATAGGGTAGTAATCCTGATACACTGCTTCTCAGATATGTTAAAGGCAGTGTTCATACTGTTATGGAAGTCATACAGAATACACAACACATTAGTTGTGTCAGAGTGTCATGCTGACTTTCAGTTCCATCATAGTAATATGAAAAACCTGTGTGACTGCTTAGTTGCTCAAACTCTGTTCTGTGTTTGTTTAATAGAGGTCTTTCTGACTAGAGCCCGACCTGAAACATGGCTGAACTGACTTTTGGCAACAAAAGCAGTTACTGAAGTTTTGATGAAAAGTCAGCAAATATAATTATAATCTATGTATCATCAATTCAATAAGAAATACTAATGAGGGAACTATCCCATTTCGAAAGAATAGTGGGGATTACTGTTAACTCAGGTATAACCAGTTACACCTAGATAAACATAGTTTACCTGATGGACGAGCTAATGTTTACAAACCATTCTCATTTGACTTTGAAAGGACTGTTATTCTGAACAGTATGAAGTTCATATATGGATGATTAAGGGCCAAAATGTTTCATGCTTATGTTTAATTACTTAAGGATTCAAATGAAAAAAAGAAGTTGATTAATATACAGATGGTATTATATTTTTAGGGTTAAATAAACCTGGCACTCCCTTATATGCTCACCTGTCACCTCATGCACTTTCAGAGCCTATGTTAAGGGGGCTAACTCTTGTTGAGTGGGTGGAGCTCACAGTAAGTAGGTGTGGCTCTTATTAAGTGGGTGGAACTTTTATTATGTGGGTGGTGCTAAATCCCCAGGCTTTCTGCGTATGAGGACATCTGACACAGTGGGCGGATATCTCTTGTGATCATGCATCTCTTAAAAGAAGGTGCAGCTATTGTTTTGTGGATTAATATTTAGATATTTAGTGGGCGTATCTCTCAGCATGTGGTTTAATACCTCTCAGTAAGTTGGTATAACTTGTGTTTAGTGGGTTAGATAGGTGGAGCATCTATCAAGTGGGTAGAGCTATTGTTGAGTGGGTGATGCTTCCATCAAGTGGGTAGAACTATTCTTGAGTGGGTGGAGATTTCATCAAGTGGGCAGAGCTATTGTTGAGTGGGTAGATATTTCATCAAGTGGGTGGAGCTATTTTTGAGTTGTGTGTAGCATCCATCAAGTGGGTAGAGCTATTGTTGAGTGGGTGGGGATTTCATCAAGTGGGTGGAGCTATTATTGAGTTGTGTGTAGCATCCATCAAGTGGGTAGAGCTATTGTTGAGTGGGTGGGGATTTCATCAAATGAGTAGAACTATTGTTGAGTGGGTGGAGATTTCATCAAGTGGGTAGAGCTATTGTTGTGTGGGTGGAGCTTCCATCAAATGGGTGTGGGTGGAGCTATTGTTGAGTGGGTGGAGATTTCATCAAGTAGGTGCAGCTATTGTTGAGTAGGTGGAGCTTCCATCAAGTGGGTGGAGCTATTGTTGAGTGGGAGGATCAATTATCAGTTATCAATTAAGCATGTGATTATCATAGTTATGAAGTCACTTTTTGGTGTCACAAGTATGATAAATCACCCAAATCTCATAAAATGTAGCTACTTGAATGATGTTTTTTCGTCATCAAGAATATGTTGTAGT
Organism: Spisula subtruncata; assembly: GCA_963678985.1. Classification (NCBI taxonomy): domain Eukaryota; kingdom Metazoa; phylum Mollusca; class Bivalvia; order Venerida; family Mactridae; genus Spisula; species Spisula subtruncata. The sequence goes on from OY787665.1 coordinate 20,363,125, forward strand.
GTTTCTCCTCAAAAATGATATTACGCCATAATGTAGATTTCAAGTTTCTGATTATGTAGTAAAAACCTGCTGTATTTTGGCACTGTAATAGAAATATATTCTTAAATTACACAATTGTATCTTCAATGTTCTTTTTCTATAGTAATTACGTTTTTGAAGAAAGCTCAAATTTTCATTTTTTCTGTTAAATTTCACTTTTTATGTATATTTAGTGAAAACTACTAGTATTGAACCATAATCTCTTGTCACTTGATTTTCATTTGTAATACACTATACATGTCACAATGTGGCATTCTCATAGATGTAGAGGTTACTTATAGCTAGGCTTTTTGTAGAAAAACAGTTCAGCTATTGTCATGATGGGATTGTGTGTGGGCAAGGGTGTGTGCCTGAACTTGGTTGGTTAAGTTTACTGTCCGAGTCATTTTTTCAATTACTATCAAAGGTTACATCCCCTTGAAACTCAACATAGTTATTCGATGGCTTAGAATGAGAAGGTTGTAACTACTACTTACGACCTTATAAGACTCATACATGTTTGAAATACACTTTACAAGGTGCTTCTTATGAGCCTATTTGCATGAAAATCAGACATTGCCATGTTGACCAAAATGAAGTTTAAATAACTTGTTTTGCCATAGGTAAAGAGTAAATTACAGACAGTTTTCTCTTGTTTTCTCAATATATTGATTTTGTAGTTACGACCTTCTCATTCTATTATATATTTTCCCTTGTTCCTCTTAGAATTTTCACTCACAGATGAGTATGGGTACTATCAAGAAGGAGAAAGTTGAGCGTCCAGTACTAGTTGGCAGTACTGTTGTTTGGTTTTATCATCTGGGCATATCACTTGCTTTGAAAGCTGTTTTAAAATAGTTGGGCACTATAAAAGTTTTACCTCCCCTTGGATAAAATGGTACCCGCTTTATGTGTATATTACATTGGGCTGCTTATAATGTGGGAAACAGAAAAAAAACGTAAATTTACAAATATCTTAAAAGAAATCAACAACTTTTTATCAACCTAGAAAAAAACACTGAAACGACGTTTCCGGCCTCTTTATTTGTACTCAATGAATTCACAACCCCACAAAATTTATTTTTACCAAAATCTGCATATAATTTTTTTTTTTGATTGAGAATAAGTGATAAATTTGAATGCTCTATTACAGGATTTTGATTACATTATAATTTGATTTTGATAAAGTATAAATCTATATTTTATATTATGACCTTTGTTTCAGAATTTTGTATTTCCTGAAGTTTCTTGTTTTAAATATATAAATTGGATGAATTTCATGAGATGATGTTTATATTTTAACTTGTAGGTGATGTTCAGCGAGTGCAGTGATACATTGAATCTTATTAGTCCTTCTTTTGAAAATCAGACTTTTAAATGTAAATGGAACATTAAAAAATTGTGATAAATTGACATTATATCAAGTTGATGGCTTAGAATGAGAAGGTTGTAAATAGTACTACTTATGACCTGATACATATTTCAAATCAGCATAATAAGGCACTTCTTAAGAGTCTATTTTGATGAAAATCGGAACTCGTCATGTTGACCAAACTGAAGTTGAAACAGCTTGTTTTAGTCATGTTGACCAAACTGAAGTTGAAACAGCTTGTTTTACCATTAGGGAAGAGTAATTTTGGGACAGTTTTTTTCTTGTTTTCTCAAAATATCAATTTTATACTAACGACCTTCTCATTCTTAGCCAAGCCAGCAAATTGTGTTTATTATGAAATTGTATATATTTTATTACATTGTGTCTATGTTTTGACTTATAGGTGATATTTAGTCAATCTAGTGATACGTTGGACCATCAACAAAGTATAGCATCAAGTGGTGAGGATTCTATACCAGATATTGCTCAGTCATGTAAGTAGTCTCTGTGTTGCTCTACAGTTTTCTTAAATGTAGAAGAATTGTCTCCCCTGAAAGTGAGACTTTTTTTATTTGTCTTCGTCCCCAGTGGGACATAAGGTTTAATTGATCTCTTTGGCTAGTTTCTGAGCCTCTCCCATTCATTTGATAGACTTGACTGGAAGTAAGAAGTGGAAGTACTAAATAGTGAAGAATTGTCTTCTCTTCTAGTAAAACAAAAGTGAATTGTCTCCCTTTGAAGTAAAGTGATTTGTCTCCCTTAGACTTTTGAAATAATTCTCTTCTTTTAAAGTAAAAGTAAGTCTCCCTTAGAAATAGAAATGATGTGAATCGTCTGTAATTAAAAAAATATTGAATCGTCTCCCTTAGAGCTAAAAAATCAGTGAATTGTTTCCCCTGGAAGTATAAATAAGTGATTTATCTCCCCTTGGAATTGTAATTTGATTGATTTATCACCATTGGAAGTGAAAAATAAGTGAATTGTCTCCCTTAGAAATAGGAAAAATCCAATCAATGAATTGTCTCTGCTGACAGTAATACGCTCTAATAAATCAGAGGTTAGTCAAGTCCCTAGACTTATGTTTTGGACGAAAATATATACTGGTTGATAGAGAATGATAGTAATATTGATGTTGTATATTTCAGCTGATGGTATATATAGTGTGGACAGCAATGGTTTGGATATGGTGAAAATGACCTTTAAAAACTTTGATTTCCTTGGTGAATATGAGGCAGAATACGACGTAAGTATCCAGTGCCTTCTCTTACTATGCTTAGAACTAAAGTGATTTGTCTCCCCTGGAGTGAATAGTTGAATTAACATTATTTTAGTTCAATCCGTGTTTGGTGGTTTATTTTCATTATTTAAAACTGAGGTATAATATATATCAATATGCCTCCCACATGTAGCCAGGAAGACATTTGACTTTGTGCTGATTGTCTGAATGGATGGATGCACTTGAATAGTTAGTGCCAAACCTATTTGTGTATATTGTCAAGAATTTCAGATCAGATGGTTAGGCCCTTTGTTGGACATATATTTTGTGTGTTCTTTATTTGTTATTGGTATACATTGTTTACTTTCAGGACAATGATTATTTCACATCATTTGACCATAGTCGACGCCATTCATTCAACGATTCACCTGACCCTGATCATCCCCGACAACGATCATCCCAGTTTGGTAGTACGCCAGATCTAAACATTCTCGGCAAGTTATCACTAACAGAAATACCGACACCTGGCATATCTACAGAGAGTATTAATATTGACAGAGAAACACTCTCCGGTAGAGAGGTAAGAATAGTTGCTTCTCTTATAAGGAGGTAAAAATGTCTTGTTATTTTAAACCAATATTCCAATCGGTGTCACACCAGTGAAATTTCTGTCATTAAAATCTATGCAAAATGACTCAAATTCACATCTCTAACTCGGATAAACTAACATTTGAAATGATTTTCTGTGGCCGTTTCCATAAAAAACACTCACTGTCATTCAAAATAAGCTGGAGAAAAGGGCATGTTGGTAGTTTCTTTTTCGAGCTATTGTAGGTCTTCTGGTTAGACAACGCTATTTTCCATGCCTCAAAAGCTGACTCAACCGAAGCACCCACACATTGCTAGTCTTCAGCCAGCGGAAGATAGTTCTGAAAAATATTGATTGAACACTCTTAAAAGTTAGCATGCAGGCCATATTACAGCTACATTCATGTACTTGTACAGACTTTGGGCCGGTGTGACACCAATCAATCTATCGTCTGCTACAATATAAGCATTTTTGTCATCATCATTTGGTTGGGTTGGCTATTAGTGTTTAGCATGTTTGTTTGGTAGGTCTTAAAACTTTGGAATTGATTAATAAGAGTAATTTTACCAGCTGTTTCATTTAATTTTGTAGATCATTTGTATATTGGTGAGAAATGTACTGACTAAAACCTTTTTCAAAAGTTCACCTATAAAACTCATGTGACAAAAGTTAATAATTCTGATTTTGGTGTTTGAGATTGTATGTAGTGTTGCATCATTTATCTAAACCTGTGTTGGAACTTAGATCCCAGGTTGGTAGTTTACTTATATAAAATCAATATTTCCCACAGTCTGTGTCGTCGACGACAGAGGACACACATCATCAGTGTTCGACACCGTGTGCTGGCAGTGTGATACGTAATACAGATCTAACAGAAGAACACGAATCCAGCGCTATGACAGCATCAACGTAAGTCAATACTCATTCCAACAAGGTTTTTCTGACCTCTGTTCAACTGTACAATCGCTGAAAAAAACTTTTGTTGAACATGATAAAAACAAACAGAATGCTGTAAAATCATTAATTTTTGTGAGGATTAAAATTCTTGGGTACCAATTTTCTAGGGCTCTTTTTACCTGTTTAGCAGCTCAAGCACCCTTTGACATTTTAACTTCCCCTGGTCATTGGACTACCTATGGAAACCTACGTTTGTGTCTCCCTGGGAAGACTATTTCTCTCCTGTGGGAGTGGCTGTCAACATCAATCTGTGGCAGCCAGGAGTAGACACTGCCTGACAGGTACCAATTTACACCTTGTTGGAGTGGAGCATGTTGGTTATTCTTGCCCAGAGAAATAAACCTGTAGTCCAGAAGGGGGTTTAACTCGGGACCTCTCACTCCCGAAGTGCTCGCCCTACCTGTGAGCCACTTGCTCCCCACATGGTTCACCTTCCACCAGGAAATCTAATCCCATCAAATAATAAGTTTGACCATTGATGAGGGGCATATTGCTTTGCTCATGTCCTTCACCAGTATTTGAGACCAAATGGTTTCTGTTCCATAACTCTTGAACGCTTTACCCTAGGATTTTCAAACTTTACATTTATGTTGGTCAGCAACTGAAGATGAACCCTGTTGATTTAGAGGTCAGTAGGTCAAAGGTCAAGGTCACTGTAACCTTTACCACTTCTGACTATTGGGCTGTCATAGGGGCGTACATGTTTTACAAACGTCTCTTGATTTCTCCTGTGAAAAAGAAGATTTTCTTGTATTCATGTAGTTTTCTTGTTTTTATTCTAGACACAGTGTAGACAGTATATGTAGTGATGATCAGGAACTGGTTGATCTAAGTGCCAGTAATACGTCTGCTACATTCCCAAGTTTCCTACATTCGTACGTGTACTTGATGACCCCGGGGGATGAGGTGGATGAACTATGGAAACAACATGTGACCAAGGTCGTGTCAGAATCTTCTGTCAATAATACTGTGTATACAGCACAGATATTTCCTAAACTTTACAGGGTAAGTGTATGTGCGCCTGTTTCCTTTGTTTCCCATTCTTCATAACAGCACTGTAAGACAACTCCTTATTATTCAAGGGACCTTGTTACTCAGCATAGGGATTGGGATTTCATAGTCTAACACAGCCAGCTGCTTGACATATATATGCACTAAGAGGAAAACACAGGTGCATTTGAACTAACAGCTAATTGTTAGCTTCTGATTTTGAAGCGTAGTAAGCAAAATAACATAATGTTTGCAGGAAGCAATGTAACACATTACATATTGGGTCTTGCTGTGTTGTCAGATGTAGTACTAGTACATTGGCGCTGTTAGAATCCATATTATAATTAATGTATAACAGTTCTATCGTTTCCATTTGTCAATTTCATCCAGGATTTAATTACTATATGTCCGGGTTGTTTTTTACCTAATTTCACAAAAATGTTCCTTCCAGCTATAGATTCTTCCAATTACTGTTGGGTTTACATATTTTCTTATATATTTTCAGGAATTGAGAAGAAGACTTGGTACTCTAACTAAAGATGCCTATTATTACATTGCTAAAACTGAAGGTCTAAAAACCATCGGAGCACAGCTTGATATCCTTTATATTGTTATTAACATTATCATTGTCTATCATGTTATGAGTGTTTGCCGGTTTTTAGGCAAACTTGTTTCCTATCAATAATTCTGGTGTAGATGATCCCTATAAATTTTAAACTGATGGAATACTTATGCTACTAGTACTTTCAAAACCTGCAAATAAGTTCAAAAAAACATCTTACAAACATTTATTTTAAGACTATTTCAAAATGTACATGTAAATATTATATGACACTAAAAAGAACCGCATTGACAATTTTTCTAAAAAAAGATCAAATCATGTTACATCAATAATACCAAAAGAATACTGCAACATCTTACTTCGGTCAATTTATTTTCATATATTTGTACCCTGATTGTATAGTCCAAACGTTGGTCATTATTTACTCTTTTTTGTACCTTTTAATTTTAGTTCGCTTTTGTCATAAGTCATTCTACCACTGAACTTTCTCCCTAATCTGTGCAATGTGATTAAACTCACTGGTAACTGTATCATTGATAAAGAGTAAAACAAAACAAATATATATATTTTTTTATCAATGATACAGTTATCTGTGATTAAACTGTAATAGAAATTTATGAAAAACTATTATATATATTTGTATTTATTTTCAAATATATTGACCTTAACTTTGAATACTTGAAACCTTGGACACGATGTTTGCTCATCTAGAATGTCCATATTTCTTTGTGGAAACAGAAATGGTATGTTTTTCTATATTTTACTAGGTTTAGGACGCTTATTAATAAATGAATTATGTGCAATATTTCCAATGTTTAAAATTAAATCTTTTCATTGCTTAATTCAATTGTCAATTCTCATCTAGCATATGGACAATTACAGTTTATTATGCCCCCCATCTTTGATGAGGAGGTTCATTGCTTTGCTCGCGTCTGTCGGTTGGTGTTTCTGTCGGTTAATTTGTAGACCAAATGGTTTCCATGCAACGTCTCCAGAACTTTTTGCCCTACAGTCTTCAAACTTTACATTGAGGTTGGTCAGCAACAGTAGATGACCCCTATTGATTTTGAGATAAGTAGGTCAAAGGTCAAGGTCGATTATTTGGCTGTCATAGGGTCATACATGTTTTACAAACATCTCTTGTTATACAATATGTTTAAGGTATATTTACTCATTGTAATATATTTCTACCAACACTATATTTACAGTTGATAGGTAGTAGAGTGGTGGATAGACACAAGTATTGTCTTCTTGAGACACAGGAATGTTTCGAGACATATTGTATGAGAAAAGATCAGGCTGAATTGGTAAGATATACGTACACATGCGTTTAGTGATTCTATGCTTTATTCTAAACTATTAACTTTCCTCTTTACGTAATTATTTGGTTTATTCGTTAACTCATAAAGTCAGAGTAATTATTGTAGTTAGTAGGTAAATTAATATTTCATTGTTGTTCTTTCTGTACACAGAGTTTAGAGGGTATCAAGAGTTCAATCAAACAACAATCATTGAAAGATGGTGGAAGTTTTCCTGTCAGCTGTACTGATGAACAGGTATGTACAGCTGTTTGTATTAGTTTTAGACCGATTTATTTATTCATCCATTGACTGGAAATTTTCATTCTTCTGAACAAGCTCTATCTTACTACTGTAAAATCATTTAATTTCGATGGAAACAAATTTTGTGGTTTTGGTAAAAAAGACCATTTTGATGGGAGGATAATTTGTGGATTATGCATTTCAGGTAATAAATACAAGGGTCAAAATTATTGTTCGATACAATTTGATTTGTGGTTTAAGGTGAACCACGAAATCCACCAATTTGATCCCCCACAAAATTTAATCATTTTACAGTATATAGGAAGATACAATGAACGATCTGCTCTATGCCTAGACTGCATTTTGTTTGATTAAATCGTTCAAAAATTTAAAAGAATCTATTAATTGGCCTCATTAAAATTGAGACGCAGAGCTCATGGTCATTCAAATTTGATGGTGCCAGTTTGATCTAATTTACTGGTAATCTGGTATGTTGTAATATCACATTGTTTGTATACACATCAGGGGTGTAGCCAGCAATACAGATGTATGCACTAGTGTAACATTAATATGAAAAAGTAAAAAAATGAATATGGACAAAATAGCAGTAAAGTCCCAAATTTCCACAATCATGAGAACCCCAGCTAGTATATGTAACATCCATTCAAGCTGTGTTCATGTAAAGGGCATAATTATCTTAATATATGAATTATACATCTATTAGACATGGTCAATAATAAATAGCTGTTTATTAGATACTATATGTTTCTAAACTATGTATACCGGTATGTATGTTTTTTCTAGAAATTGGATCTATGTCAGAAGTTGTACAAGTTAATCTTCCAGTTAGTGATGCTGTTCGAAAGTTATACCAAACTTCTAGATTGTTTCCGACTGGTTCAATCTGCGTCACAGGTTTGTATAATAATAATTTGTATAGTATAATAATAAGTTTGTATAGTAATAATTCAATCTTCTATAGATGAAATCTGCTGTTTTGATATCCCCCCATCTTTGATGAGGAGTTTATTGCTTTTCACATGTCCGTCTCTTTGTCTGATGGTAGACCAAATTGGTTTTTGTTCAATAACTTGAGAACGCTTTGCCCTAGAATCTTCTAACTTTACATGGAGGATTGTCAGTAACTGTAGTTGACCCCTATTGATTATGAGGTCAGTAGGTCAAAGGTCATGGTGACCTTTACCAATTTCGACAATTAGGCTGCCATGGGGGCATGTGTGTTTCTCTAGAATTGGTCTGGAACTAATAAGGTTTTTTCATCGAAACTCGAAATTAATCTGAAAAAGTCTTAAGTTCAAGGCATGTTTTACAAGTATAAAAATAAAAGGCATAAAAATCAGTAAACATAAACGTTGAATATTTCATAAAACTGAAAATTTAAATTTTTCATTGTCACTTTGAAATTTCGCTTAAATAATATACAAAACATAACACATTTGTTTGATGAAAAAGAGTATGAGCTCTGTCTATTGTATTACAAAAACTACATCATAATTGACATTATGCTGGAGATGAGATCGCTCCATCTGATTGTTTGACGAAGGCTGCTTGGCGAAAGTTTTCAAGTTAATCCATTGGACAATGTGATTATAATTTACCGTTTAAATTGATTTGAAGGTTATAGATTAAACAACTGGTGAAATGCCGATTATATTGCAGGTGAACGATATCACACAACAAGTGGAGGGTGTAAAACAGGAAATTATATCAGCTATATCGGAGCTAGAGAATGGACAGGCTTCACCATTAAATGTAGATTCTCCTAAAACTATAAGTAAACAAGAAGCTTTCTCCAGTCTGTCGGACTACATGAAAAGTCAGCAACATCAGAAAGCTATACAACTTCTTAGATCTTTCAGGTAAGGGAGATAATACTTAAACTATTTCTTTAGCTTGGAGAACTTGACCTGATCTTTATTCATAAATATGTTACGAAGTTCTTGCTTTGAATATATCAATTTTTGCAAGCAATCATGCAATATTAGTGTTTTAGATTTGTGTTTTTGTATTACACTTGAGTTTAAGTATCTTCTTGATACTCCCGGCTTATGAAACATACAACAGGGCTATAAGTAGAGGCAAAGTATCAGCTGTTTCATTATAAAATGCTAATGTAAGGTCTAGAGTTGTATCCACTACTTTGGACTATATATTTCATTTTATTAGCTCCACTTTTCGAGAAAAAAGTTGCTATTGTCGAGCATTGATTTTCTGTATCAGTGTTGGTTCAGTTTATTGTCAGAGTCATTTTCTTAAAGACTATCATAGGTATCCAATGAAACCAAAACAAGGGGAATGTTAATAAGGCTGATAATCCTGTGACCTATATTCTACATTTTATTGACATTCTAGGATTTACTTTGTGTAGGAAGGATTAAAAATTGAAACCAGTTAAGTACACCTTGTAATTGAATTGTGTCTGTTTAACCAAGTAATCATCCCGGTCATAATCAAAATTTACTGCATTTATGTCGAAAAAGACAGAAGCAAGACTCCAGGGGGAATTTAGAAAATTGGGGCGTAATAAATATTCTCTGCAGTCAGGGGAAAGGGCCTAATATCTTAATAGGATGTTAGAAGGAAGGATTAAACTGTATTATTGTAACATTATGTGTATGCTTGATTTACCCACAGGACAATATGGCCAGGTGATATGTTCGGACAGTCACATGATGATGATATACACACATTACTCAATGTCTTCTGTGTCGGTATGGCCGAGAAAAAATCAGGTAAGTATTTTGTTACTAGACACCAGTCAGTGATCACTGTTGTTTGATTTTATCAAGAAAAGTCATACATCACTTAATGCTGGACTTTATCGAGATCGGACCGTTATATTTATCATGTTGGTTTCATCAGTCTGTTTATTCTACGACCATATTAACTATAGCCTTCTTTCCTATAATTTTGTGAATTCCTATGGTTTCGTGAACCCTGTTAGACATATTTCTGCTAAACGTGCAGGTCCAAAATTATTGACAATTGATTGAAGAAGTTAAAAAATGATTTTCCCTAAATATTTGCGCATACGTCTCTTTAAAACAAGTTTTAATGGAAAAATTATAAAATACCCCTAAAATTAAGTTAGACAGAGAAGCAGATGACCCCGTGTCTATAATTTAATCATTTATGTGCGTCAGAATCACCACACAGCCACCATTTTGTGAATACACATGTTAGAAGAACCCCCAATGGAATTCCGCTGTGAACCAATAAAAACTGAGTTCCAGAATGATTTTTACTGACCAGCCAATCAGAATTCACGAATCTTTAGGAATTTCTCATCATGTTTTGTATTTAACTTGTAGAGAGTGGTTCAGGCATTAGTTTCATCGTAGAAAAATGTTTATAAATCAACAAACAATTGAGCATTCTCCAAAAACAAGTCTAATGTTCACGAAATCACAGGAAAGCAGGCTAATGATAGCTTTTATGTTTCATTCTTCAATGATCCATTTGCACAATTATTTTTAGTTAGATAGACTTGTTATCCTGTGTTTAAAACTTGATCAATGTATGATATCCTGTTTGTGAAATATTGTATTAATCCATGTTAATTTGCTTACAGGTGTTTTTGTTCTGACAAAGTTGGAGTTTGACATTGGTTTATTACATAGCCAGTTATTGGATACCAATCAACAATTAAGGAACTGGACGTGTTCCTCTCCGCAGGTACCGTGTTCTGAGAGTGTGGACTTACTCGACTCTAGCACCTTATAGCAGTATCAGTATTGTAGTTAGTGTCAAATGGTGAAAGGATTTTTAAATTGTTTAATGGTTTGTGACAAAAGGTTCAAATCAATTGTACAGAATTTTATTGCATCAAAGCATCAAGGATACTAGACTAGGTTTATGTGAAGATGGAGAAATATAATACATCGGCATGTAACATAGAAGCAACAGATTTTGTATCAGGCACTTAAACAGGCAGTTTTTAGGACTGGTCCTAATTTATCAGGCCCTTAAACAGGCAGTTTTCAGGACCGGTCCAAATTTGCCCTTGGCAGTTTTTAGGACTGGTCCTGTTTTATCAAGCCCTTAAACAGGCAGTTTTCAGGACTGCTCCTGTTTTATCAGGCCCTTAAACAGGCAGTTTTCAGGACTGGTCCTGTTTTATCAGGCCCTTAAACAGGCAGTTTTCAGGACTGGTCCTGTTTGATCAGGCCCTTAAACAGGCAGTTTTCAGGACTGGTCCTGTTTGATCAGGCCCTTAAACAGGCAGTTTTCAGGACTGTTCCTGATTTATCAGGCCCTTAAACAGGCAGTTTTTAGGACTTGTCCTTATTGATCAGTCTTTTGAAAAGGCCCTTTTCAGGACTGGTCCTGTTTTCATGTACATGTATTTGTCTCATACACAGTTGTAAGGTTGTGTTACAAACTGTTGATATGTTCATTATTATACCAACATGATTATAAAAATATGTCTTCTTTTGTATTTAGGTTGTTCAGTTGTGGTAACATAACTTATCCCCCTTGTTAATAAGGTCATAGAATTGTTGTTTAATGTTTTTGGATGGTCATGCACCTAGGTTTTGAAGTCAAATTAAAAAAAAAAATCGAAAATTTTGATTTTTATTCTTTAGAGGCATTTTGATGTGGTAAATTTGTGTTTCATTTGTTTATTAAAACTGACTTCAATTCTAGCATGATGATTGTTCTACTAGTAGTAATACCCTTTGTTTAATGCATGTTCTATAAATCAAAGGTCTTAGGACATTGAAAGCAATTTCTGTTTTTCGATGTAGAAGTCCTGTGTATGGACAATGGGTTTACTCCTTTACACAGTATTTGCTTAGTATAATGCTCTATCAGTATTTTTGGGACCAGGATGAAGCACTCATACCCGTATTATGTATACACTACATTGTATATACTGCATACTGTAAAATCATTTAATTTTGTTGGGACGAAATTTTGAGGTTTTTGGTAAAAGACAATTTTCGTTGGGACTTGAATTGGTGGATTTTGCATTTCAGGTAATAAAACAAGGGTCAAAATTAATGTTCGTTGGGATTAAAGTTCGTGGTTGAGGTGAACCACGAAATCCACAAAATTTAATCCCCACGAAAATTGGTGATTTTACAGTAATGTACCATTTTGTCTTGTCATGTTTTAATTCATTAATAGTATTTATACATGTACATGAAATTGACTGTGTGTCTCAAATTTATTGCTTAAAGCAAATGTAGCTGTACTTTTTCAATCATTTTTAAAGACAATTTAATATGTAAATTGTTATGAAACTGCTACATTCACTTTAACGAATAATATTATGTATAATGCATAATGTCAAAGATAGAAAGAATCTATCACAAGTTATTAGTTGATATAAACTTTCATTAAAATATGAATTGTTTTGAAAATTTTATCAAGGGAGCCTCTGTTGGACATTATACTTCAGGGTTGAAATGTTAGGTTGTATTGTGTTCACCTTGCTTATCGTAATCATATATTTCTGAAATCTACATCAACTTACTACAAGCTTCTGTGTTCTTGATGTTAAAATTTCAGTCCTTAGCTTTGATGTGCGCTGTACAAGATGTCACCATGACTATAGTTAAGTTGGTTTATCTTGTGACTACTACTTTAAAATCCTTTAATTCCGTTGGGACGAAATTTTGTGGTTTTGGTAAAAAAGGCAATTTCGTTGGGACTTGAATTCGTGGATTCTGTATTTCAGGTAATAAAAAAGGGTCAAAATTGGTGTTCGTTTGGATTAAAGTTTGTTGTTGAGGTAAACCACGAAATCCACGAAATTGAATCCCCCACGAAAATAATGATTTTACAGTTTTTGATTATCATGTGCTAATTATATATTAAGCATCATGTGTTATAGGAATTTATTCTTATGTGCTATGCTTATCATAAATTATAAACATTTATTCTCATGTGCTAATGGGCAATGATTATTATATTTGCTATAAGCAATTGAATTCATGTGCTAATCACATATTAAGGTAAATTAATCTCATGTGTAAATCATGTGTTATAAGCATTGATTTTCATGTTTGATCAAGTATTAACAAGCATTGATTATAAGCATTGATTTGTTCAGTGTGTTATTTCTTGAGATTATTTTATAAGAAATCTGTCAAATTGTCAAATGTATATAGATATTTATTATAATATATTTGTAATTTAATTTTTTATAATGAACACATTTTATGTACAGCAATTAATTCTTTGTTACCTGTTATCCAATACATGTCTTGTCGCTGTTGGTGTTGTTTTTGTACATGTTTGGTTTAAATATTTAATCAGCTGGTGACTATTTTGTATCTTTGTCAATTTGAGATGTCAGTGATCATTTAGATAAAGATATTTAAATTATTTGCTATCAATAAAAAGGTGGTTTCAGTACCGCACAGAAATAGAAACATTATTGTAGCACCTGACATCAAATTATACATAACATCATTTTGGCCACATGATTGTCACGTCGAGATGTGATCACTCAGTGAAATAAAATTCGATCATACACCAAAATTGATAGACACTAGAATATTTTGTACTTTACATTTTAACCAAAATTAGTTTCTGCAGAGTTGTTGCCCTTGTATGAAACCAGGTTGTCATGGCTACCAGTGTTTGTGTGGCTTGATGGGTACAATCAAAATACAGTTCTTCCATGTCATTGTCATCCTGACTCCCATCTCCTCAAGCATCCTCAGTACAATTCTCAACTTAAGGTAATTTAGACCCTTTTCGCGAAATATCGCCTGTAACTCGGATTTTGATGATATTTTGCATAAATATAGTATCAAGTATTGGCTTTCTGATTTTGATGGTTTTATGGGGAAATATCGCGTGACGTACGATGAATAGCGCCACCTAGCGGGGGCGTAATTTTTGCGTGCTTTTCGACTTTTTTCACCATTTTTTCGAGTTAATACTTACGTCATTGAAAATCGAAAAATATAGTTTTGTAGGGAAATAAATACTGCGTCATATGGTGCAAAATATAGAAAGAAATTTTAATTATTTTCAACGTAACGCTGAAATAACCGCGACACGGCGTCGATAAAAACGGCGTTTTAATTGCGGCATTTCTTTTATTCACACGCATATAGCAAGAACACAGGGTGTTCAAATTTTATTTTATTTATTGCATTAGTTTATTTGAAGTGTCTTTTTTATTTTAGTGAAATAAAAAATGGGGTGTTCTCGGGCCGTTTTCGCGCTATTTACAATCAAAAGTTTTTAGTCAGGGTAAAATTACGCGACGTTACTGTTACTAGCGACGTTACTAGTGTGGACGTCGTTCAAATCATCCATGTTCTTTCTTTTCGACGCCATTAGCGAAAGAAATCTTGTTTTAAGTTTCTTTTGATTTGCGGTGAAATATATTGCTTTATGTAAGTAAAACAATGCGATGTTCTTTAGTGATGCTATAAGCGTTCAAAAACAATGAATGTCGTTATTTTGAATGTATTTTTATATCTGCTGCGTCATAATTATTAACAAAATGAATAGCCTCAAAAACTAATAAATGCTTGATATACATGCTTAAAACATGACAATAAAATGCTCTGTATCAATTTTGTGAAAAGTTCGACATAATGATATGCATCAAAGGTATCAGACTTTCAAATACTGACATGAGTGTCACTTTTCATCATTATAACGCTGACGATGCGATCGGGTCGGCATTCTGATTAAGAAGTTGGGGGAATGAACGATGTGTTATCCAGAACGAAACATAGTGTGCCGACATATTACTATTGCATGTAGGTCTAGGAATCTAGGTAGCCGGATTTATCCTTGAAGTGATGGGACGAGTCTTTTGACCCAAAATGGCATGTTCGACGTTCAGAAACGTTATGAGTCATTGTTTGTATGGTTGTTTATTAAAAAGAATCAGGTAAGGGTAGATGCCTACAGGGAAGACAGGGCTTGTCCATCCATATTGCCTCTTAAAATAAAGTTATTACTGTTATATCGTAATAATGGCGCTACTTGCTTTTAAAAGAAGTATTGGAATGAGTTTAAGAAGACCCAATATACGTGTATAAGTATGTCAACATGCTTTTAACATGTGGTATAATCACAACCATTCGGGTGACAATCAGACTGTGGTCGAGTGGGTAATGCTCTTGACTACGGATCGACAGATCCATCCAAGGTGTTAATATCGACCGGGACACATGGTCATTCCAAAATCTTTTTCACCGTTTTCACCCAATTATAAATGGAGTAGCTGGAAAACCCAGAGGTGGTATACACATAAAACGTTAAAGAACCAAGTTGTATACAGTGTATTCGGAAATGCTATGGTTCCCGGATTCCGTTTAACATTCGGTCACTTCCACCGCCCTTGTATCCGATATGTACCCGTTGTTAATTGATTGCACAGACACCGGCCGATGAGTAGCAATGTGTATTTTTAAAGATATTTTAAAGATTATCCTGGCCGCCGTCACTCGATTCTACACAATAACCCCGAACTGCAGCCAGACAACATTCGGCTTCATTCAAATAAGCTAAAATGTACGTCAACCGATCATTGTACAGTCCCGTGCCAAATTAAAGTTCAAAAAGTGCAAAAATCACACAATAATTTCATTAATTTCTTCAGTTAGAAGAACAAAACAATTGTAAAATAAGAATAATTAGACTATGTTTACTATCATTTAGTAGGATAATCAATTTCTGATAAAACCGCCATGCACTTTACGCATTTACACAGTCCATTCTCGGTTGCTTAGCAATTCTAGAACACCACTATTATGAAGGTGTCCAGTCTCGGTCCGACCAGCTAATGTTGGTACCTACAAGAGCATTACCCAAAGGCGAACTCATCTCATAATATAACCTATAGTCTATGCTGACTGAGCTTCGCGGGCTTGTTAGGGAAAATTGAAAAGTGCCGAAGAATTTTATTCTTGTCGCACGGACCTTGTGCGGTCACCGTGCGAGTACCTTACGGACATCGTACGAGTTACTTGTGAGCCACATACGATCTCCCTGCGAAGATTATGATGTCCGTACGGACATCGTAAGAGACAGTCTCTTTTATTTGTACGAGGTCCGTACGAGCTCTGACCAGAAGCTAAGAATCTACACATACCGTTGAAATATTTTGGACTCGTTCGAGTTGGAAAATCCGAATGGACATCGTACGAGTATTGTGACCGTAGCATTTATCCCGAATGTAAATATCGACTCGAGAGAGTGTGGTAGAACGAGTTTTTAAGCTCAGCGAGAGCATCAATAATACAAAGTTTTTGTCTCGGAAATGATGCAGCTTGATTTGAATCTACGACCTCCATCACTCGAAGTGGACGTTCTACCACAAAGCCATCGAGGCCGTTGGAACATCATAGTGCATATTTCACATGTTGCGTTATTAATTATCTGTGAAATAATGAAGTGAGAATTGAAGTACTTTTAATATTAATTTTATCATTCATTTCACATTTCACATACATGTATGTTTTCTAATTATGCATCTCAATCAGTCATAATATTTCAAACTTCGCAGTTAAGTTGAGAGCGGCGACCGAGAGGTAGTTCGTCGATGGTGACTGTCACACCCACATGAGAAAGCGCATGTTTTATAGGATATACATGTAGTTGTTTGTATAAGAATTATTCTATATAGTTTTTTTTAATTATGTACATGTATTAATATGGAAAACGAGTAAATAAATTTCATTCAAATGACCACTGCAACAGAATTCTTTAAAACAGGAAACAACTTAAAGTAAGAATATTGCCCGAAAGTTTAATCGGAACACATGATTTACTTATACATTCTTCTCTACTCCGTAACATCAATAATGAAATTGCACTCTTGTAAACTGGGTTGAACTTACTATCGTACGATGGGCGTACCTAGATGAAGGCCATGTATACTCATACTTATTGAGAAGTATGAGGTCGGTATCCGTACGTACCAGTGCTTATTTCCTAAAAGCAAGAATAATCAAGATTGCTTCACTTTAATATACAGATGTATGATTAGGTACATGGGAGGGTCAAAGACCAATACGATTTAATCGACGAGTAAAACCGTCCACATGTGGCTTTATAACCGGTTCGCAGGAAATGTGCAGTTTGCTGAACGGACGCATTTCATAAAATATACTTTTACTAAGTGTATTTTACGTTCAGCGTCAAACATCACAATAACATCACACGTCACTCCAGAATATACATATCAACCCAAAATAAATTTATACCTGCGCAACTCCATATGTTTCCACAGAAACGAAATATTTTTCATATAAGATATGGTATGTTTCGCCAAAACTCACCAGTTAACGTTAAACGGCAAAATTTAAAAGAACTTGTATTCCGACCTTAGATTAATAAACGCGCGAAAACGGACCAAACGAATTTTATTTGATATTTAAAAAAAACTATTCTTTCAAGCAAATCATAGAATTATCAAAAATACTTTTATCGTCTTTTCGGTCGCGTTATTAAAAGAAAAGAAAGAGCCGATTTTCCTGTCATGAGCACACGTCTCGCTAACGTTTACGTCGCGTAATTATACCCTGACTAAAATTTTTTGATTGTAAATAGCGCGAAAACGGCCCCGAGAACATCCCATTTTTTATTTCACTAAAATAAAAAAGACACTTCAAATAAACTAATGCAATAAATGAAATAAAATTTAAACACCCTGTGATCTTGCTATATGCGTGTGAATAAAAGAAATGCCGCAATTAAAACGCCGTTTTTATCGACGCCATGTCGCGGTTATTTAAGCGTTACGTTAAAAATAATTAAAATTTCTTTCTATATTTTGCACCATATGACGCAGCATTTATTTTCCTACAAAACTACATTTTTCGATTTTCTATGACGTAAGTATTAACTCGAAAAAGTGGTGAAAAACGTCGAAAAGCACGCAAAAATTACGCCCCCGCTAGGTGGCGCTATTCATCGTACGTCACATGATATTTCCCCATAAAACCATCAAAATCAGAAAGCCAATACTTGATACTATATTTATGCAAAATATCATCAAAATCCGAGTTACAGGCGATATTTAGCGAAAAGGGTCTAAATTACCTTAAATTGAGATTTTGCTCAAATCTTAGTCAGAATTTGAGATAAATCTGAGATTTATACTAAAAATAAATAATTATAATGTTTTCAATCTTGTGATGCCAATAATGAGTTTTGAGCTTCCAATGAGAATTAACATGGTATACAAAGTAATTTTTTTATTTTGAAATTTAGGTCAGATTGAGATGCTTCGGGAGATCGGGGCCTGATTATTGTATAGTATTACGTGTATATAATATATACATTGTATTTGTACGTCAAATTATTGTCAGATGTTTATTGTACGTAATTTATTCATTAGATGAATATTTTTATATAGTTCATCATTCACAGTTTTCTAGTCATATTTCATTTCTTAAAGTTTATACTATAACACGGACATGAAAATATGAGAGATACATATGCATTTATTGGCAATCATGTATAAAATCTTGTCTGTTATTCTTGACCAAATTTCACTATTAGCTAGTTGAGGAGATAGGCCATATTTTAAGATTTCCTTTTGATATTTTTTTAGAAGAAATTTTTCACTTAGAAGTAAAATAAATCTCAAATTTCATAACTTTTTTTTGATAAAGTCCAAAAAATTATTGAACAAACTTTGACAGTGTGTAATTCTTTGATAAAAAAATTCTTAGAGGTTTTTGTTTCTAAAATGGAATTACCGTCATAAATTGTTTGTGAATAATACCCCTGGCTCTTTTCTCTTTCTTGATATTTTTAAACTACACAAATCTTTTTACACATGATTGACCTTTATACACATGATTGGTTTTGGTATAGCTTGGAGAAATTGACATGATCCTGACCTTTAAACTAGCATTATTTAACAGCCACTATCTTGTCTATATTTATAGTGCACCCAGAATAACAAGATAGGCGCGAAAATTTGGAATAGGCCACATAGGTGGTAAACACAAGCATGCATGATTTATCAGTGCTATTTTAGTACATAACTGACTGGTGTTTTCATAATCGGGGAGTATCACGAAGACACTCGAAATGTAATACAAACACAAATTTGAAATACCAATATTGCACGATTTGCTTGCAGAAATTGTTATATTCAAAGCATGAACCTTGTAATATAATATTATTCGTGCATAAAGGTCAAGATCAGGTCAAATTCTCAGTTATATAATTTTCACACCAACTCTATGACTAACAAATTGCTTCTGTTATATACACAGCAACAAAATCATCTACTGAATAAAATCTTATCTTGTATTCAGTGTGTACTGTTATCTTTTCAATTAGAAATATCTATGTGAGTTTCCTATTGTCCGACCGACGAGATTAAACTAAGACTCATTGCATAATACTTTCAAATCCGGAAAACTCCAAAGTTAATAAAACATATACACTTACAATTATAGCTGGCGTTATACGGAGATAACGGTATATTGTAAATAAACATAAGAATCCAATACAGTCGAGTGTAGGCGGACACACTTACAGACTTGGATGAGTCTCAGTTTAATCTGGTCAAGCTATACAAGTTTTCAACGGGAGGGTAGTATTGTTATCAAGTTTTACATACATCCATGAAACGACTCTGAGAGTAGTTTTTAGGCCTATTTTTTGGGTTATCATAAAGTACTTAAAGAATGTGAAGACCATATTGTTTCATACTGAACTACCATTTGAAGTTTTAGAGACACAAACATGGAACATGGACAAACGAGGCCACAGATTCCTACAGAGCATGCAAAATATTCAAGTAACACAAATGAATGATATAGCAGTTTTTTTATTATAAAATAATAAATAGTTAACAATAACTCCATGAAAAGACAATTAAATATAAAGAAACATCAAACAATATCTTTCTAGTGAAAACTTAATGCACCTATCAATATTTTGTCCAAAGGTTGGGGGCAGCAGGCAGACCATGTGGGAAAAAGACAATTCTTTCCTTTTTTGGGGTCTTCCCCACCCGAGAGCCAAACATTTTGTTTAAATCCCCACAATTGAAGATGCTTTGTGTATCTAATGGCCAGCCATCTTAAAATGATTGTCTGCTTTCTTGGGGCATCTAAATTCTAAGGTCTATTTCCCAGGTGTTGGAATCATTTGGCTATTAAATTCCAGTCCGTTGGGAATTTACATGTAGGTACAAACAAATCTGGCCTAGTTAGACTGGTTTTTTATTCATATGCAAACACAACTGGCTCCAACTCATTCGTCCAGATATAAATATTCAAGCCTCAAAAGGATTATAACGGTAAAACTTAATTTGTACCTACAGATTAGTGGAGATCCGGAGTAGGTCTATTGTCATCTGTCTTAAGTCATGTCTATGCACCCCCACCCAGTAACTAGGGCAATTGATAGCATTGTTATTATCAAATAGGAGATTACTACTTGCAATGCTGAAGATAATGTATAGCTTAGACCAGTACAAGTCCATCATACTCCCTACATACGGTTGGCATAGAATGAGAAGGTTTTAAGTACAAAATCAATATTTTGAGAAAAAAAGAAACAAGAGGGCCCAAAGGGCCCTAGGTCGCTTACCTGTTGCACATTGGTCTCGGTATCGATACAACTTACATTCTGACCATATTTCATTAAGATTGGATCAAAACAGTGACCTCTGGAGTGTACACAAGGTTTTTCTAAGATTTAACCTAGTGACCTACTTTTTGACCCCACATAACCCAGTTTCAAACTTGGCCTAAATTTTATGTAGAACAACATTCTGACCAAGTTTCATGAATATTAGATTAAAACTGTTGCCTCTAGAGTGTACACAACAGAAAGGTAACCCCTGTGGCAGTCAAAAAGTCTGCAATATTAAAGGTCACCTAAACCTTGACCTTTGACCTCAAAATCAATAAATATCATCTGCAGTTGCAGACCAACCTTCATGTATAACTTGATAATAATCCGACCATGTTCTTGAGTTATTGAATAGAAGCAATTTGATTAATAGAAAGACTGCAATGTGCAAGGTGCAAGGTGAATGGTTGGTTGAAAGCACAAAATTTAATATAAAAAATACCTTACATGTATAAATGTATATACAATAGAGTGTAATGTTGTGATGTGTACACAAAAAATTGAGCAAAATTTGGACATCACGAAATATATACATAGCAGGCAAATGTGAATAACAAATCAATGAACAATGAATGACTGTAACTTTTAATATAACAAAAACACTCATTTAACAAAATAACAATATTAAAAGTGTCAAATAAAGTAATATAAAACAAAGGAACAAGACTGCCTTCAATAAACGCTTGTGCCGCCGTGGAAGCCATTTCAATAAGTCTAAGTCCAAAATTAGGTCAAGGTCAAAATGGAGTTAGGTGATACAGGCGTGTGGAGAGTGGTCATACATAACATCCATGCAAGTTTGAAAGCTTTGTAGCCAGCCATATTAATGCTAGAAGAAACGGTCAATCCTTTATGAACGCTGCTGTATCAATTAACAATCAATAAATTTAAGTCCTCGACAGAACTCGGCATACTCTCTGCGGAAGCAACCAAAAAAGTGCTCTGCGCATGCTCGACCAGATTTCGGGTAAGCCTTAAACGAAATGTTAAGACGAAAAAGAATTACTAGGCTATCTGGGTCAAGTGTTTGTGACATATGAAGAGAAACTGTTGAGTCTACCAACCAACAGACCAACCCAACATGTGTAAAGCGACGCAACTTACTCCTCATTAAAGATAAGAGCATTATACATTCTTATATTCTGTTAAAGTGTATAGAGCTATATCTAACGATCATTTAATATCAAAATAATTACTTGCATCGTTTTTAGTATGAAACTAGACTACCTTAATTGCAAATTAAAACTTTGGATGGGTTCTGTGTACTTTGATTCAATGGTCGAAAAAATAGACGATTCTTATAATTTCATAGGGTGTTCTAGAATACTTTCGTATGAAAACGGACAATTCACACGTCCAATAAATCACACAGAGTTTCTGTTAAAGCTGAAGCGAAAAATGATCTAATGGATATGAAAGCATAATTAGGGCCCTGCAAATTTTTTGCAGGTGCCCTATAGTAATCACCCTGTCCGTCCGTCTGTCCGTCCACATTTTTCATGTTTTTTCTTAATAACTTGCAAACCGTTAAAGGTATCGACTTCAAACTTTAAACATAAGGTCACAGCAACAATACACTAATGTATGCCAAGTTATGTTACTCCAGCTACAATATTGTAAGAATTATGGCCCTTTGTAAAATTACAATTTTCCTCATTTTTCATCTTTTTTTCTACATTACTTCAAAGCCGTTACAGATATTCAAATGAAACTTGCTATACATATTGACAGTGACAATATGCACATGTGTAGCAAAGGGCAACAACTCTAGCTTTAATAAATTTTGGCTTGTGCCCCTTTTTCAACTTCAAAACTTTAACATTGGCCATAGTTCAAAAACCTTTCAAGATATTCAAATGAAACTTGCAATACTTATTGACAATGATAACAACAGGGCCCTGATCCCGACAGTGATGGTTCTAGTTGTTTTTCGGTTTTCGATTGTTGAAAAAAAATATCGTCAGATATAGCTCTATACACTTAAGGACTATTCCATCTGCCTTGTTAGAATGTTCTTTTCATTATCTTTAAATGTACAATAAGTCTATAACAATGTATATATGAGTATTGAATACGATGATATTGTTGAATATCAGTACATGTATTATTTAGATCACATTTTTCACCAATACCATTTGGCA
The DNA here is from genome assembly GCA_963678985.1 of Spisula subtruncata. Classification (NCBI taxonomy): domain Eukaryota; kingdom Metazoa; phylum Mollusca; class Bivalvia; order Venerida; family Mactridae; genus Spisula; species Spisula subtruncata. Next base: position 20,386,113 of record OY787665.1, read on the forward strand.
TCATTATTTAATCAACGACCACAATACAGTAAAACTTCATTATCTCGAGGAGTAATCAGGGCAGGTAAAATGGTCGAGATAAACCAGGTGCATGAAATATCCAAAGGGCGTGTATTGATAATACAAACAGATTTTGTTTTAAAACTTGTTCGAGATAGGCCGGGTGCTCGTGATACCGATGCTCGCCATAACGAAGTTTTACTGTACTACAACAATGCTATAAATAATTAGTTTAATATTGTAATTGCTACCATACAGTTAAGCAATTATAAACTTTATATCACACATAGTAAAGCTTTAAAACTGTCACTCAATGTCAGACATCATTGACCGATCTGGCATGGAAAACGAATGACCACAAAACTGTCTCTGTCAGCCATTACAGAGGTAGTGGCATGTGTAGACCACTATTGCTCATTTCTAGGACTGGGAAATGGCTTTTTCCAGGTGGGGCCCAATCCCCTACTCCAGGGCCTGCATTGTCTTGACGATTCAGTAAACGTCTAGATAAGTGATAAGGGGACATTCTTTCTAGTTGTGATAACACCATTATAACTTGTCTGAAAAACAAAACAACAATACAGTCAACAGCATGGTAAAGCTTTTCAGTCCTAATGAGCATATTTTGCCTCTATGATACACTACAAATTTGAATAAATTAGCTTCGGGTGGCATTTGGAACAGGGATATATGTATAACAAATTTTCTAATGACTTCCTCAAAGCTTCCCTGAGACCATGTGACCCCTTTTTTCCGCTGCCTTCTGATGCCAATTTATTAAATTGGAAGTACATCGCTGAGACAAAAATCTTCAGTGGGACCTAGGCATAAAACAATAGCTAAAATGTCACAAAATACACCCATCTGGGGGGGGGGGGGGGCATGGTGAACGAAAATAAAACAATCTAACTTGGCCTACTTCACACTACTTTGGTAGTTAAAGGACCATAACCCAAGAAGACCTCATCCGATTTGACCTTTAATTCAAACTGGCCTAAATATTCTGCCAATAAACATTTTCATCAAGTTTGATCAGAGGAAAACTGTTTGAACTAGAGTATGGACAAGGTCAATTTCAAATAGTTTTGGTAAATAAAGGACTGTTTACAAATGATGGATATTTGGGCTCTATAACCTTGAACAAGAAAGGCAAGAAAAACAACAAACAACAAAGAGAAAATACTTCAGGAACCGTAAGCTCATTAATTTTAATGGGGGGAATAAAATTCGTGGATTTTGTGGTAACCTCAACCACAAAATTTAATGCCATCAAACAATAAATTTGACCATTGTATTTATTACCTAAAATGCAAAATCCACGAATTAACATCCCATCGAAATGGTTTCTTCACCAAAACCACAAAGTTTTGTCCCATTAAATTAAATGAAATTAGGTCGTATGAGCAAAACCAATATTTTGAGAAAACAAGAAAAATTGCCTTAAAATTACTCTTTACTGATGGTAAAGCAAACTGTTTAAACATCAGTTTGGTCAACGTCACAAGTTCAGATTTTCATGAAAATAGGCTCATAAAAAGCGCCTTATGATGCAGATTTCAAATATGTAACAGTATTTTAAGGTAGTGAGTAGTAGAATAACCTTCTCAATTTAAGCCAGCCATATATATATAGGTATAGTGCGTTAGCGACTAAGCTGGACCCCCATAAACCTTAAATATCTTAAAAAGTACAATGCCGATTAGAACAAAAATGGGTATGTCTTCGTAAAACACCCTTACCAACTCTGATAAAATAAAACGGAATTTTCGGTCCACAGAAAAGTGTACTTTGCATAGAAGCCTAATGCAAAGTTTTGAGTCTAAAACAGGGTAAATACGTATGGGTATTGGAAGTGACCGGAACAGCAAAGGTCAACAATTTGGTCCAGTATAACTGTACATTTAGTCACACACCAGTGACTGTTGAAAATATATAATGAGGCTCTTGGACGAACGTTTATCTTAGTTTGTAGAACTGAAGCAACTTCGTAGCAATATTTGCAAGAAAAACAATGTATTTCTTGTTTGTATAAATGATCCTTCCAATCAGAAGATGGGCCTCAACTATATAAACATTGGCGATCGGACAAATGTAAGTCAAAGTTATAAAATTATACCGTTATAGTTGTTACATAATACAATAGCATAATCTTACCTAGCTGATCGTAATAGCTTATTTTACTCCCTGTCTATTTGTTGATTAAAATACCAAAAATAATACATTAGACCCAATTGGAAAAACATTAATTAGACAGCAAAAAAATCTGAAATTTAAACACAGAGTTGGTAAAGGTAATTAAGTTAACTCTGCCAAATTTCAATAAAATTGCATAATAACTTTTTAAGATATTTAAGGTTTATGGGGGTCCAGCTTAGTTGCTAACGCACTATAACTTACTTGTGTAAAGGTGGAATACTATCAACAGTGACTAATGCACCTCGTGTAGATACGAGATTAGAGGAGTCACTACAATCACATTTAATGTGTACGTTAACATGTGACAGTCTATTCTCTACAGCAAACAAACCTCCACACCATCCATGCATCAATGTATAACATGTCACTCCTTGTCTTATCTATAACAGAAATTTACACGTCAGTACAATACAAACAGAGTACTAAATAGTCCAGTCATTGAAGCTAAAAAATATGGTCAACCTCAAACAAATTGCAAAACAGAGTTTCTTTGCATTTTCATCATCTACAGACTATTATCGCCTACAGACAAAACGTCAAATATGCGAGTTCAGTGGGGAAAATACAAAAAAATCGACATGTTTAAGGTCACTTTTGGTAGCAATTTCAGCATTTTCCTTATTTCATACTATATGGGGAATTTAAAGTTCTAATAATTCCTGTGTAAGTCGTTAAATATTTACTAATTGCACCTTAAACCTTATATTTTCTGAAAGATACAACCTTCTTCTATCGAATACAAATATTGATTTTATCATCAGACAATTTACTTTCAATATATATGCCCGTCTACGTGTTGGTATTCTACCCATTCAAATGTCGACAAAATGACTCAAAATAGCACCTGGAGGGGGAAACAAAAGTTTTATTCATTTCTTTAATATTAATCCAATTTGTTTAAAATTTACACATATTATGTGTTGTATACATTTGTGTCTTATGGAAAAAGGATATTTGTGTTTGGACAGTATACAATACAGACAATATACAAAATGTACACGATTCTATCGATTCTGGAGAAATAGTGATTGTTCTCTTTGTCTGTTCGTCCACAATTGCATTTGTATTCACACTTTTGACTCTATGATTATGAAACTTGGTCAGAGTGATCATCTGAACAAAATTTAGGCCAAGGTAGAAAATGGTTGATCAAGGGTCAAAAACTAGGTCACTAGGTCAAATTGTTGCAAAACCTTGTGTAGTCGCTAGAGGTCATAATGTTGACCTTATATTTATGAAACTTGGTCACAATAATAATATCAACAAAATATAGGTCAAAGTTATAAGTTGGGTCATCCGGGGTCAAAAAGTAAATCAAAGGTAAACGTTGTGTAGGTACAAAATTCACAATTTTGGTCTAATATTTATGCAACTTGGTCGCAATGCTCATATCAAAACATCTAAGACAAGTATGTTATTGAGTTATTTGGGTCAAAATTAGGTCAAAAGGTTAAAATAATTGATGCGACTTTTTGGCGCATGAAGGTTTTTCTATTATTTGACCTAGTGACCTAGTTTGAACTCATGATAAGTAAATATTGAATTTGACCTACATTTTGTCTTCATGATCCATGTGGCATAGTTTCATAAAGATTAGGTAAAAAGGGTGCATTCTAAAGATTTGTTCTATAATTTGACCTAGTGACCTAGTTTTTAACTCAGGTTAATCCAATTTCATACATGACCTTGATTTTTGTAAGGTGATCATTGTGACTAAACTTCACAAGTGTAAGGTCGAAATTGCGACCCCTGGTGACTATATCTTGTTTTTTCTTTGTTTTGACCTAGTGACCTAGATTTTGGCTCCGAGTAACTCAAAATTTTATTTTACCTAGATTAGCTAACGATGATCATAGCTGCGAAGTTTCATAAAAATCGACCAAAATTGCGACCTCTAAGCACGATGTAAAAATAAGTTACTGGTACAAGTCAAGATTTATTTACATCAAAAGTGACAAATATCGCGAAAACATGTGACAATTGAATATATTTGTAAATATCTCAAAAAGTCCCACAAATATTCAATTATGACATTTTGTACATTGCTAAGGATAGCTTTACGCACCATATAAACACAAAACTGTTTGTTTTGCAATTAGTTTGAGGTTAAAAGTTAAAATGACTGGACTAAAAAGTGCTTAAAGTAAATTCAGATCATGAAGGTCACGTGATATGATGCTAAAAACAGACCATGGACGTCAGATTTTTGTGTTTTCATTGATTGCATGTTTTGCATAAATGGTTAAGTCATACTTTCCTCCAATTTGAATTATTCAAAAAGTTTTTTTTAAACATTTTTTAAATCAGTTATAACCTTAGATGCCCGGAAATAGGAGACAAAAGGCTAAATCATAAACGTCTTTTTTAAAGTTTTACTCTATTTCAATTGAACATGTATGGAAAAAATATATATCAAAGTCAAACTGACTAACGAAATGGCACATTCTGCCATGATTGTAATAAGACGCTTCTTACTTATTTATAGCGTGTAGACGATTCAGATTGCTCAATGAACCACACATGCCATAGATAGCAGAAAGAACAAGACTGCGTTCAATAAACGCTTATGCCCCCGTGAAAGCCATGTCCATAAAAAGCTAAGTCAATCAGGGGCCATTATTCAGTTAAAATGTTTGATAGTGTTATATGGATTTGACACTATAGCATAAATTTTTTTATCATACCTCCTCACGGTTGCCCTTGGCTATAGCTAACTCTAAGACAGCATCAGCGTAGGCATGTCTGTATTTACTGGACGAGGTAGTATCTATCTCTTCAACCATCACAGCTTTAGATGAATGTAGGGATAACACAATGTCACGAGATTTATCCGGGTCCGTATCTGTAAATATATACACATTGTTGTATAGCTTGGTTATATTGACCTGAGCCTGACCTTTATGCAAGATTATTTCACAATGTTCTTGTTTTGAATATATCAATTTCCGCAAGCAAATCGTGCGATATCGGTATTTAAAATTTGGGTTTGTATTACATCTCGAGCCTCGTCAGGATTCTCCCTGATTATGAAAACATACAATCGGTGTTACAGTATAACCGAAGGCAATATTTCAACAGTTAAATCATGCTAATCAAAAGGTCTGGCTCGTGTCAAATTGGCCTAGCTATATCATAACAGCTTTTAGTGAGTGTAGGGATAATACAATGTCACGAGATTTATCCGGGTCTGTATCTGTGAATATACACACATTGTTGTATCATAATAGCATTCAGTTGTCTTAAACAGGGCTTTCATTTGACTCTTGAAACTGCATTTTGACTCTTGAATTTGACAATAGTGCTTATTTTGACTCTTGAAAATTTAAGTCGAAGAGTCAAATTTACTATACTTATAGTACAAATTTCTTGCAATATCTTGATGACTCTTGAATATTGAGAGCCAGGAGTCATTTTGACTCTTCACTTTGGAGGCTAGTGAAAGCCCTGTTAAATATCCAATCCTGAAAATGAGTCTCCAATCTGTTTTGGGTGCCATAATCACACATTCCTACACCTTAATTTAGTTTTGAAACATTGTGTAATTGTTACAAAATATATCTGACAAAAAGACTGACATGGAACTTCAAATGACCATAACTTGGTCAATATTTTGAATGTTTTCATCAAATAACTTTTATTTTGTGCATAAAAGATAATTCTTCCTAATGCAGATAATCAGGATTTCCAAATTGTAGAAACGCTGTATAGTTTAAATGTTACCTACCCATGGACCAATGGTTAAACGAGAGTGCAACAATCACATATTCTCCCGGTTCCAGCATTACAGAACAACCAACAAAACTCTTCAATTGTCGTCTGCTACATTTAATTAACTTTCCAAATGCTTGATTCGGTGACGTAGATTCACGGAATATAAGTACACATAAATCTAGAATCCCTTTGTGTTCCTCATTTCCCCTGGAAATAACAATTTTTTAAAAATATTTAACATAGCATGTTAAATTGTTCTTCACGTATGTTACGCTTACTGATTAACTTTTAGATTACACAATAAAACACAGCTGATTGATGACGTCACAATTGACTTCATGTTAGACACCATATAATCTGACAAATAACAGAAGGGAGTTCCTAGGAAAGAATATAATTTGACGTCAACCTATTTTGTTGTGCTTTAAATCCTTCAGATGGGAACATGCTACGCACTCGTGATTTAATTACAGTAGCTTTGCATCAGAACCTGTGCCTGTGTTCTATTCTTAAACAATGCTTTTCACTAGGATTTCATGTAGGAGACTTTTTGTACATTTGAGGAGGCCAAGATGCCTGAGCACTAAAGATGGAAGGCAGCTGGGAGTAAATTTGAGACGGCCAAAATATCATTTGAGGCAATCAAGTTGGCCTCCTGACGCCTCCTAATGACAACCCTGCAATATATTAAGTCATGCTCTAATTGAGTATTACCTTATTCCTTCCTGGAAGACACCAACATCCATTTCTGTTGTATAGACGAGAGTAACTTTGGTAATCATAGGTGGTTTAGATGCATTATTTGTTATAACACCTCGGATTCTTGCCTCCCTCCAATGTGGACGAACTTTACATATATCTACACTATCGAAGTATCTGAAAATATACAAATATATCATAAACGTCTTAACAAAGTTTTACTGTATTTCAATTGAACTAATATATATCAAAGTCAAACTAACTAACAGAATGGCACGTTCTGCCATGATTGTAATAAGACGCTACTAACTTATTTATAGCGTGTAGAGGATATAGATTGCTCAATGAACCACACATGCAATAAATAGCAGAAAGAAAAACATTCTAATGAAAATGAAGGATCCTATTGGGGGTCCCAAGGATGCACACTACTGCAGACGTGTGGGTCCCCAGCAGAAAACCTGCATCAGGGAAATCCCTGTGATGGTAAGCAAGTATGCCAATACCTTGATGGACTTCAAATTTATTTGAATTTCAACATTTTGTGACAGACAGACAATCAGACTGCCAGGACAATCACTATATGACTTCTGTATCAGTAGATGCCAAAGCATAATAAAAATGGACCTACTTTACGAGATCTGTGAGAGATATCCAGAATACACCTAGTCCTCCTCCATGTAACATAAGTTCATCTTTGTGCTTTTTAGAGATTTTATCCCACATTTTACTGTTATCACTCCAGTCACCTTTCCAGGAAAACCGTCCCCATGGATTCCGTAACCTTAGTAACCTGAAATCACAAATAAAGCAGATACTGCAATTCTGTAAAATCATTAATTTTCATGGGGAAGTAAATTTCGTGGATTTTGTGGTTCATCTTCATCCACAAAATCAAATCCCATCATACAATAATATTTATATGTAAACGTCCCATCAAAATGGTCTTTTTTACCAAAGCTACCAAATTTTGTCCCATCGAAATTAAATGATTTCACAGTATGTCAACAGACTTTATCTCTAATTGTAAACAAAAATGATCAATAGAACCAATCAAATACAAAATGAACCCCAAAATCCTATGTCTCCAAAAACGAGGATAACTCAGGCAAAAATCAGCCAACCTCAAACTCCTGACAATATGCACAGCTGGGTTTGGTACTGAGTACTGATTGAAATTTCATTGAAATCCAATGGGTAAGAAGAACCAACATGGACAAACTTTGTGACAGGCAGATAGACATGTAACACAAAATAAATATGTCTCCCCACTATATGCAACATGAAATTTTATAAATATGAAATGGAAATAGAAGCAACAAATACTGTATTACCCTGAATAAACGCCCCTGGCAATACATTTTGTAAAAGGGGGGGCTTTTATTTGGGGGTCTCATTTTAAAAAAAACTCAAAGAAAATAGTGAATAAATCATAACAAATGTCTGTTTTATAAATGACGCAATAACAAAATAATGATAACTATCATTTAAAACATCAATAAGTATAAAAAAAATTAAAAAAAAGAAAAAAGGGGGGCTTCTTTGGGAGGGGGGGGGGGGGGGTGATACAGATAAACTTTATTTATCGTCAATTATAGTTAACAAAATAAACATTTGTATTCGACATTAAAGTTAATTCTCTTACTTATGTCCCTCAATTTCCTTGACATCGAGTATAGAGTAAGCATGACGAGATCTCAGACCTAATTCCTCGTACTGATTGTCCTCTGCCTTCATATTTCCTCCACCACATGATGCACCCATCAAAAACCTGTAAAATATTACATAATTCTGTAAAATTATTTAATTTCAATGGGACTAAATTTTGTGTATTTTTGTGTGAAAAAGACCATTTCGTAGGGACGTAATTACGAAGATTTATAATCCACAAAGTCAGATACTATATAATCATAAATATTCGTGGGGATTTAATTTCCTGGTTGAGGTCTTCCACGAAATCCATAAATTAAATCTGTCACAAATATTAATGATTTTACAGTACTGGGTAAATATTCAATGTGCTTTTTTGTCACATTATGCCATCGCAACTGTGCTGTTTCAAGGAGCAGGTACAAATCTGGATCCTTCTACTGCAAAACCAATTAATTTCAATGGGACGAAATTTTGTGGTTTTGGTAAGTTGTACCATTTCAATGGGATGTAATTTTATGGATTCTGCATTTCAGGTAATAAATTCAAGGGTCAAAATTATTGATTGATTGGATTTGATTTTGTGGTTGAAGGTGAACCACAAAATCCACAAAATTTAATCCTCCACTACTAATGTAATTTGAGGATGGGAACCAAAATCTCAAGAGATGTTTGTAAAAAACGTATGCCCACATGGCAGCCTAATTGTTGAAAATGGTAAAGGTGACAATGACCTTGAACCTACTGACCTCAAAATCAATAGGGGTCATCTACTGTTTCTGGCCAACCTCCACGTAAAGTTGAAGATCCTAGGACAAAGTGTTCTTTAGTTATTGAACAGACACCATTTTGGTGTACCTACAGACAGACCGACAGTTTTCACTGTACTGTCAAGTAGGTCAAGCTATTTATAGCGCAACAAGGAAATATAATAACAATGGGCCAGCAAAGATAAATAGACTCAATCTGTTTCACAAAACAAAAACAAGGAATCGTAACCGAAACTATTATAAATTAATAACTACATATAAGGAAATAATTGCAGTATTGTGTGAGAAACGTAAACATTAAAACCACATACTTTGATTCTCTACAGCTTAGTAGCTGAGCCCATATAAGGTCAAGGTCCATACTTGAATTTTCACTCTTGTTAACTGGAAATAAAACATTTAGAGGTATTCATATTAGTGTATCCTTTTGAAGTGCAAGGTCATTGGCCAATTAGGAAGGGATAAACACACTCAATCTACTATTACGCAGCAGATGGGTTTAAAAGCATTAAATTTCCTTTGCTCTCGAAATGATTTAATAAATACAGAGAAAACTAAACTTTATGAGAAAATTTCACAGGAAATGCAGCACTCAACCAGCCAAGAACAGAAAAGTAAACCATTCCTGGAACAATATCAATTTCACACTTTTGAGCACCAATCAAGAGAGGTACAGTACTTTCAAAGTTAATCGAGAACGGGTGTCAATATACTGCCGTCCGGCAGGTAAGCTATGTTTATCTAGCTATGGCTGGGTACAAGCTATACTGTACATGAGTTAATGGTATTCACCGTTATTCTTTGAATGGGATAGTTCCCTCATTAGTATTATTTATTGAATCGACTATATCATAAACAATTAGTGTTAAAAACGTTGGTATTGTACATCACAGTCTGCTCCAAGGACAAGACCAAAAGCCTTTGGAACAAAAGTTAACAGGTTCTATCTTAGGCTTTGACATAAACAAAATATATAATAATCAGGGGTCTCAACAGAACCAAATTTAAAATCAGGAAATTCATATGTGGTCAACCATTTTTCACCAAAAGAGGCCTTCAACCACAGCGTTTCCATATTCAAAACAGTTAATATTAAGAAATTCCTTCAAAACAGACTAAATTTACCATAACATTGCCGTTTTTCAAGATATTTTCTCCAAATAACTTTAAGTCTGGTCAGGAATCATGGCTCTTTCTGGATATTAAACTCTGAAATTCCACATTAATCAGGAAGATTGACAACCCTGAATAATGTGAGTTGGTAAAGTGAGTCTTTGTATACCTTGTAGTGCTATACTTTCACATGGTTCTCCGGTTAATGTTGACAATCCTTCTATACATTTACCAGCAATCAAGGCTTCATAACAACCATGTAACTTTGCCATAGCTTTCTCTATTAATGGTACCCATAGTTGTTTCCTCTTAGCCTGCAAACAGTAAACAAGTTAAGTTACCAATATTTTAGGGCTCTTTTTAGCTGTTAACCCGCTCAAGCACCCTTTGACATTTTAACTTTCCCTGGTCATTGGGCTACCAAATGAAACCTACATTTGTGTCTCCCTGAAGAGACTATTTCTCTCCTATGGGTGTGGTAGCCAACAGAGATCAGCCGCGCCCAGGAATAGACACTGCCTTCACAGGTACCAATTTACATCATGGTGGAGTGGAGCATGTGGGTTACTATTTCTGAGAGAAATTAACCAGTGGTCCAGTCCAGACGGGAGTTGAACATGTGACCTCTTGATCCCGAAGCACACGCCCTACCTCTAGGCTACTGCTTGCCACAGTAAAAAATGCATACAAATGTGTACTGATTCTATACAGTAAACATATCAATGTGAACAGACACATACAAACAATACTTTAAGAGGTTTTGTCACAATAAAATAAATGATTTCCACGAATGGCCAATACTCTGGCAATATTCAGAGATAATATGGTAAAGATAGGATACACCTGGCCACTGGCCAGAGATGGAAAGAACAGCCCAGGATAAATCACTTGTGTGGCCCATACCCAGGGAGGAGTGGAGGGGCCTAAGTAAGTAGAATTCCTGATAATATGCACAACAATTCTTGCTACCATTTATTCTTGCAAAGTCTCACTGAAATACGGCCAGTGGTTAAGGAGAACAAGCATTGACAAATTTTGTGACAGTCATTCAGACAGTCTGAATCAGACTGATTAAACGCAAAATCAATACCTCTCTCCAAACTGTATGAGGGAGACAAAATTTTCCTGTAATATTTTAACGACTCTTGGAATTTTAGAGTAAGAAGACTCTTCATTTTGAATCTTCATTTTTAAAGGCTAGAAAATAACGCAATACAAATATAGTGATCTTGAGTCAGTTGCCTAACCAAGGCTACCAAGCACATTTTGGCGGTGCTTTGCTACGTATATGCAACAGCATGCTACCAGTTTTTGCTGATAGCATACCTTTTTCCAGTACTTTGCTAGGTGAGCACTACTGAGCGCTTTCTTATGCAGAAGCATATAACTTTTTTGGATTGTCTGTTATGTATAAAAAATTTAAGTTTCCTAGAATAGCATTATCAAGGGCTTGGTATTTCAATTTATTACCTGTGAGAATATAAGACGACCATTTTCATTACAGGGTAGCACGTCGTCAATCAGTACGATCTGCCATATACCATCCTTACACAAGCGTACCTGGTACACACCCTCTGGACAAATCTCCTTTGTAAGAATAATTTTCTTGATAAGTTCCGGTTGTTCTGCTAACACGGCTAATGCACTCAAAAACCTTGAAAGATCAACACAGGAAAATAATCAAACTTGAACAGATTTAATAATAGAAACATTTCTTCCTAATCTCATAATTTCGGAAACAGTTTCATAAGTTTTCAATCACTGTTCTAGTGACAATAGTTTAGCTATAAATACGGGTAATTATTCATGCCGTGGTAGAATTCTGAGATGTCTTGATATGATTAAAGTTTGAGAGCAGACAGTCAAGGTTAATTTCAGTCAATGTTTAGTCACTACTCAATAATGACTAGTATACATGTAATATGAGCATTTATATCAAGTTTGATCCAGACATGATACAAACTGCTACAAGCTTGGTAATATATTTAGGAAGTAGTGTTTAACATTTTACTCCATAAACGAAACTAAAGTATAAATTATCTTTATTGCCAGACTGGAAGCAACCATGATGCGTTTGCCTTGGTAAAAATTTGAGAAATTACCAGTAAGTTTCTGACAAAAAAAACGCGAAATAGACCCTAAAAAGTATTTGCCTTGGTGCTTTTAAGTTTCTGGCCATAAACATTATTTGAAAATACTCATGATTGACATCCATAATGCATCTGCATCTAAGGTCAATGAACATAACCTTAATTTGCCAGTCAGCTTTCTGCTGAAACAACATGGCAAGCATATACATGATCGAGTGCCTCCATCGGGATTTGAACTCGGGTTGCCAGATTAGATGCCAATCGTACTCACCACTGAGCCATTGAGCCATGGAGGCACATTGAGGTATAACAGTTGCGCCAGAATACCAATTTCATTAAAATCAGACCTATAATAAAGCTTCACTACTTTCTGCTGATATACTTAACTAACAGTGTAAGGAAACGGAGCAAAATGTTAGGATCTGATTTTAATGAGATTGGTCAGAATACATACCCATAAATAGTTTAAGTAAATACAATTTAGGATTAAAGAAAGTACAAACATGTACAGTAATATGGATATCAGTTTTGATCACCTACCAGCAGTTTCCTAGCTGACCCTGAGATATATCATCTGGCATTGGTGTTCTATAAACATTCCATGGTACCTTATCTTCAGATTTATGTGATCGTATCTCATCACAACGTAACCACTTGACGATACAACCCGCTAGATGACAGCTTGGATCTCTGTACAGTGAACGTGCAGTCGGTGGGAAAGAATCATCTACAAATTTATACTTTTCCTGAAAAGTTCAAATATATGATAACATCAGATGAGCTTAGCATCTTAGATATAACTTAGAAAGCTATATACTGTAAAATCATCAATTTTTATGGGGGATTAAATTTCTTGGATTTCGAGGTTCACAATTAACCATAAAATCTAATCCCGTTGAACACTAATTTTGATCCTTGTATTTATTACATAAAATGCAAAATCCACGAATTCAGGTTCGATTGAAATGTTGTTTTTTACCAAAACCACAAAACCTGTGGGGCAAATATGATAATAATAATAACATAAGTTTATTGATTTAAGGCCTCCAGCCCATAACAATTAACAGTTACAATACATTATAATACAATGATGTCAGCACATGTGTGACACATAAGTCATGTTATTTAACAATTATTACATGGATAAGAACACTACTAATTTGCATCCAGTTATAATATATGATATACAGTGTATATACAAAAGCTTTTTATCTTAAAATATGAGTACACATATATACACATCCTTAAGCATAAATCAACCACAAAACATACACAATTAATATACAAATGTATTACATATATATAATTAATCATTATTCATTTATCAATACTTGTTTTCTTAATTCAAATGCGTAATATAAGTATGAAGCAGTTTGTTGAATAACTTTATTATTAGTAGATGCCATTAATATTATAAATTTATTGAGAGTAGCAGGTGTATAAAACTTTGTATGGATATATTGTTTTCTTAAATCTCTATAGCGTGAGCATTTCAACATAAAATGGTATTCGTCTTCGATTTCATTTTTGTTACAAAGTTTGCAAAGTCTACGGTCCCTTTCAATATTATTATGTCTGCCTCGTTCAATTTCTAGACAGTGAGCACTGCTTCGAAAATTCGCCAAAGTATGCCTAAATTTTCTAACATTTAAAAAATCAAGATATGTTTCATAGTTATACGATTCCTTATAGAGTTTGTAGTATATAAACTTATTGCTACTATTAATAGTTTCATGCCAGTTTTGTAAATATTGATCCAGCAGACGTCTAACAAATGTTTTTAAAAATATGTTGATATCAATAATGTTTTGCGACTGCCACACATACCCAAACCCATTGATTTGAAGGCAAGTTTTCAATGCTGTTACCCAGTTTTTATGCCCAATATTATCTTCATAGACTAGCATTTTATAGCACATCTTTGGGTATCGGCTGTCTGGCATTCGCAGTAGTTTGTACCAATATTTGACACCACGTTTCATGGTCTCTATATACAATGGGTAACGTTTACAGTCCCCTAGAACTACAGCATTGCAACTTTTCTTACTAGCACACATGAACCGTTTACATGCATAGTTTTGAATCCTTTCGAGGCACTCATGCCGTTCCATACCCCAAATCTCACACCCATAAAGCAATTGTGCACATATTTTTGTATCAAAAATTTTAAAATACGCGTGGTATGGGATTTGTCCACATGAATATGTAAGAAAGGTTTAAGTTTGTTTTTCTGCATCCACATACAATGCCTCATAACCTTGCTATCATGTAAAGTTTCATAGAATTGTTTTAGTCTTTCAACAGTTACACTAGTAGCTCAAGTGTTTTAAACCAAATTAATGAATATAAATCGGACAAGGAAGGCAGCACAAAAACAGAAGAGCCTGGTAGGTACAAAAAGAAAAGTTTACAAATTGACAGCTATGCATGAAAGTGTCCCCAGTGAAGCCTAGGTCCCACTGAGCATTTTTTGCATCGGCGATGTACTCCTGATTAGATAAATTAGCTTCCAGCGGCATCGAAACAGGGATTTCACTAATGACTTCCCTGAAGCTTCCCCTAGACCACAATGACCCTTTTCCCGATGCCTTTCGATGCCCAGTTATTAAATCGGGAGTACATAACCAATGTAAAAATGCTCAGTGGCACCTAGGCATGAAACTGAAAATGACAGATAACGCAATTTTCTGACTTTCTTAACCATGGCTACCCTTTAACTTACCTGTCTACAGAAGAGTCTGATATGTTCCCATAATTCCTTAGCCTCGCTATCCTCTATGTCCCTGAGTTCAATAAATGATGAAGATTGTTGACGTTGTAGTGAATGCTTTAATCGTATAGTTCCACGGAATGATTCAATCCTATCATCTTGTCCAGACTTCAGATCATAACCACAAACTATACACCTCTCAGATGACACTGAGTTTAAGTATGTGCAGACGGAGCAATTATATGTACCACCACTGGCACCACTGTCTTTTTCCGATTTAGTAACCTCAGTTTTACCCGAAGGTGGTTTAGTTTTCTGAGTATCATTGGTCTTCTTTGGTTTCACAGCAGCTTCTACAGGAGAGTCTATTTCAATCACTTCCGGTGGATCTCTTTTAGAATCTTTAACCCCGTCTTTTTTCCGAATATCTTTAGAGTTATCTTTACCAGTTCCTTTACTATCAATTTTTGGACTTGGTGAATCAGGTCTTTGTGTATGACATGCTTCACAAGCTTTGTTCTTTATTGTGTTTAGCAAAGTGCATGTTGGACATGCCCATTTATCAGATTGCATGTTCTTTTTAGTTTGACAGATTTCACAAACCGGTTGTGTATTACGATTCTGGTATGTGCATTTAGAACATACCCAGGTATCTTTGGTTGTAGGTCCCTTCTTTTCACCACTATTATTTCCACTCCCTTTTCCAGCAGAAGTTTTAGGGACAGGATTAACTATTTGTCTTGGTGGTTTATTCTTCAAAGGAACTCGGCCTGGTACAGCAGGCTTCTTTTCTTCTTCCGATAAACGTGGAATTTTAGCCGGTTTCTGAGGTACTTTCTGACCAGCATTGTCCTTACCTGCACTTCCAGGCTTCATTCCAGCTGGCCGTATACCTACTGGACATATTGTACATTTGGCATCATTAGCTGTATTATTTGGGTTTGTACATTCATTACATCGCCACGTTTCCGTCTTTTTAGTTTTCACAAGCTGGTCGGTTTTCCGATTTCCATTCCTGGCATCAGATGCTTTAGGCTTCGGATTGCTACCAGCTGTGTTATATTTAGGACCTTTATCTGCCGTAGGAGAAGTGGGTGTGGTTAAAGGAGGGTATTTCGAATAGTCAAGATCTATTGGAATAGATTCGGGACTTGGAATCTTTGGTTGTCTTGGTGCTTCACATACTATACATTTACTGGTGGTTGAAGCGTTTTGTAGAGTACATTTTGAACAAGACCAATATGCATCATCTTCGGATTTAAAATCTTCATCATTGGTAATGCTGGTTGCCTGGGCAACTGGACTATTAGAGGTCTTTGTTTTTTTGTCAACTTCAGTTTGTTTTGTTTTCTCTGATGTGTCCACTTCACTTTTGCTTGTTTGTCTAACTAGAATAACATCAGCTTTCTTTTCCGTATGACAACATATACAACTATCAAAGAACTGGTCATTTTCAGTCTTGCATGTTGGACTTGGACAGATCCATTTAAAATCAGAATCTGAGTTACCAGAAACTGTAGGTTTAGATTCAGAAGGCTTCACAACCTTAGGTAATTCAGACTTACTATGACCTTCGGCTTTGGAAACCCTTTTTAATTTATCACCATTAGTTGCAGAGTTGTTAGTTACTTTACTACCAGTTGCAGGCTTGCTTGGCGTCACTTTATTTACTGGCTTTTTCTGAGCTGCAGGTCTCCCATTCACTATCCTACTTACGTCTTTTGGTTTCATATCAGCAGGTTTCCTATTACCATTTCCTGATTTACTTTCTGCCCCCGCAGTTTTAGTGACCTTTGCCGCTGTAGTTCCAATAGCTTTGGTTTCATCACCTTGGTCACCATTGTTTGTACCACTCTTGTCAGAATTTCCATTTCCATTTTTAACTCCTTTAAACACTCTAGGAGGAGGTCCATCAGGTTCTAGCTCAGTAGCGTCTATAGTATCTTCAACTGTATCCGTCTTGAAGACTCTAGGAGCCGACGATGGTGAATCTCTATCTGGTGTGAAATGATTAAACACTCTGGGAACATTAGTATCTGAACTTGATCCATGTTTTGAAAGTTTGAACACTTTTTTACCGTCACCTTCCCCATCGTCTGGTTTCTTAGTGCTACACACATCACAGACACTTAGTGAGCGTGAATTGATGAATGTACACACATGACAACTCCAGTTCACTTCATCAAGGTTCATTCTGGAGTCTGTAAGGAAAAATATGAAAAATATTGTTTCAGGTTTAAAATAATAGTGAGCAACAAAAAGACAAGATTTTGTAATATTATATTCAGGCCTGGTAATTAGCAATCATTCTCAAGCCGTAAATCCTGTTTTCAAAGCCTGATACATGTATCTCACTTTAACACAAAGGAAATTTCAGGATTCAAAAATCTGAAATGAGACACAAGCTGGAAATATACCAGGCTGGTATATTAAAAGATAAAATATAGAAAGAAAAGGAAAAAATGGCACAGGTTGAAATACTTTTTAGAGGGAGCAATATTCCTCTTTATAGAACTGATCCACACTGAAGCAATCTTCAGATATTTCATTAATTAAGATTTTATACCAAAAAGTAATATTGCATCATATTTTCTGTAAATTGTTTTTGAAGAAAAATTACAATAATATCAATACTACCAGGTTTTGGTACTAAAAAGTCATGTTCTCATTCACTAATATACTTTTTATGAACAATTTAAAACATGTGCCAAGCGATTTGATTCCATTAAAATAAGGCAGTAAAATTAATCGAGGGTTTTAATTAATACCGAAGGGAAAAAAGAGCAACCATTTTTCTATTACTTTTATTCCAAGGATGTACTGAACTTAAACCACGAAAGCACATCATTTTCATAAAATGTCAATAACTCTCCTTCCAATTTACATTATCGATACAAGTAATTATATATGAACACTTCTGCATCGAGTATCTACTACAGTACAGTAACTGTTTATTATGTAGTCAGGGACTTCATATTGAGTAAAACTTTGAGAACAGATGACGTACATGGCTTGCAATTCTATTGCACAGAGATATTGACATGATCCTAAACCCTTTATATATGCCTGAATACATAAAAGTGTTCTTGCATTGAAAATCCAATTTCCGTGAGCAAATTCTGCAATAAGATTTGTGTTTGTATAACACCTTGAGCTTCTTCATTATACTTGCTTATGGAAACATATAACCAGAGTAAATTTTGGTTAAACATATTTATAGACAAGATATTATATTATATTAATTGTCTCTCATAGGAAAGAAATGTTCGTTGTATAACAAATAACTGACTCGTAAATCGAATTTTCAGGCCCATGCCCTTCTTCAGGATATATTTCAATTTCATATACTCAAGTTACATCCATTTTAAATTTTTCATAATGTTGTTCATTAACTTATGATAACATTATGAAAAATTTAAAATGGATGTAACTTGAGTATATGAAATTGAAATATATCCTGAAGAAGGGCATGGGCCTGAAAATTCGATTTACGAGTCAGTTATTTGACAAGATATTAGTTTATAAATTATATCATGTCAAGAATCAAGTAAAATTCTTTGCGCTATACACATACAATTAAATGGTACAGCTTTTCATTACGAAAAATAGATCAATAAAAAAATTAGTAGCCTTGAGTTACCTGTAGAATTCATATGTAGCCCTAAATATTATTAAGTATTGCTATATTATGCCTTTTTGAATACATTCATTAATGATAAATCAGTAGTCAATTATATATTCCATATCATGAGTTGTATGTATGTATTCAAAAAGCGTCTTAAACCAATTGATAAACAGAGTACAGATAAAAAGATCTATAATGTAAAATTAAAAAGATGAATGTCCTAAAAAATATTGTCCCACCTGCGCCCGACCATCATGTATATATATAATTATACATGAGTTATGATATTATTTTACATAATAATAAAATAATATAAACTAATATAACGTCCGTCAACAGATAAAAATATTTCAAATTGATAAAAGAGGAGTGTTAAAAGATATACCATAACAATTGATTAGCATTTCAATGAACTATTGACTTTTACAGTAATAAAATCAAATGAATAAGACGAATACACATTTTCAGAAAACTACAACAAAATGATAAAAAATGAGACTGTATTGATGAAATATAAACCTATTAATTAAAATTCAATTCAAATACATGTAATGCAAAAAATACCTTCAGGCATTTAAAGTCTTCTTAAAGATCATAAAAACAATAAACAATTTCACCATATAACAAATATCCCATTCTTGATCATGCCCATGTATAATACGCGGGTAGGTATTGAGTGACTGTGTACTACTGTACAAGTATCGGTTTTCTTATAATTGTTTAATAATAAACCAGAAATGAGTCACCAAACATTTTTAAACTAGAAACCAATACCGGTACATGTACATAATTGTATCCAGTGATCGTAAAAAACCATTTTTACCCCTTTACTGAGGATATACACTTACAGGGAGATAGAAGTCGGACCTTTACTGTCATGTATCTCATAAATTTTACAGTCAGTTCAGAGTTAAATGGTATGGGTTATAAACATTGGCTAGTCTGACAGGTTAACTATGTTTATCTAGGTTTAACTCCTGTAACTGATTACTGATTTAACTGTAATCCTGAGGCCGGCCCTAGTTTTTAAAAATGGGAAAGTTCCCTCATTAGTATTACTTATTGAATCAACAGTAAAAGGGACTTCAAGTGGGCATCTTTTCATGAATCAAAATTGCAGTTTTACTGTATTGCTAAGACTCAAGTGAACTGAATTCTATGAAAATTATGGTCGTTTAAGTTGAAAGTTTATTTGGGTTTAAGATCAAATATTGTGTATTCAACTTCACCCAATAGATCAATGTATGCTATTGAAACATTTAAAATTTTAAATACATTTTAAAAATATGTACTGTAGCATTCATATTTACATACTGTCTAAAACAAACATATCTTAATTCATCTTCTTTGACTTATTATGATTTTAAAAATTATACGTAATCATTTAGTGAAAGAAGTTATATATAATACAATCATAGACTGAGACAAAATGCGTAATAAAGTTGTAAATTACGCATTTTGTCTCAAGTAAATTAAAATTAGGAATTGCAAGCAATACAGAAGTCCTCTGCCCGTTTTTCAGGTTGTCAATGTGTCTGTTGCCATGGTAACCACAATTTTTGTATGAATAAAAAATCTCCTCATTGGTACCTATCCACATACCAAGTTTCATAAACCTAGCTTGAAAACTGTTTGAGTAATAGCAGGATCCAGATTTCTTGACAGACTGATGGACTGACGGGGCAAACCTATAGTCCAACCTGTTGAAAACCAGTAGGGGACTAATACATGTAATAAGTGTCAACATTTTAGTCCTTGGCGATTATGGTTCGATTCCTGGCTGCAACGGGTCACAACCTTATTTTATAAAAATTTGTTAACAACGTCGATTTTCACCCACAACATGTATTTAGTAGAAGTTGCTAGTTCCTTGTGCAAAAGTTACCCAAATAAACACACAAACAAATCTTATCTGATTAAAGGTGAAATAATGAAAAATGCAAAAAAAAAATATTAAATACACATACCTGATAAAAATATCCACTATACATGTTACACAGAGACTTCCTTCAAAAACTTCCTCCTAAGGATAAACAACTGTACCAGGTATATCATGTATATTTGTAAATATACAGATCTCGTACACATACGTACCTGAAAACATTAATATCGGAAGTATCTATATAAAGCACTAAAATATGACACATACAGGTGTATAGATTTACCTAAGGTTGTATATCATAGAGTAACCTTATATAGGAATATTGGCAGAACGAAAAGTACCATTAAAAATTTATGACAACACCATTATGATAATAAAACTGTATCAGGTTTCTACAGGATCGACAAATAAAAGTAGCTTAGTATGCAAACGTTTTAAGCCACCAGAAGTTTTCAACATTACGTAAAGAACAATAAGACTCTAGTCTGTTTCTGTGGCCCATAGTTAAAGCATTCATGTGTTGATTTTTGGCTAAGACAGCAAGTATAATTCTGTCAACAGAAACTTAAAAACAACCATAAATAATTGTTTTTTGACCGATTTTAATGAGACATGTTCAACAGTTGTTGTTTTAACTTTTCATAGACATATTTTTACTTGCTGTCTTAGCAAAAAATCATGTGGTATGTCTCCAGTGAAAAAAGGAGACGAAGAGCGTTATGTATTATCTATGTTTATTTCTAATATACCGTCACTTCAGTTAATAAAATATATAGAGGATATTTGTATTTTTCCCGTGTATGATCGGCTGATAATTCACCGAGTGAGCAGCTGATGTAATATTTTCACGAGTGGCTTATATATAAGTCAGCTGCTCACGAGGTGAATTATCAAACGATCATACACGGTAAAATACTAATATTCTATTTATTTCATGCTTCAAATAGCTTAAATGATGGAAATACTCCACTATATACCTCAAATGTTTTGCGTGACGTCGTTTTCCCGCCATGCACGCGTCGAGTTGCAATCAAATAGTTCTTCTGCAATGGCTTCAATTTCGTCCATATGTTTTACATTTATGTATATATAATGTTGTGTTATTTGTTTAAGATTAACAGAGCAAGTGAAAATACTTATTATTTTATTTTTGACGGCGAGGAAATTTGATTTTAAAAAATAGTCTGTTTGCCGTGAAATTATGAACAGTGAAATTATCGGGTAATAATCCACCGTTATTCCGCCGTAAACCACCGGTAAGCATGAAATAAATATGCGATATTGAATTTCACTATTTCTAAGATTATCATACAGGATCTATCTTCAATATTTTTGCAAGAGTTTAAGGAAATACAAAAATAACTTATAGAATAATTGTACCCAGTCATTTAATATGCAATACATTATTAATGCTTTACACCACAATTGAATTGTTTATACTTAAGTATTGTATTGTATTGTATTGTATTGTATTGTATTGTATTGTATCAACAAGTCCATATAATTACAACCCTGAACTATGTTGATTTATTTCCAATGATAATAATCTGAATTAATATCACCAATTACATGTAGTTATTAATTAATTAATACATATATCAATTTAGCTAAGCACCTATAAACTATCTTTATTGGATTGAAAATACAAATGCAGTCTCAAGATAGTACAATTATTAAGTATTGTCAAAGGGGATGTACAAGTATCAATCATGGGTCATAAAAGTGTGCTAGACTATATTTTTAGGGCAGGTTCTTGCATCTTTTTATAAGAAAAATAGTAGTAACTAATATACATGTATATAGGAATAGTTGTAATCAGTGTTTTGATATTGGTAAAAATACACATGCACATGCACTTTAAATTACAATTCAATGTTTATATCCCTTTTAATTGTAACTACAGTAAGTTCCATAAGTAATACTAATGAGGGAACTAATATCCCATTCGAAAGAATAGCGGGATTACAGTTAACTCAGGTATACTCAGTGAAACCTAGATTAACAATGTTAACAACCGTTATCAATTAACTTTGAGTGAACTGTACAGTGTTTAAATATCTTGCTAACTAAAATGTTTGATACACTTTGACATTATAACACAGTTTTTGATGTTGTGTTTTACAATCAAGAACAAAGGAAAGATCATCACATAAAAAGTGTAGTATATTGTAATTTAAGTACATAAACTAACTTGATCTTTTTTTTGACAAATTATAACTACCCATAGGAGCCTGATACGATCTGACCTTTATAACTTGACCTTTAACAACAAGGAACTAAGTTATATGATTAATTAATCTATAATTTTGAAATGACATTTATGAATTGCGCCAAGAACAAAGATCATTATTTAACTAATTACACAAAATGTATGTCAATTACAATGCCGCTACTAAAAGCACTATTTATCTAAACCATCGTTGCATTGGTGTAATTTTTTTAACTTAACAGGGAAGTTATACATGTGTGAAAGATTAGCCTTATTATACATGTTAACAGTACATATTTCTATATAGATTAAATCAGGGGGTAAAACAGTGTAGAACAAAATACAGTAAAATCATTATTTTTTGTGGATTAAATTTCTTTGATTTTGCTAAATTAATGATCTTGAACCAAAAATCTAATCCACATAATCATCATACTATGAAATTATTAAATTTTTGGGGGATTTAATTTCTTTGATTCTTAGGTGACCTTAAAATAATGAAATTAGATCCCTAATGAATAATAATACCAATGAATTAACAGTGGCTACCACATACTGTAAATCATTTAATTTGTTGGGACGAAATTTCGTGGTTTTTGCAAAAAAGACAATTTCGTTGGGACTTGAATTCGGGGATTTTGCATTTCAGGTAATAAAACGAGGGTCAAAATTAATCTTCGTTGGGATTTATCATTAAATTTCTTGGTTGAGGTGAGCCACGAAATCGCCGAAATTTAACCCCT
Organism: Spisula subtruncata; assembly: GCA_963678985.1. Taxonomy (NCBI): domain Eukaryota; kingdom Metazoa; phylum Mollusca; class Bivalvia; order Venerida; family Mactridae; genus Spisula; species Spisula subtruncata. Next base: position 20,409,511 of record OY787665.1, read on the forward strand.
CACAAAAATTAATGATTTTACAGTACTAGCTTTCAAGTTCAGTCAGGTACATTTGTATACAACCACAAAATTTAGTCCCATTGAAACTAACAATTTTACAGTACCAGGTGTATATATATTATCCAGAAAACCAATTTTTGTAATCCACAAATTTACAACCAAATGGAAATCAATTTTACCGCAAGTACACAAAATTAGAACCAACATAAACAAGTGATTTTACAGCTTATGAATGGAACACAATACAAAGCCTCAAGTTGTATCCAGGGTAGCAAAATACTACAATATAAAAGTCTTGGTAAATCCTATCATTAAAACTGTTGTCCATTTATTGACCAACAGGCAAAAGTGTTATCAAAAACTTTAAGTTAAAAAGTTACCAAATTTTCAAAGGCTACTTTCAGCTGTTCAGCTGCTCAACCATCCTTTGACATTTTAACTTCCTCTGGTCATTGGGGTACCTAATGAAACTTACATTTGAGTCTCCCTAGGGAGACTATTTCTCTCCTGATGGTGTCACACTGGTGTGGCATCCAACATTGATCTGCGGCGGCCAGGAATAAACACTGCCCTCTAAAGTACCAATTTACACCATTCTGAGCAAGTGGGTTATTCTCGCTCAGAGAAATTTAAACCAGTGGTCCAGATCTATGAGGGTTGAACCAGGGACCTCTCTATCCCAAAGCACCTGCCCTACCTCTAGTCTAGGCCACCGCTTTCTCTTTTTAGTCTTTGATTAGACATAGTGACCTTAGTGACTAAACATCTGACAGTTGACCCAGTTCTGAAACTGCTAGAGACAATTCCATAGGTAGTTTGTGCCAAAGTTTCATGTACAATGTAGATATGAGTCTATGACATAGATCAATTTTTGTTCAAGTTTCCATAAAGACAATCATTCTACTATAAGTTTCATGAAGATTATAAGCATTCTAGAGTGTTCACACACTTTTGATTTGACCTAGTTAGTAGCTGTAATTATTTCTGACACAAAGTGCCCTAAGTTCAGAATCTGTCTGAATTTAAGTAGAAGCAATCATTCTGACCATTCAATTTATATATATAAATGTGAAGATTGAAGCAAACCTGTTAATTTTAAGTTTTTACTTTGATTTGGTATTAGATGTTCACTCACAGAACACTTAAGTAATGAACTATCCTCACAATGCAATGTTGCAAATTTATGTGGTGTTAGGATGTAGATAGTATTATACTCGTAATAGGCCTTAATTAATACTTTGAAAAGACAAAAGGGTGTGGCCAGTCATACTGCCAGCAGATGCAGAGGATGAGGTTTGCAATAGTCCATGGACACTTCTAACATAAAATGTATCTTTTCAAAGAATTATTATAATAAATATGAAACAGAAAGTAGAACTCCAGCTCAACCAGACACTATTGAAACTAATTAGCTGCGGCATATTGATTTCTACTTTCTGTTTCATATATTTATTTTTAACATAAACATATTTACAGTTGGCAATATTTATGGTCGATAGAATCTGATGAGACACTTCACAGGTGTATTAATTAAGTTACATTTAAATTAGAGAAACAATCAAGAACATTTTTACATTAATTATTAATTACCTAGAAGATTGCCATTTTATATCAATTATATCTTTTCCTTGACAATCATTATTCAGTCTTTTAAAAAGACTATCACAATTGGCCATAGTTTAAACGCATAAAATAGTTTGTACCAGAATACACACAAACATAATCAAGCAACTATATGAACAGTAATTAGCTAATTAACAAAAATTGCTGAAACCATTACCCAATTTCCACACTGAGAATTGGGAATAAATGTCCTTATAACTAATTTACCATACAATAAAACTTACGACTAAATAAGTTGTGACCTCTTTCTTCTATATCCAATAGATCTAATGACCTACAATTTTGATAGGATGAAACAGATCCAATCGTTTCTATGAATACCCAAAACGAGTTGACAGGCAGAAATTGTGTTCCCAAACCTGACTTTTGACCTTTCGTCGAAAGAGAAAGTAGATGTTACAATGTTTTTGATTGGTTGATTTGACAGCCAAAATCGAGTATTAGCCAATGAGAATTACGTTTGCAATTTCAACGCTAACTTGACGTACTTCCGGGATTATGGGCCATATTCCAGAAAAAAACAATCGGTATTTTAATTGTTTTCTACAGAACTGGGACAATATATTAGCTTTAGTATCATAACAACGTGACCTCGATATTGTGACACACATATTTGCGATAGTTTGACGATGCCTTTCCGTCTCCAATGAGTAAAAAACAAGATATGAATCATAACCATGTAGTTTACTCTGGGTGGATGATTAAGTCACCGCCTGAAAGGAAGTTGACTGGTCCTTGGAAAATATTCAGAGCTGTAAGTATACTTCTTTATACTATGTTTAATTAAGTTTATTTATTTCTCCATTAACTATACTGCAGTAGTGATAGTTTTTCCTGTCATAATATTCTTCCTGTCGTATCCGATTATCTGGTTATTTTCGTTTTATGGCGATTTAGTTGCACAAATTTCGGATAAGGGTGTTGCCTAGTGTGTGTCACTGTTGATCATGTGTTGGATTATACTTAACAACAGCTGTATAATGAAACTGTTTGATCATTTGTGTATATTGTTGTGTTATTTAAATTGAAATCAATGAAACAGTTAAGTAATTGTGATGTTTTAAAAAACAGGTAGACCTAGATAAAGAAATTAAAAGTTCTTAAATAATAATAAAGATTAATATACTGTTTTGAATTGAATTATGTATAACTTCTTATGTATTACTAGTTGATAGTTCTTCTTTTTACAAACGTGTGTTGTCATTTATACAGACTTTTTATAATGAATACAATAGCAGTTAATGCGCATTCAACTTGAAAGTCTAGCTTGGCTCCCCGCAGGCATTTGATTTCTGGAAGATAACTGGGTGGTACATGACCACCACATGTTAATGCACTTCTCTAGTCCAAATTATTTATTCCCACCCCCATTAGTTGATATAGTTGGGTAGCATACTATTTTGCATAAAATTGAATTCCTTATTTCCATTAGCATCTTCATAGATCTATAATAGTTCTTTAGACTTCCGTATGTTTAGTTCCAGACTTTCACACCCTCAGGCTTAGTCAAGTTAGTGTTGAATTACTGCTACCTGGTTATGAAACCAACTATCTCAAGTTGAATCTAGTTTAAACATTGTAATTTATGTATGAGTGACATAAAATTACATAATTCAGTTTACTATTTTATTGTTGCAAGTGCGAGGCACAATCAATATTTCCGATCTAGATGGCAGTGATTTGAATACAAATTATGATACAAATTATAAAAGTACTACTATGTATTAGTCTGAAAATAACTTGATTGTATTTCTTTCTTTTTTTGCCACTCATCCATTGAATACATATAATATGATCTTTATTCCTTTCTAGATATTTTTAGTGATTTTTAGGTCCTTTTTTTATGAAATAAAACATAAATATTGTCTGGGCCCTTTTCTGTGGTTCTGTTTGTAAAGTTTTTTTTCAAATAGATATATTAAATTATAGTCTACTTGAACAAAGTCAATGAAAAGGAATTTCATTGACTGTAGAAAAAGTGTTTGAACCCAATCAAAATGTGATATATGTGGACGAACTGTATTCTCTGTAAGGGGGACTAACTCTGCACAGATTGTTGTTTAACTTGTATCTGTGTTTGATGAATTAATACAGTATATTTAAACAGTGAACTGTTAACATATCTTATCTTTGCACATTTATTTATAGTTATTTAAGTTTGGTAACTTTCTTCGACTGGATGTTCTAAGTTCTTTGAGAAACATGTTGAGTGTGTTTCGAGAAACACGTTGAGTGTGTTTCAACCAGTAATATTGTGTGATAGTCACGTGATACACTTGTAACCAACGTGCCTACATACAGTACAGTACTACAAGACGATAAAGTATGAATCTAGTGACACTTGACCATATGAAGTTAACTGTTTAGGGAAATTATTTCAAATCTGTTAGCCTATCAGAAAATTATACAAGAAATATTTATGTTTTTCATTTGGTCATATGTCTCGGAAACATCAATAATTTTCTAGTATATTATGTAGTACTAGTAGAATATATTTTATATCAAATATTACTTGTACATAAATGTTTCATTCTAGAAATATTTCTCATATTTATAATAATATTATTAATATTTTATTCAATAAAATGTTTAATATTTTCAACAGTTGTCAGGAGATCTTGCGAATCGATCAGTAAGTGTTGATTTTATCTTGGAATGGACCTTGCATCATGGGTGTTGTTTTGTTTACCAGTTTTATTCTACTAAAATGTTTCACTTACGTTTCAAACTAAATGCTCGAACATTCATTTTGCCTCTCTGGTTACGAAAAAGCTTGAGAAGATAATAAGATTTCTAGTTGTTCAAATAATTATATTTAAAGTTACTAGAATTAATTTAATAGTAGTGACAATGTAATAGATGTAGTAACTTTTAGTATAGAGTCAATTTTATAAGATTTGTCTATTTGTATATATATTTATATATATACGTATATTATGTCACAAAATTTATGATTTGCTTGTTTGAAGGTAAAGTGTTGTCAAATTATGTACCATACATTTTTACTTCTTCAGTTTTGTTTCAATTAGATCTACTGCATGGTTTAGTCAATAGTGGTAGGCAGAGTATCTGAGTGCAATCAATTTTAGCCCTTGAATTAAGTTAAACAAGTTTTTTATAATAAATATTTTTTCAAATTGTAAATTGGATATTGTTTATATATTCTACATACTGGCACTTGGTCATTTTCAATATAATTTTGAAAGAACATGAGTTATAAATGTCCAATGTACAATATTGAATTTACTTTTATCAGCTTTGTAATTCCATGTGCATGATAACTTTGCACTTAGTATAAATTTCACTGACTCTTCCATTTTAATATATGAAATTATGCTTGTATGGGGTATGAGCGTGTTTGCTTCTCCCTGGCCCCTCAGAGGTGTTATACTTAGTTTCTAAAAATTTATGGTGGATCTGGAAATAAACTGTTGGTAAATAAGTGTTTCTGAATATGTAGATATATATATTAAGTTATTTGATGAAAAAATCAAAGAATTGTCAAATTTATGGCTATTTCAAGTTCCATTATTTAAATTTCAAATTGGGGTACAGCATTCATCATACAAATCTGGGGTAATCTGAAAGAAATTCAATGAACTTTTCTGCAGAAATAAATAAATTAACGTATAGGATCTATTCAGACAAATCAAGTTATTTTCAATTGAAACTGTTTGAATTTGGGGTTTTGACAAAGTGATATTGCATGTTTGCTATTTGTTGCTAGTGGCACCCGGAATAGACTTGCATAGATCTTCTTTTCAGGGTTTTGTGCACTATGCCTGAGCAGTCTCAGTAGGACTCCTGGGCCCCTAATTATAAGTAATATTCTGAGTAGCCTAAAATTATATCGTAGGAGGAGGGGGAGGGAGAAAATGTGATTAACAGTGAAATTTGATCCAGCATAAATTTTGATTGGTTTATTTTCTAGATACCGTGGTTTAACAAGGCATGTGATAAGTACAGACTGTTCTTTCCTCTTGTATTATCATCTATTTTAATATGTATGCTGTTATCTTTATAATATACACAATATTACAACAATGATTTCTGTTCTAACTGTCCAAGCTATTTATGAATTGAATGAATTTCAGGTCACCTGACGGATTCTGATCCTAGCACTTCTCTGTTTATATTAATTAAATGTCATGTGCGGATCATTGGGGGATGGGGGTTCAAGGCCTTTTGAATTTTGGCTAAATTGGTTTTGAACTTATAATCATAAAGAGTCCAGACCTCCTAGAAATTCTGGTAAACTGGGTAAATCTAGCTTTTACTATTTATGACAAGAAGTATGTCATGGCTGAGAAGACCACTCAATGAAAAATTATCTGATAGGAACTCTCTGAGAGAAATAGCCTGTGTGTTCCAAAAGCTTCTGTATCTGAAGGGTCATTTTGCTCTTCTAAATTGACTAAATGTTACCATTTTATATGCAAAGTACTCATGTTTTAACAGAAAACAGAAAACAATCCATAGTTCGAACCACCCAACCAAAATCTTGAGGGTCAAAATGTTATTTTTTGGTAATTTTACGGGTCAAATCCCTGCCTACTCCAAAATCGAATGGAATTCCTGATCTATAGGCAGTCAGACCTCCCAAGAACCGCACTTGACAAAGCATATGTTTGTTTATTTATCACCCATATTTTAGTATGGTTTAATTGTTTGATGTTGTTTCAGTTTGATTAAAGAACTCCAACTTGTCAAGTTGTGTGATTATTATATATATGCACTTTGCTTTGAACCTAAATAATTAACCATAATTCTACTAACTGTTCATTCATTAATTTACTGCTAAATTGATTGGCTTGAATTTTCTGTGTGCATGGTTGTTATTAAAATATTTAAAGAATTATTTCCATTTGATTAAGGTAACCTGGTAAGAACTCCAGTTCTGCTGATTTATGAGTAATCATGAGTGGGCTCATGCTTGTGTCTAAAATAATGTGTACAAACTAAGTTCAGTTAATTTCCTTAAGTCATAATAGAGTACATTGCAAAGACAGCTATTTATTTCCTAATAGAAAAGACTATCATAAAACTGAACTGTTACAGTATTTGTATTTACCTTTTAAAGAAAGGTTTTGTTACCTGTATTTACAGGTGCATCCGGTTGATTTGTGTACAATTTCTCATTTCATTGTAAGTTGTTTGTAACAGTATTGTAAATTTCTTTGAAATAAATGAAGTGTTAATTGTGTGTAATTGATAGCAGTATTAAAGGCGTCACTATCTTTGCCATGCATCTTTGAAATAGTTTAAAACGTTTAATTGTGCAATGTATTAAATGAACAACCCAAGTGTGTGTGTTTATATAAATAGTTGCATCGGAAGATTTTAAGCTTATACAATATTGAGCATATAGACAGTAAAACGTATGTAATATGTTCTATTATCTAATCTGTGCTGTAGCATGCAATGTCATTGTGTAATTAACACGATATCTTTAATTATCCTCAGTGTTTTTGGAGTATCTAGGCTTCTAATGTATTTTGTCAAATAGTTGAAATGGTTAATCTTTTAACAGCCGCTATTATTTATTTCAGTCTTACTCTAAAAATGGAAGCCATTTTATTGTTGAACTGTATACATGTACACTCCCTTGTTATGTTTTCAGCATGATTGTTGCAGTAGTGTTTAGATACAATATTGAATAATAGTTGGGTTGACTACTGGCCTAGGGGAAATCTAGTATAATCTTAATAGGGACTACCATATAACCGTTATACAAACGCCTCCCAGTGTCCCCCTACTGTCCAGGACTACAATCTTGACCTAAGAGTTATACCGCTGGCTTAGAATAAGGAGGTCGTAAGTGACCTTATAAGACAGATACATGTACATATTTAAAATCAGCATCTCAGGGCGCTTCTTATAAGAGCCTATTTGCTTCAAAATCGAAACTTGTCATGTTGACCAAACAATAAATTATAACTTAAGGTTTATATGGTAGTTCCTAAATTTTGGTGTATAAGGTGTAGTGTAAGTAATAATAGAGACCACAACAAATGATTTCGTTGAGAATTGTTTTCTTGTTACTAACAATTCAGTTATGGTCAAAGGTAACTGTATCATTGATAAAGAATTATTATAAAAAAATTGTTGTAAAATTTATATTTTTATACAAAAAATCTTTTTTTGTTATCAATGATACTGCTACCTGTGGTTATTGTAGGATAGAACATTTGGGAGTCGTGACTGTGTTCCCGAAGGTCTGGTTTTGTTACCACATGCAATCAGAGTTTGTTTGATTCCCGGTCGCTGCAGGTGTTCCATTAAAATTGGATACTGATGTCAATTTTCCCCTACATATAGAAAGTTGCTCTGAGTTGTGGGGTACATTTGTATGTGTATAGCTTGGCTATTTTGACTTGAGCTTGACCTTTATGCAATGTAATACTCTAGGTTCTTGCTTTGAATATATCAATTTCCGCAAGCAAATCGTGCAATATCGTTATTTCAGATTTGTGTTTGTATTTTATCTTGAGCATCTTCATGATATTCCCTGACTATGAAAAAATACAATCGGTGTTGTTAACCTAGACAATATATCGACTTTTAAATTATGTTAATCAATAGGTCAGGTTCGTGTGAAATTAGCCAAGCTATAAGTAAGTACTGGTCAATAAAATTTAGCCTAGAAAAACTGGTTAAGTTGGGGTATTTAATTGATAAATTGTTATGAAATGGCATATAAAACACAAATTGGCTTAAACCAGAAAAATTCCGAGCTTCTGAGAATTTTAATTTGCTGCATTTCTTCATCCCACACATCTTCATAGGCTGTAATAAATTAATTGCTATATTATAATGCCATTTTTTTTCAAAAGTATTAAGTTAACTGTAAGTGTTGCATAAAAAGTGGGGGCGGGGCTGGGATGATGATCTCATTTCTTATGGCCTTTTAGATATTTTAGGAGATATTTATGAAATTGAGCAGCATGTAATGTATGGTCGAAAGTGAACTATTTAATGTAGTAGTATTATTTACTGTCTGAATTCTTGACATATTTTGAATAGCAAAATGATCGGTCTGATACTATATATGTTATAGATTATATATGTGTCATTATACGTGTGGGTGCTAGATTAGTGGGGCGTAACAAAACTTGACAAGAATATTATGCATCTGATACTTTAATAGACACCATATCAAGTACATTTAATGAAAACTACTTTAAGTTTTATGGTGATGCATCAACATTATATCCTACATTGAACATAATTCATGTATATATAAGAAGTGGGTGGTATATTTATAGACTTTTGGGGAAGAAAATCAATTTTCAAACAAAAATTACATATTTTTGAGGTAAGAACACTAATTTTTCTCTGGTTCTCGCAGTGATGTTTTTTTTCCAAAAATCAATTTTCTGACAAACATTTCATGTTTTTGAGGTAAGAATACTGATTTTTCTCTGGTTTTCGCATTGAAAAATTTAACACAAAAATTACATATTTTTTAGGTACATGACAAAGTTATGCTAATTTTACTGTTGTTTTATAAGTTAATGAAAAATTATGAAGCTGCTGAGTAACAATTTGTACATTGAGTCATACATGCATGAAATGTTTAATTGAAATAGGTGTGTTTTATTGCTTTTATCACATTTAATGCTTTGACTGATAAAATGAACATTAACAAATTTTAAAGGCCTTGACGGCTGTTTCTTGTCAGATATGAAGAAAATTTTAATAATTAGAATTAGTACTAAGGTGTGTCAATATTCCTGATTAATCCGGAATCCGTGAAATTACCGGCTAAATATAGAATCTGTTACAAATGTGTTTGAAAGGTAATGTTGTCATATTAGGAACAGAAAGTTGAAAACATAATTCAAAGGTTGTCATGCTTCTTTAGGAGTTATCTGCCCTTGAATACACAAACTTGTAAGAAAAATGCTAATTTCAAGGGCAAATAACTCCCTAAATAAGCATGGCTTGAAATTGGGAGCAAAAGATAAAGATTGTCAATTGGGAACATAGCCCATATTTGGATATGTTCCCAATTGACAATCTTTATCTTTTGCTCCCAATTTCAAGCCAAAAGTTATTCCCAATTAAATTAAATAAAATTAAAATAAATAATGTAAATAATAATTTTTGAACAATTCACCGATTTCCTGCCAATCATTCTGCGCATGAAAAACACTTAAAACTTATTTAAACCTTTTGGCTTTACACGTATTTAATTGCTACTTTTCCCACATTGTACCATTAATGCGGCTAAAATTCCCAATCACAAAGCCATGGGCTATGATCCACAAATAGGGAGAAAAAACACTGAATTTTGTTATTGGAATAATTTTAAAACAAACTGCAGCAAACACTTTTAAACTTCATATTACTATGCTTTTTGTTTGTGCACTTTGAACTTATACCTATTAATGTTTTATTGTTAAGTTCATGTTCTAGTTTAATGAAGTTGAACCCGTTCATGTGTAAGCATATTAAGACAGTAATCTCGCAAACTTGTGCACCTATTAATGATGTGTATTTTACGTACACATAAAGAGTAAAAATAGACAATACACTCATAGGTCTCATTTCACGTAATCATTTAGTGGTATACTCATAGGCCCGTGTCGTGACTACGGAATTTATTAAACTATATGTGTGACTAATAATAGATTAATACTATTATGTATAGTATTAATAGTATTAATACTAATAATAGTATTAATTGTTTAGGTTATTTTACTACCTACTATACTATGTAAAGTTACAATTTTTTATATAAATAATATATTAAGTGATTGTACTTATAAGATGAAGGACATACTCCCGAGATGATCACCAAAATGAATGATAAAATAAATAACCTAGAAATCTTCACTTCTGATTGGCTTTTATACTTCCTATTAGGCACAGCAATTGTTGTACATCTTTTGATGAAAGGATCGTATATATTAGCTAGGATAATATTCATGTAGAGGTATGATGTTTATAAATTTTGTAGAATAATTCTGATTCAAGTATATTAGTAGGAGTAAGTAGGGGGAATTGATCGAAATCAGGATGTAAATGTTAATCATGTTTTAAAGTTTATAATTAGTGTTTTGATACTTATCTTTCCTTTTACAACTGGGCGGTGGTTTAGAAATGTTTACAATAGTACTCGGTACTCGACAGGTACTCGACAATTTCCAGGAATAAACTTGTTGTGTTTATCTTTATTAAGATCACATTGTTTGTTTATTGTTTGTCTGTTGTGATTAGGTAAAGCACCAGGTGGTTTTCCCCACCATAGTTTTCCTTGTTGCTTCCAAAGAAAAAAAAATATCCTGCTTGCTTCATGTGAATTTGTCTTACTGATGTTTGAACTTTCTGCCTTGTGGCTTTTAAATAAAATATTTCGAGGCATTTGATTGGTTCAATTTAGTGATGACTTAAATTTTGTCTGATTTGACAAGTTATACAGTCTGTTCAAAGTTAATTGATAAGGGTTGTAAACATTAACTTTCTGTCAGGTAAACTAAGTTTATTTAGGTTTAACTGGGTATACCTGAGTTAATTCTTTCGAATGGGACAGCATTACTGATGGTATAACTGAATTTAATACTAAAAATGATAACTTTGTCATTAAGTTTATTATATGACAATATTATTATTAAACCACCAAACACAAACTGTTTTATGATCTATTCACCAATACTGCTTCGCCTAGATGACTTCTTCAGGTTAATGAAAAGAAAATTATTTTTATTCTAATTATTTTGTAAATTTTTAAAACTGTTGTCCTAGATCTTCACTTATCTGCAGTCCTAGATCTACCCGCATCTGCAATCCTAGATCTGCCCTTATCTGCAGTCCTAGATCTTCCCTTATCTGCAGTCCTTGATCTTCCCTTATCTCTTCCCTTATCTGCAGTCCTTGATCTTCCCTTATCTGCAGTCCTAGATCTTCCCTTATCTGCAGTCCTAGATCTGCCCTTATCTGCAGTCCTTGATCTTCCCTTATCTGCAGTCCTAGATCTTCCCTTATCTGCAGTCCTAGATCTGCCCTAATCTGCAGTCCTAGATCTTCCCTTATCTGTAGTCCTAGATATTCCCTTATACACAGTCCTAGATCTTCCCTTATCTGCAGTCCTAGATCTTCCCTTATCTGCAGTCCTAGATATTCCCTTATCTGTAGTCCTAGATCTTCCCTTATCTGCAGTCCTAGATATTCCCTTATCTGCAGTCCTACATCTTCCCTTATCTGTAGTCCTAGATCTTCCCTTATATACACAGTTCTAGATCTACTCTTATCTGTCCTGGTACAAGGAAGTAAACAATTTTAAGCTATAAATAGAACCTGACTGGTTTCCTTAAATGTCTTGCAGATCTTCCATAACTTCCTGGGGTTAAAATTAAACCAGTCTTTCTGCTTATAATGTCGATTCAATAAGTAATACTAATGAGGAAACTATCCCATTCGAAATAATAGTAAGGACAATAGTTAACTCTATAACACCCTGTAAGTTATATACCTAGATAAACAAAGTTTACATAACGGACAAGCTTATGTTTATTAACGTTATCATTTAACATTGAACATACTGTAAGCAGATAGCCTGGTTCTGCTGTCAAACCCTTGTTGCCTACGGTTCATGTATGATGTCATCCACTGTTGTTGTGTGTTATAGAGCTGTAACTACAATAAATAAAGTGTAAGGTGACACTATAAGTACTGTTCTGTCTCATGCTACGATTTTCATGTTTTGCAATTCTTTGAATTTTCGTCGCATTATTTGTCATTATTCATGTATACTGTTTGCTGATTTAATCATATTGTCCTAATTCCGGTTTCCCATAGTCAAGTATGTAATTGATTTATATATAGACTAAGTATAAAACTAATTCTTCAAATTAGATCTACTTAAATAGTCAATTAGATGATAAAAAAAATTCATGGATTAAGATGTGTCTCTTTTGTTTTCTGTGAGTTATAATTATTGAATGTTCAACTTCATTTGTATGTATTTACTTACCTGTATCCAGATCATTTTCAGGTATTTTCAGGTCGGACTTTAGTAGGTTTTAATTTATAAATATACTGTCATATTATTAGTATATATTTGTTCCACATATCCTATTTTACCCATCCATGTAATATTTAGTAGTTAAAATGTTATTTTATCATTGACAAGAATTTTGATGATGACTAAGACTTCGTCTCAGGAAAAGTTTCTGAAATTGATGAAAATCTTGTGAACAATATAATCTTGTGTTCATTAGTTTTATCTTGAAATAATAATGATATTTTTTTTTTCAGAGATGGAAACGTCGTTTTTTTGTTCTGATGAAACCTGCCCAAAGCCTCCCTGGTACCTACCTACTCAATTACTATCGTGACGAAAACTGTAAGACCTGCCGTGGTTGTATAGACCTTGAACAGTGTGCAGAAATCATAGAATCTCTAGATTCCGATCAGTTTGAACATCTGTTAGCTATCAAAACTACACACAAGGGAAAGGAAAGGACATACTTCCTGGCCACACAAACAGAAGAACAGATGACAACTTGGGTGCGAAACCTATGCAGCGTCTGTGGCATGAAGCCAGACGAGTCAGGTGATAAATTCTCAAAATTACAAAAAATTATGTTCATTAATCAGGGCTTTTTCTCCGAAAATTGTGAAGAGAGCCTGTCTGATTTGTGAAAGACAAGCGCGATTTTTTCTCAAAATTGTAAAATTCTAGCAATATTTTTCTTTTAAATTGTGAAAGAGGAGAGGAATATTGGTTTAAACTAATTTGTGTAAAGCAATTTACATATAATATTTTCCTTTATTTTGTTAAGAAAATCAATAAATGCTTGAAATATTTCATCATTGTACTGTAATTACCGCAGCGTATTAACCAAGTCACTGTATGACTTATTGGATTACTATCTAATTCATTTTGTATCATTTATTTCTATTAAAAGCACATGTTAACTGATACTGTATGACTTATTGCCAGAGTGTATAGTTAAATGTGTATGCTTTATTGCAATGGCTGGAAATCAACTCATTTAGACATAGTAATTGCATTAATAATTTATTATATTTGCTAGGTGAGCCAGACAGTCCTCGTCCACCTGATCGTGAAGTGTTACCTATGAGGACACCTCATACTGACCAGCCAGTGACCTCTCTACCACAGTCAGCTGTTGGTATCATGACAAAACCTCCACAAGTGAGTGCTGCATCCTCCTCCTCCACACAATCTCGGCCGAAACCAACACCCACAGTTAAACCTAAACATACTGAAACAGATCGTGATTCAGAATATATTCCTTTGGAAACGTGTACTTCTGGATCACAAAAACGAGCAAATAGACAAATAAGTATTGACAGTGTTCCGGACGAACCGGCTCCTCCTCCGCCTATTAAAGGTGTCGGTGACATCATCGAGAACGACGTTTTTCATCACGACGTTTACGATGTTCCGCCATCTTCATCATCAACAGCTCAAGATTTGTACGATCATCCGCCATCAGCGTTAGAAGAGGATGATATATATAAGGTTCCGCCACCGAGGCCTATATCTGTTGACAATCATCAGGAAATGTACGATATTCCTCCGCCAACAAAAAGTAGTCCTGGAACCGCACGTTCTTCCAGCAGTGATAGCCAAAAAGCTGACTCAGCATACTCCTCGCAAGGTTTACCGTACGATTTCCCGCCACATCGTGAAGTAGCAGACGACATATATGACATACCTCCTAGTCACTCGTCTAGCATGGATGAGGTACCGCCTTCCAGACCTCCAAAACCCGGTCACTTACAGACAGTAGTACAAGAACCTTACATGAACTTGCCTCCGAATAGTAAAGCTTTCGCTGAACAATCAAAATCTATCGATATAAACGCTGTTGTGACTCCACCTATGGGAATGGCGAAAATTGATATGGATTTGTACGACTTTCCTAAATCTTCTCACGAAAGTCAGGATAATTATAAAAATTTAGATCCAAATGATAAACTTCTAATGGCGACGCCCCCTCCGCCACCTGTTAAATGTGGGATGGTTGATCATAAGTACATTAATGCCGCACAGGGCACGGTACATCCTGAGGATGAATATTTACCAATGGACCCTGTGATGGGAATTGTTGATTCATTTCATAAACCGCGGGAATCTAGTAGTACGGATAATGAGTGTGAGTATACGGACATGACAGGTCATAGTTCATTCGAGGAATCATCTGAAGGAAAACAACCAGTGTATGATACACCTCCAAAACGAACAACAGCATCGATACCACCTCCCAGACCTATTAATAAACCTACAACAGGTAACATGTCTATATTTTTGTAAATTTTCATAAATAATTACAATCTGTCACTGGTTCGGTGATAATAAACATTTCCCATTTTCATACTCAAACTCCATACTCCATGCTCAGGCTTGAAAAACAGATTTTTTTAGAATTTTGCATAAAAACCAACATCAACAATCTAATTAAGAAAATGAACCCCCATTACATACGTTTCCATTCAGTAACAAAAAAGTTACAGTAAGAAATACTCCAATTGGAGTACGGAGTATGAGTTGGAGCATAGAGTCCTCACTCCAATGTTTATAATCACTGGGCCTGATCTCCCTAAGCATCTCAATCTGAGCAAGCTCTCATCTCAAATATTTGCATGTGTCGTTATGTTAATTTCAATGCAAGGCTCAACTAGAAATTGGCATTACAGTTTATTTCAGCATCATTTCAAAAGCTGGAACTTTAGATTTTTCTATTTTTCTGATTCTGAGTTAAGCAAAATCTCAATTTTGGTTGAGATTTTCTACTTGAGATGTTTCTGGAGATTGGGGCCTGTGTTAATTTTGTCTATCTTGCACTTGCTCAGGGTGAGCAGTTGTGATTCATAATTCATTCAATTGACTGATTGACTTGTTTAATTTTGTTGAAACATAACTACAGTGGAAACTTAATAATAAGCATAGTCCTTAAACCTCACAATTTGACAATATAAGCACAAGCCCCAGTTTTGAATTACAGACTTTTTGAATGATAATTTTAATACAAATTTCATAATGCCCATTTGATCATTATTTTGGTCTTGTATTGTATAAAATACCTACTATTAAACATTTGAATTAAAATTGGATTGTAAGACTAAAGTCTATACATAACTTAAAAACCGTAATCAGAGCCCACAAGTCAAATGAACGATGATAGAAAGTTTCCTGTAAAATCATTAATTTTCATGGGTGATTAGATTTCGTGGATTTTGTGGGTAACCTTCAACCATGAAATCAAATCCCGTCAATCGACAATTATGACTCTTGTATTTATTACCTGAAATGTAAAATCCACAAATAAAATTTGAATTTTGAACAAAAGATCTAATAAAATTTCATGTAGTCTTGATGTTAACACAATTTACAGGTAAGTATATTGTTGATTACTTGTATAGGTATAACTAGCGTGATAAATTGTTATATAAAACTGAACATTTATCATTTCTGAAAATTATGTAGAAGCATGCGACCTTTGTATGATTGTATGTATGTTGTAACGTATTTTTGAATGCATTCGTTGGTATGGGGTAAAGTCATAGTCCTTGTTTTTAATCCCTAGTGGAATGGAAGCCCTCTGAGACTGACCCCAAGTCCCCAATCTCCCCAAGCATCTCAATCTGAGCAAGATCTCATCTCAAATATATGTCTTTATTAAATAGAAGTATTTATTCAACATTACTTTTGTTATGAGATAGGTATAAATAATGAATTTAATGGCAAAAGTATGGATATAGACTAAGAGGGAGGTCGGGGGCCATAATGTTTATCTGTATCTGAGTTGTGAAGACAAACCAAATTACCTTTCATGAGGCAGGGACAAATTATCAGGAAATTTCATTTTCTGTGGCTGATTCATGGGAGATAACTCATTTATGGCGTTCATTTTATGTTAGTATTTATACTGAAATTTATTGTTCTAGCATAACCTTAAAAAGTTGTAAAAAACTTGAAAAGTGTATATTATTGTTACTTTCAGATTTAGTAAAAGATACAATAGCTAAGAATGCTCGAACAAGAAGCTTTAAAAGAAAAGAGGGCTCTCCTCTGGTTCAAAGAAAGTAAGTGATTGTCATGTTTAACATTTAACTCCAAATTGTTAGGGATGTCGACTTCCAATCCAGATCCACATGATTTTGAATCTTAGCTGAGGCACTGGCAAATTCAGTAACACTTCAACTTTTTCCATCTAAGTAGAGATGAACTGGTTGGAAACCAAGAGGTAGTTTTGGATGTATCAGTGCTATACACAAGACATGTTAAAGTATTTAGGAATCTAATCGGAAGGAGCTAGGGAAGTGTGTCCCATACAAACTTTTTGTCTCATCCCAGACTTTTGATGCAAGAGGTCATTTGACACACTTCTACTGACTCGGTTGAACAAAAAAAACATTAAATTATATTATTCCTGGTATTGTAATAAGGGGATGTGCTTATAGTAGCTAGCTGTCCTTTTCTCATGTTTTATTCTTACAATGTTGGTGAATAAGGCCCAAGGTTTAATTCTAAGACAGTATCACTGTTAAGAAATGCCATCTTGTCAGGAATTTGATATTGTTATTATATATATTTGCACTGATTATTAATTATATATTTGTAGAAGTCCTACAATTGTTGCACCAAAAAAATCCAGCCTTGCCAAAGCATCTGTATTATTACCTAGACGTGTGGATAATGGTAAACATCCTGACTTCTCTACAAGTGATGAAGATGATGATGATATGGGCTCAACTGTAAGTAATTCTTACAAGGGTACTAGGATTCCGGAATAATCCGGAGTGGCTGCTTTAGGAAGAATGATCTTTTCTGCACATAATCTGATAGACGAAAATTAATAGGCCTCAGACTATGATTTGAGGAAAATGTCAATTTGAACTGAGATCCTATATGAGGTGCTTCGAAGGTCTTACAATTCCAGAACTGTTTTGAAATTCGGATTTGCTAAAAAAAGAACTAATTTTTCTGCAGAAAAAGAAAGTTATTTTAAGAAAAAAATTTCATGGTTTGATGAAATTTCATCAGCAGAAGAATGTTTGAAGAATTTTTGTTTTCTGGGTTTTGCTAATGACACTGGAAACAAGAATGTGCCTCAGTAGAATCCCTTCGGGCCTTTCGTAATGGTGATATAGTCAATGAAGGTAAACCTATCCATTGATCAAGAATCGATAGATCGGGATACATATAGTGTTTGGCCAGTCTGGCCAGTCTGTCCATCCGTCTGTACAAGGTTAACCCAAATTGACTGGTTCTTCTTACATCAATATGGCTTGCTACAAAGCTTTCAGCATAGAATGTTCAATGTACTACTGGTACACGCATGGGTCAGGATAACTTGAGACTGCATTGCTAGTCTACATATGAACAAAGTACTGTTGATAAGAAAATTTATTAGGCCCCATATATTAGGGACTATAGGTTTGCCCTCTGTCAGTCTGTTTGTAAAATCTGGATCCTGTCGTAGCTCAAACAGTTTTCCAGCTATGTTTATGAAACTTGGTATGTTGATAGGGGATTATCTAATTTGTTTGTGATTCGGACAAAAATTGTGATTGCCATGGCAACAGGAACACTGAATCCAAGACAGGGGACTTCTGTATTGCTTGCAATTCCTAATGACTTGTTTTTCATTGTTTTTTAGGATGTATGGGAGACGACTCCGCCGGCACCGGGTAATAAAGATACAGAATTAAAATATGTAGATTTAGATCACGATGAAGCAGCGGATAAAGAACCTTTAAGATCTCCTCACGGAGCTCCCGGCGGTATAACGCCGACAGAGTACCATGAAATAGACTTTGTGAAAACTGACGCTCTTAGAAATGTCAAAGAATCTGTGGAAAGAAGTAAAGAGAAAAACCATACTTGAAGATAACTTTTAAAGAAATTTTTATATTTGGAAATATTTTTATTTTTCATATTATTTCAAGTGAGAATTATTTAACTGTGCTTAATCCAGATAGAAACATTATATATATCGGCCATGTACCGGCTACTAACTTCATTGCTTAAGTCTTTCCTATTCTAGTACTAAAAGATGTGGATAATACATAATTATATACTACTAAACCTAAGTGTTGATACAATCAAGATTTTGGCAAATAATAATGTAAATAATTGAAGTAGTCTTATTTGAGGAACATCTCAAAAACCTGTTAAATAGTTGTTGCTCTTAGTATGTAAAAAGTTTAGTGACATTTTAACACAGTAACACAGTTATTGCTCAATTTTTAGAAGGTGTCCCAAAAAGTTGGAATACTAATAAACAGTTAACAAAATAATCCAATTGATTTAAGGGCATATTATTTGTTTAAGTATCTGTATATTTCGGTTCTAGATAAAAGTCAGCACCTTGGTATAATTTTTTCGAAGCACTTGCATAAACCTATAACTTAAAATCAAAACCTTGTATGCAACTTTCTTATATATTGCTGTACAACCACAAATTGGTGTTGGTGTGTTTTTGTAAGAGTTCATTTATTGAGTCATCATTAATATCGCATATCGAGGACTCAGTGCAAAACTATGTCAACTTCTTATAATAGCGTAGTTGTCATAGTTTTGCACAATTTGTTGTTTTTAAGGCTACCCTCATGACGATGAATAACATCAGAAATGAGGTGTCGAGAGTGATTAATATCAGTTTGAATATTTGTTTCACAATCGACCTAAAATAAATTAGTATAAACTAAAGAACTTCATAAAAGATTTTAAATTTGGTTGTCAGTTTACGATTTATGTTAGTGCTTTGATAAAACAGTACCCTGGTCCAGAACCCTATTCATGTACAAAGTGATATAATGTAACATAGTATTGTACCATACTCAGACTTAATTACTTACAGCATATTACACTTTTACAGTTATAGTCAGATAATGTCATAGTTCCTAAATAGGCCAGATGATTTTATGTTAAGGTTTACAGAATTTAAATAAAAATTCTTGTCTGAAAAAGGAAAATGAAAAATATGAAGACCAAGATGGTCTAGGCAGCAACCCCCATAGGCCTCATGTTATGGTTCTTTTACTCCCGGCTGTGTTTTTAAAAAAGTCCATTGACTTAAAAAAATAAAATAACCGTGGCCTTACCAATTACTATGATTTCAATGTAACTTTATAAAGTTTCAGTTTAGTTCTTATCCATTTACTCTATACATCCTACAACCTTCACTTTTCTCTCCAGTGATTAGACTGGAATTTGCACAAATCTTTGTCATATGCAGCTTTTTAGGGACAAATACCGAGAGTGGTCTCCCTTGATTTAGATCTTTTGTCGAGTCCTTTTTTTGATAATTGGATAGTCTCCCTTTACTCAATTATTGGCTGATTATTAAAGTGATGGTTGAATTATCTGGTAATCATGTTTTTAATTACTTCTATATCTATCCCATGTTGTGTGGGGGATAGTCGTATTTTTTTCTCCAATTATTTTAATTTTTCTCACATTTCTTAATGCCACATGAATCACATTTTGTGTTCCAGTATATTTTTTAGATTAGAAATATTGATTTAATGATTTTATTGTGAATCTACTTTTGTTTGCTATTTGTTTTAGACAAATTGCGCTTTGAATGTAAAAATATTGATTTTGAATTCAATATTCAGCTTCTTGTAAAATCAATAATTTAAATCCTAAAAAAAGTAAAAAACCCTCAAATTTCAGTCATTAAAAGAAAATAACCTTTTGCTTCTACAAATTAATTCGAAACGTCTTCCTAGTAAAATAGTGATGTAAGATATTTAACGCGCATCGCAATGATTTCAAGTTTGTTCCAATTGGAATTCAATATTTGCATATTAAACTGATTTCCATGTGCTTTTTTTTAATGTTGATACTTTGGCGATCAGTGTGAGTTAATTACCTTAAAATCTAAAAGTTAAAACGAATTCAGCAAAATTGTTAAATTTAATGGAATGGGCATAAGTTTAAATTAATTAACTACTGAATTATTAAATGTGATAGTTTTATTTGTAGTATATAGTAAACCTGGTGCTAGCTTAGTTCAGCAGTTTAGTGAAAGATACAGCAAATTTCATGACAATAAGATTTTGCATAATAACTTATCATGATAGATGATACTCGTACTTTGTTCAAATTAGAAGCAGTTCCCTTATAAAGGGACATAACTATGCATTGTTTATTATTTCCACTTGGCCAAAAACGATTGAAATACAACAAAATGCTCAATGATAGAATCATCATTCTCATAAATCAGTGGTTAGTCAAGTAACTAGAAAAAACATACGCTGGTTGAACGAGAATGTAGAATCATGTGCTGATGAGAAAAACAACCAACATATAAATGGGATTACGTAACACCAAAAATATATTGTTTTATTGAAACCAATTTTATTAATGTAGTCTTGTTGATACACATTTCTGATATTTCTTTATTTGTATTACTATTTACACCAACTAACACGCAAATCATAAACTTATGTACCAATTTATACTCTTTGTGTTTATGCAAATGCTTTGAAAATTCAACTTTGGGAAAAAGAATTGATTTATCAGAGTCAGTTGGAGTCAGAAGCAGAAACACCATGTTGCTAAAAACTCATACATGTAGTTTTTGAAAGCAAAATAAACACAGAACCTTTCAAAAGCAAAGTTAAAGGTTATCGAGCATGCTTGCGGTGAGCAGGACTTATTTTTGCAAAAGTTTATTTGTAAAATTGTACTGTGGTAACCATATGTAAATGAAATTGTTCCAACATTGTTATATAGCAATAAATAAATAAATGTTTTTGTATGTGATAGATGTATGTGACCATGTGACTAATACATATATAAATATATATAATAACAATATGCTGCAATAATGTACGTAATTTGATATGACGTTTGATCACAATATTTCATGATTTACATGTATGTTTTGTTCAACTCTTCGCAATTGTTACTTGAAAACACATAAACTGGGGTAAGGTTTAAGTGTGTTTAACCAATTCATGAACTGCTTTATTCAATGTTTTATGGCTAGTTTCAGTCTTCTTTTTTATCAAATTAGTGTGTGGCATGACTGATGTCAGGCCCACCTGTTATTTGTGAGTTTTTTGTTCGATGTTTATTTACGCCAAATATATGTTTATACTTTTATAAGATGAATTTTAACCAACAAATTTTTATATTATGTATTATTTCAATTCTTGGTGCAAGATATCTTTCTACATTTGTTGTTTTTATATAAACATTATATTTTTATAACAGTTACCCAAATATATTGTTCAAATTGTAACATACACCTGTTTTCACTATTCAGTTAATTTCTCCCTACAAATCATCAGTTATCTCCCTTTGAAGCAATTTTTTCCACCCTGTGTGACCTTGAATTCTATATGTGACCTTGACCTTTATGTTTAACCTTGAACTTTATTTACAACCTTGACCTTTCATCGTTTGATGGTATACTTGTTATTATTTTATGTTTCTCCTGCATTTTGTTACATGTTTGCAGAACTTATACCTTTCATATACCAGTATATGTGTTTGGCCATAGAAAAGTAGAAACTGACTTAAAAGTTGTTTTAGAAATTACTAGGGGTGTAACGGTACTGTCAATTTTTCTAATGATTCGGTATATTTCGGTATGATACAACATTCTCTAACATCTGCTTAAATACTTCAATTTTCAGTAATAATGAATTTGTTGCTTCTATAACAGCAATTATTATGGCCTATCAACTATGTAAAGTGAATTTAGACAATA
Source organism: Spisula subtruncata (assembly GCA_963678985.1). Taxonomy (NCBI): domain Eukaryota; kingdom Metazoa; phylum Mollusca; class Bivalvia; order Venerida; family Mactridae; genus Spisula; species Spisula subtruncata. The sequence continues at coordinate 20,431,839 of OY787665.1, forward strand.
TGAAGCATATCTCAATACAATTAAAACGAGTGATACATGGTAATTATACATAATCAGAAGGATGCCAGCTGTTTTCCGTTGTCTGAATATTATTTTGCTCATAAAAAGCTTATACCGAACCGTACCGAAATTTCAAAGTCTTTCATCGTGAACCGTGTCAGACTGAAGTCCGCGGTATTTCGTATACCGCGGTATACCGTTACAGCCCTAGAAATTACCATGCATAAATATGTATATTCTGAACATTACATAACTAGATACTTATCATATTCATAGTGTTGTTAGATTCAGCTAAAGTGTAGGGGTTCAAGTCCCATTATAATAGGTGAAACCTTTTGTATTACAAGTTCATGTATTACTACTCCCTATTTGTTATCAAACCACTAACCCCCATTCAATATTGAAGTTTGGGGGTTGGGGGTGGAGCCTGGGGATGGGATGGGAACACCCTTGCAGCCACTGTTTTCTTGTTTGCCCCATTAAATATTGCTTCATAATTCTATCATCCATTGTTCTGTTGAGATTTAAGATTTGTATATGTATGTATATAAATATGCTGAAAAGATTTGTAAATGGCTTCTATTTGATGTCTATATCTAGTACATGTAGTTAAATATGTAAATATTGCTACTAACATATGCTACACAGTCATACACAAACACGGCCATTTCCCTCATCCCCAGGGGTAGGAGCTGTGGTTGTAACTGACTGGATGCATAACCTTCATTGTATATTGCACTAGTTCTTTACATGCTAATTTCAACCATTACAGTGTACATATATATAGCTATTAACCATATAATGATATATCATGCAAATAATATATTTTGACTACCTGTATATACCAATACAGCTTAAAGAAGGTATACAAGATAATTGGACACGGAGGGACGGCAGCTTAAACCATCCCAATTCACCGCTTCTCAGTTCTCTGTCAGAGAATTTACGGTTTTCATATGGCTTACATAATGGCTATGACCGATTTTGAAGCTGATAAATCACTGTCAGATGGAACTCGGATTTCTGTACATTTTCCCACAGGACTTGGAAGTGGTGTATTGGACTAACTAACATGAATTCACTCACCAAAGAAATTGAAGATTTGGTATAGTGTTTATGTTAGGTGTGGGAAATAGAACTAGAGTTTTCAGTTGTTATTTTCAATATCACCGTACCTAGCTGTTTTCATTTTTTTTTTCAAACATGTAAAAGAAATGGGGAGCATTGCTGATTATCATGGTGCAGATAAATTTTCCCTTTTCAAAGCACGAAGCACTATGTGCTTAGCCATTGTAGATGGAATAAAGGATATGTTTTATATTTTATTTTGAAATAGCTTCCATACCTTTATCAAGATTTAGTTTCTCAGTTTTTATGCAACATTTACTAGTTGATGATGCCTTTTTAACATAGAATTAAATTTTATACAAGTTTTAAATGAATTGTCTATAGACATTATATACTGTTCAAAATTCATACATCACATGTCTGTGAATAGAGTGCTAGAGCACCGATGTATACAACTTAAATGTGTATATCGAAGGTTTAGTGCAAAACTATGGAATGTGCCTCTATAAATTGATGAAGTCACCATAGTTTTGCCCTTAACCCTTAGTATACAGTACCAACTCTCCAGAGCGGTTCTCTGTACAGCAATAACTTCTATAAACAGGACTGTCAAAATTTGCCCAAATAAAAAAATTCTATAAGTTTAACCTCTGCAGAGCAACTACTTCAAAAACACCTTAAAAATGTTCCTAAATCAAGATTTACTATAAGTCTAACCTTGGTAAAGCAACAACCTGTAAACAACAACCAATGTCTACAGTTCCAAAAGGTGTTGTTCTACAGAGGTTGTATTACCAGATATATTGGTGGTCTAGGATACTTTCACAGACATGGACTTCAATGTGTATTAGGGTACTGTTTTATCAAAGCATTTACGGAAATCTTAAACTTACTATCCAATTTAAATTCTTTATAATACTTTTAAAACCATAAAATATGGTAAATGGAGTTGTAATACTAATCAAGATTCTGTTGGTGAACTCCTACAAACAATATCTGTCCCAAATTTGCAGTTGCTTAAGAATTTAAATTTGAACTAAGTTTATGATTTCCGTAAATATGTTGATAAAACAGTACCTTGGGTGTATAAAGTTGTTGAATGATTGTTATAATGTATACATTATGTTCTATATGCCAATGTTTTGTATATATACAGCTGTACACAGATATAAATCATTACATATAATATTGATTCTACTATATGTCTTGTGTTTTCTATGTTTTGTTGTCCTTGACTCTTTACCATACCTTGACCATATAGCATACAGTATTGAAATAAGTAAAGAGAATATCCGAAAAATTGATTATCTTGACCTGCCCTTGAAAGAGAGGTGACACTATCACAAATAAACTGTTTAACATTTGACATTGTTTACAATATATTAAGAGAAAAACAGTGCCCACCTTTAATAAGTATACACTTTTTGACCAATGCAGAATTGGAACTGGTTCAAATATTCAATATCTGTTTATCAGATGGGCAAACCTAGAGTAATTTCTGAATGAGTAAAATATGATATAGAAGTAAAGAAGAAAATGTTCAAAATATTAATAACCGAGGGGTCAAAGGGGCTTTTTGTCTTTTTATGGCCAAGTTACCTCAAAAGTGAGGCAAAGAAATAAAACAAAATTACATCTAGGATAGCAATCAATGTATTGTCTTATCACTTAATAAACAAAAAATATTCCTGGTCTTCAAAAATATTGTTGCATATCGGTTCTGCAAATAGTGTTGTACAGGCAAGTAAATGGAGAAATGACATCAGTATACTTATTTTTGGTGGGCACTGTATAGTATGCTGGTGATAACGCTAGCCTGTATTTACAAAAGAATATGGAAATAAAATACATTCCCGAAATTCAATTTTGTTCAATCTTGTGCATAATTACTTTGAATACTTATACTCATTCAAACTACACTAAAAACAAGCGGCCAGTCCTCTGTGGTTTGCTGTTATTACAGATGTTTTGTTTATATACTAGGCTAGAGTTATCATCATGTTCTATACCGCACCTATAACTGATATCAACTGATAATTTGCTGTAATGATAACTGTTACAGGAGTGTTAACATCAAACGATAAATCTACATCATTGTTATCTTCAAAATATTTGAAGAGTTTGAGTCAACACACAGAGGGACACACACATTCTCTCATTCAGCCTGGCCCTTCATGAAACTATACACCTATGTATCAGGCCTGGTATTTGTCTGGATTGTGCCTGGTTCCAGGTTGAATCCTGAAATTTCCTTCTTTGTTCATACTGAAAGTTTCAGGTTTTGAAATAAGGATTATCAGGCTTGCTAATCACCAGACCTGTTTATGAAACTATACCCCTACATATGGACTTAACCATATAAATACACATGTACTCACAATTATCAAATTAATGCACTTTGGAATTACATCATGGGGCAGGATGACTGTCAGGGCCTCTTATGTACATTACACCAAATATATGATAATTTCTGCGTAATGATACAAACTCTATTAAGATTAGGACGAAAATCATGATGTTGATAACATATTATTTCACCTAACTATTTCACAATACTTACATATTGTGAGGGAGTTTAACAAACCATTTTCGAAAAAGAAATCGAACGTTTGACATTTGAAATATGAGTGATGTGGTTACAAATGGAAATGACAAAATGAGTCGACAAATATTTTGTGAAATATGTGAAAGTGACGAGGATCAGTATATAGCGCATGGATATTGTAAAAACTGTGACAATTATTTGTGTGAAGAATGCTTTAAGTATCATTGCAAGCCGAAACCTGCAAGAGATCATGTTCTGCTGTCGAAAGATGAAATGCCTGATCCAGACGAAAGATTGTCAGTTGCTGTACCAACTGTCGACACTTGCACCGAGTTATGCGAGCGCCATATGAAAGAGATTGCAGTGTTCTATTGCGAGAATCACAACGAGTTTTTCTGCAACTCGTGTGCTGCTACATCACATAGGAAATGTGATTTCCTGTACGTTCCAGACGCTGCCGAGAACTTTGAAAAGAGTGCCGAGCTTCGTAGAGCTTTTGCTGATCTTGAAGGTATTGCTAAGGTTTGTGATGAAAACACCGAACGTGCTAAGAACAATACAAATGAAAGTGATAGTCAGCTTAAGACAACAAAGAAAAGCATCAAAAATTATATTGAGAGCGCACAGAAGATACTGCAAGAGAAGGCACAGAAAGTATTCACGAAGATGGATGAAATACACGCTGAGAATAAGACACAAATGGAAAGCGTTACCACGACAAGTAAAACAACAAAGCAACAAACCAATGACCTCCAAACCAGGCTTCGTCAACTGATTGAGAACAGGCAGTTCTGCCAGCTTTATACTGAATCCAAAAAGGCCAGAAAGGTTATATCAGAAATGGATGCTACAATTACTAGCGTTGGAACTGAAAATAAAATCCAAGAGCAGAAATGTCAAATCGACAAGCGTCTGCTTCAACTCGTGTCCAGCTCTAGCTTGTTCATCTGTATCGATCCCAATGATAAGAAGCGTTTGTTTCCTGTGTACCAAGGCATTGTGGTGAAACAGCGAGATTCTGAGTGTGAGGATGTTCCGGAAGAAAGAGCACCTGACATTCCTCATCCAGATGTTCCGCCACCAAATTTCCCACCGCCAGCAGTGCCTCCCAGGAAAGATGTTAACGGAATACGTACTAGCATCAGTGAGGACGAGGAATGTATATACGAGACATATGAATCCGTTCAGAATGCAGTCTGAACATTCTGTGACAATGTTGGATATACAGCACAACCTCTCCTGAGTGCCCTCTAAGAGCAAGCACCTTACTTAAACAACATTATCATTTGTCACAGCAGTGACAATTCACTATGTATTTACTGCTATAACAGCCAGAATACAACATTTTGTCATATTTTATTTTTTGAATAGAACCTTATGATAACTTTGAACTCATAGTTACTCTCATTCATAAGGACAAATTTAATGTTTACATTCAACCAAGCACCCAATCGGCGCACTCTGGACAATTCTAGCGGAGCTTCCGGATTCATCACGGAAAGACCAAAGTAGTTACAATTGCAAAGCACCGTGGTAGAGTTACTTCCCCTTGACAATAGATAATACTGTAAATAAAAGGGAATGGATACTGTGTTGCAGTTTTGACAGAGTATACTGTAAAATCATTAATTTTCTTGGGGACTAAATTTCGTGGATTTCGTTGTTCTCCTTTAACCACGAAATCAAATCCCATCTAACACTGATTTTGACCATTGTATTTTTTACTTGAAATGCAATATCCACGAATTAACATCCCATCGAAATGGTCTTTTCTACTTAAACCACAAAATTTCATCCCAACAAAATTAAATGATTTTACAGTATTGAATATATTGTTGTGAAGAACTAATTGTCACTATTTCAATATTGTGTAACCACATTTTCATTATTAGGATGCTCATAATCAAGAAACCATTTTGTTTGTTTTATGTCTGACAGTCAATATTTCTCATGCCATGGTTGATTCTTTAAAAAATTGTAATTGCATCAAGAAAATTAAGAATTGTAGTAAAAGCTTATAAATGTTACCTATGTTTATCGGTGTGCTTTCAACTATGACAGTGGTATGTGCATGGTCATTCAGTTTTATTCCAACCAGATTAGCCAATGACCAACAGCAACGAGGGATGATAATTAGGATCCAAATAGGATCGGGTCAAAATTTCTGTTGTAAAGACCTAATGTTTATAATGATCATGATAAAGGTAAATATGATAATTACAAACATACTATAAACATGTTAACATGCAATAATCAGATAACATATCATTTGTGCATATTAAATGTACTATCAAATTGTCAACAAGCACAAAATATGTGATGATAGTAGATACAATCAAAGTGTGACATATTGTTGACTAGCTGGTCAAACTTCTATATTGTTATCTCCCCCCTCCACTTAGTGCATAGTGTACACTAATTTATTTAAGGTCGATTGTGTTACAAGTTTTCCCAACTTATATTTATCACTCTCGATACCTCATTCCTGATGTTTTACAATCGTCATGAGGGAATGAGAGAAGAGAAGTCAGTTTCCCTTTTATGTTGAGCGTCTAGCAAGGTAATTTCTGGTACCAATTTTATTTTTGGTATGACACGGCTGGGGATCGAACCTGGGACCTCCAATACTCGAAGAGAACGCTCAACCACTAGACTATCGAGAAGGCGGTTGAAGTGGTAATGCAATCATGGCGAGGGCTGTTGATTAAGTGGTCAAACTCATACACCGTTATTTCTCTTGCCTTCACACTCGTAGACTTAATGTTTGACAAATTGTATTCCTTTCTTCAAGGAAGTGGCAGGTTATGTTACTTTGCAAAATGTCAAATGCATGGTGGGTCAATGGTCCATTGATGGAATAATCCACAGCTGAATAATACGTTAATAAAGCTTAAGGCTTTTGTCCTCAATTTTGGTAGTGAAGTAGGTCATTACATGCAGGGTAACCTTATTGTGCTTGATACTTTAACATACAGTCCGATATGAAGGCATACAAACTTCACAAACACATGCACTAATATTAAATCACAAGCCTAAGAAATGAGATCAAAGACTACATTTTTTACTCCCTATATTTTTCATTCATTAAATATAGTACATATCTGACAGGTTTGAAAAGTTCGAGTTTAATTCCATTAAATCTGGTGATCTAAACTCAGATTGTCTCCCTTTAAACAGTGTTATAAATATATTAATAAAAATCTTTGATTACCTCCCTTTCACCGGCTCTAAAATAACCCAACTTAGATGGTCTCCCTTCCATAAGGTAGAACATGATACAAAGACGGTGTGCTGTAGACTGTGTTATACCTTTCTGTCAGTTCTTAAACAGTCTCGAAGCAAACCAGACAAGAATGTGTTCTGTAAATTATTATGCCCCGGTGGTAGCTTTGTTCATAATAACAAGCTAATCAATCAACTTGAAAGTTTTGTTAACATACAGACATGTGAATCACTATATGCCTCCGCATAAGTAGATGCATAAAAAGTACATATACTACTTTTATAAATGGTATATTTCAATATTATTTTATTGCATTTATATATAAAGGAATAGGGCAAAAGATTTAGCAACATTATAAAGCTTTACTGTTTACAGTAAGTTGTAGAGAATAAAATATATTAATTTCATGTTTAGCCCTGAAAAATACTACTCAAAAAGCAACAATAAAATATCATAATTATACAATAAATTATTTAGCATGGTGATAAATATAGGTAAAAATCTTTTATAGTTACTATGACATATTTCGCTCTACATGCATGTACAACATGATACTTTTTTTAAAAATGTGTTTCAATTTAGCCTCTTCATACAACTGTTAGATGAAAGTACCCCATTCAGCCTGCCTACTTTCAAATATTGCAACACACTTTCTTTTACCCAACTTATATGACAATCTTTAAGCCTTTAAACAGTTACTAAACCAAAGTTTGTATCAAGAGGTAGAATTTTTTCCTTCAACACCGAAGTAAATCTGGAACATATGTCCGCACTGATGTTTTATAAGGTACTCATACAACAGTCCTAGATCCATATGATACTCCCTTCCTTTCCCACTACGTGCATCAAACACTTTTTCTTCAAAATTCTCAAACTTACGATGTTTAGTCAATTCATCGTCATTAATATCTTTCTCTTCCTTTTCCTTAATAATCAAACGTTTCCAGTTACATCGCCGTAATCTATGCCAGTATTCATCGACGGATCTACTATAACCCTCAACACAAACAACACCAGGCTTCCCTGGTAAACTAAAGCCCGTTAGTTTAAGCTCCTCTGCCCAGTCTATTATATCCCGGCGCTTGAATTTACTATAAATATGATGACTATATATCCATAACCGTGTGAATATAGTATCTTCCTCTACTTTGGATTTCAATGAATTGTCATTACTTTCATCCTCTATTGCATATGTATGTATATTTTCCTGAAGCCAGTCAATGACTGAATATAAACAAATTTCACCACGCTCAATGCTAACTACAAAGTTTTGGAGATCTTCGTTGAGTTTTCTATGGTTGGCACTACTCATGTTTGCAGACCTTGTGAACACTACGGGTGCAATACTGGGATACTCATGTGGAAGCTGACATACAAGTTCAACTGACTCCTGAAATACAAGCAGATTGTTACAAATAATTTTGATAGCTTGGTCAAAACAGTTTAAAAGTCACCCATGTGATTGGCAAAAAAGATGTCTACGTTAGAAGCTCTCAGAATTTGCGAAAAATAGGTAGCATTTTAGTAAAATACAATGTATCCAGGGCTGTTACTCTGAATAAAATATCAGACTCATTAGTTAGCTGAATAGAGAGCATATTTACGCTAACTAGAAGTTAACACTGCACAACTCTATCAGAGGAATGTGCCATTCAGCAAAGTAGGGGCTGGGCCTACATGAGTTTTAATGGAATTACTTTAAATGGAGATGCAAAAGCGTGGGCTACAGGCAAACAAAAAAAAACATGCTTGCATGAATAATAATGACTCACCTTACAATCTTCCACAGCGATGTTTATAGTGAAGCCTAATCGTGAATGAAGATATTCATACTTGGTATCACCATCGATAAAAGCCTTGATTTGAATTAATGCAGTCGCATCATCGACCTTGAGTTCACTATCACCTGGGAACATACTTTGTAACATCTCATACTCTGATATCTGTAACTGAAGCATTTCCAGTACATCCACCTTGGTCTCTCCATCTTCCTCAGCATCCATGCTTTATCCTGAAATTACGGAATATATAAAGGCTGATTTAGAAGATAGAGAAGCAAGATAAAGGTAATATGCCTATAATTTTTTGCCACAAGGGTGAGGGGTGAGTGTACACAGGACTCAAAACTAAGACAATTTCCAACAGATGGGAATTTGTCTTTGTCTTCCAAGTCTGGCCATCTTCGTCACGTTGAATTTAGATGCCGTACAAAAGTAGAGAACCATTTTAAGATGACAGGTCAATGAGGTCTTATTGATAGATTTAGAACATGTTTGGCTCTAGAGTGAGGAATTAGACCATAATAAGTAAAGTTGTTTGTAATTCCCCGGGGCCTCCCATCACTCTTGCTCTGGGTAAAGATCGCAAATACATAGAATGTTTTGTTTTTTAGGTCTCTGTCCTTGGACTAATTTTTGACAGGTGCATAAATATAAAAGATGAAGGTAAATCTACTGCTTAATCAAAGTCTTTAACCTACACTTAATACGTGGGCATATCCCTTTTTGATGTCTATAATTATTTATATATTTGTACTTTCAAACTTAGTACCAATATTACATAGATACGTAAACCTGCCTGTCCAGACCACCCAAGGGAACAAAAAACAGTCTTTGTTGACATGTGGTCTCTCTTAACCAGTAGTCAAACAATCTCGACTTAGAGACTATCCTGCAATGGAGATAAAGGTCAGAAATTAAAAAATCTCCTAGCGGATTGCCCCACATCTATCTTAACTAGTTAACAGGTTAAATACCAGTGACAATGTTGTTAATTCAAATAGCCTAGGATATAAAATCCGCAGTATTTTAATACAGATTTCGTAATTGTGGTCATTGTGCATGGATTTTAGATATTTAGTGAAAGTGAACACGTTGCACGTGACTTCCAGCCACGTCAGGATAATGATCAAACTTGGACGAAATATGAAATGACAACCCATGGATCGGTGTGAATAAGACATTTTACATAATTAAAAACATAATATCAAGCAAGTTTTTAACTTACAATCAACAATTCCAAATAAATACACCACAAAAACTTTCTTGTTGTTTTCTGTTTGTTTTGACAGATCTGAATCTCACAGACGCTTTACAATGCAAGACTGTCAAAATGCAACCAACGCAAATGTAGCTTTTGGGTACAACTGACAACACAAGTAAACTTTTCAGTGATTAAAATCTTAATTAAAAAACTCACACCACGTATAAATCAACCTCTTTCCATAAACTTGTCCTCGTAAAAAGGAGTTTCACACTTGGACAGCTCTGAATCTCACAGATGCTTCAAAATATCGGTTAATGCTAAAATCCACAATCAGGTAAAACGGGATGTTGAGAATCTGAGACAAGTAGCGGGCCTAAAATAGTATTTAATATGACATTGCTAAAACAAGAGCGGACAAGTCGGCGATTCCACTAACTACAGTCAGGTGCCAAATTAAAGTTCATAAAGTAAAATAAATCATGGAAAATTGGCAAGGACTTTGAAATTGCATGACACGATAAATAGAAGTATAAAGCGCTACAGTATAGTTTGGTCAACATGACTACACTTACGGACTTTGAAAACGCACCACTTTCCAGGGGTCGGTATTTTTTGTATGAACTATTTAGGAATATTTTTTATCAATGGAATAATGTTCCTAGGTTAGAACGGTGTCAGCAAAGTATATTTTAATCCATTTTTACCAACCGAATTGCTAGTAGTGACCACGTGGCCAAATCTCATTTTTTCGCGCGTGATTCTCGTGCGACTGAAAATATCCGAACTGTGTAAATGGCGAAGTTTAAACGATTCATTAGCATACCATAAAAACACATTTTCAGTTTTCCAAAAACAAAAGTTTACCTTTCACGTCAATCTGAAATTGATGTGTCTGGAGGTAAATATATGTTAAATACCGGAAGTAGCCATCATGTGGTTTTTGCGCGATTATATTATCACGCTACAATAAATATTCGTCTTCAATAGCGTTTAAGCTAACTGACACCACCATTGAACTGCAAATAGGGATTAAATGCCTAAAAAGACACCAAATTCGAGTAAATTTATGCGCATGCTCCGCCAAAGAAACGACTTCCGGTCAGCAACCGTGTCTGCCAAAAGAATGCTTGATGTCGATAGATATGCTAATTCATCAAATGAAAAAATCAAACACGTTTATTTGTGAAATATAACATTTTTATTTAGTACCATGCGAATTTGCATTTCATCTAACATTGAACACGTGCTTCAACATGCAGTCACTTCCTCCTTGTATTACAATTTCTGTGTGACATGGGTGCTAACCTTAGACAGCAGGAATATAACCATGCGCATAAATAACGAATAACAGTCACTTTTCTTCAAGAAAACAATATTTGCGTGATGAAATGTCCTAGATTTTTATCCCACCGAAAACATATGACATGTTCTTTGAAACATGAGTCCAACGACGAGTTTCATAACCTGATCTGCCCACAAGATTGTCCATGAATAGAAAAACATTCCCCAGAAGCGGATTGCGATTGTAATGAGTACCCGCCATTGTGAACGCACCAAACACATAACTTTACTCGCACTCTCCCTATCTGTGATTTTGGTTTTGAGACTTAAGCACGTGGATGTCACGTGACTTAGTAACATTGTTAACTGTCGTTTTGAAATTTTGCTCGATGATGTTTGAACATAAAATGAGCAATCTATAGACAAATTTTTAATGCAGTTAAACAATGTTTGCTATTAAATTTCGTGGTTTGAATAAGTGGTGCGTTTTCAAAGTCCGTGAGTGTAGTTCCGATTGTCAGGAAAATAGGCCCATAAGATGCGCATTGTGATGCTGATCATAACTATGTATCAGTCACAGTCTTATAAGGTCGACCATCTCATTACATAAGCCAACGAATTATCTATAACCTGAAATATGATTACATAATTACAGTTTTTGTATAATACATAAAACATACTCTATGTTAGCCTCTGTTTGACATTCACATTATTTAAAATCGTTTATACATTTACTAGTGGAATAGTTTGCCCGAGGATTCTATATACTTTTTATAGAACATGTCCTGGTTTTAGATGACTGATTTGCCAAAGTTTATGATTTTGATTTTGTAATTAATGCCAACCGCTCTCGCAAAACGTTTGCTTGTATACACTAAGCGACACTTCTAACACTGCCACTTGATTTTTCTTAACATCTCGAAAACCGTTCTAGATAACTTTATCAAATTTTCAGCAACTTTTGTTTAAAGCATGTGCCTATTACTGCATTTGAAAACCAACATTTGTTCATTTACTAGTTTGTTGGTAAATATTGTTAAGGATTATTAAAAAAATATGAGCGAATAGAATGTCGATTAACACAACCATTATAGGAAGGAAGGACACCTACATGCATACATAACAAACAGGTGAACGGTATTGTATGATAAAATGCGACTTTCAATATAAGCATTCAGTCTGTTGAAGACGTTCCGTGCGATAGTCTATCATCGGATGGAGCTGAAAAATGGTCAAAACCAGTGTCAAATATTGATGTTCAAGTGTCCCAATTTTCATCATATTTCACTGAGGAGTTTAAAAGAAAACTGAAATATATAAACGACAGCGCTAGAAGTGACACTAAGTGTACATGTACATATAATGCCAATATGCATGACGTAAGTTATATTAATTGATCAGTAATATTAATATAATTAGCATACACACGTTGCAAAATAATCACTCGTGGAGGATTTCTTAATAACATCAGCACATGAACATTTCGAAATTCAAATGTATACAATAAAGAGACCAACTGAATGAACTATTAATAATTAATGTCGGCTACAAGTATCGTCTGATAGTGATTTCAATGTGTCTACCAGTAAATCTAACACATGTATTGATAATAATTGGAATAAGCCGTCTTTAGGATTTTTTTTTATAGGAAAACAATCGATTTTATCAGGAACGAAGTTTCTCTCTACAGTATATTCCTGGTTTGGTCAATTAATTGACATTCAGTCACAATACGTCGTTAATTTGCTTGCGTCTTTTTAAAACCCCGAAGTTTATCATACTTGGTACTAGACACAAGCCCCCAATATCATATGGAAGTTACTCATAACTCAATCCAAAGTCGGTACTAGACACATTAGCCCCAATACCGTATGAAAGTTACTCATTACTCAATCCGAAGTCCTAGCTAGGCACGTTAGCCCCAATACCGTACGAAAGTTACTCATTACTCAATCCGAAGTCCTTGCTAGGCACGTTAGCCCCAATACCGTACGAAAGTTACTCATTACTCAATCCGAAGTCCTAGCTAGGCACGTTAGCCCCTATACCGTACGAAAGTTACTCATTACTCAATCCGAAGTCCTAGCTAGGCACGTTAGCCCCAATACCGTACGAAAGTTACTCATTACTCAATCCGAAGTCCTAGCTAGGCACGTTAGCTCCCACCCTCAAGACCCAATACCGTATGAAAGTTAATTCAATCCAAAGTTGGAACCGGACACTCACATACGCACCCAAAGACTCAATATGAAAATTAACCCCGACCAGACCACCGCAGCTACCGATCAAATGCATACACAATGAAACTGATTGTGTTTAAACTTACAACGCTGTTTGTATATATGTCGCTATGGAAGGACAAGTGGCCTAGATCGAGTTCAATGATAGCTACTCAATTGTCAGATTAATGTAATACGGTTAAATCAATCAATACAGTGTTCGATGGAATATTGAAAGAAAAAAATGGAATAACATACCAATATGGTACATTCTCTAGTGCATATATTGTTCATTAATGTTGGATTTTAATAGTGGCAATAAAAGGTAGATTGGACTGGACTTTTTTCTAAATTAGTTATTTATACTAGTATCGTTATTGTAGATATCAATTGTCATATTCCCTTACCATCGTGTATAAATCAAAGCACTGTATGACTTATCGGACTACTGTAAAATTCAACTAGTATCATTTATTGCTATTTACGCACATGTAAAATCTGATCAATGTATTACTTATTGCCGTACTATATGAATCAACGTGTACTCCTTATTGCAATTATGGAATACACAGTGCTTACTGAGCATTAAAGGTTCATTGTAAATTCGATATTTTGTGTATGTACGACATATATTGTACTATGTATACACATACACTATTAATAATAATCTTTTAAGTAGTTAAAACTTTGCCAAACACTTAAACGGTTTTCAATTGTAATACCTATATTAAAATGCTAATATTGATCAAGACATGTATGTTAATGTTAAAAATAATGACATTGTTTGAGTAATAGCTACCAACTGGTACTGTAGGACTTATATACGTACATGTATATATTGTTGATGGTATTCTGAAATCTTAAGTACTTCTGTTTTTAATGTTATATGTGTATATATGTGTAATGAAGATACAACGATATTTAAACAAAAGTCTCTGCCAAAGTTCAGTGGCCTGGATTTGTGACATGACTGCCCGGTTCATGAAGATTCTCAGTCAAGACTGGAAAGCTTGGAACACTGTTATTTGCATGTTAGGATTCGTTTCAGGAAAACTGGCAATTCGTATAAAATAGAAAAAAAACATGTCGAGAAGAGGCGTTCGATCAAAACAAACATGAACCATACTACTACTTTAAAAATAAATTTGAAGTAACTTCAACCGCGTACACTTTATGATATACATTGTAGTATTAGTTCACTGACCTCCTTCCACCCACCGCTCCTATTGTACGAACAGATTTCTGTCTTTATCGATCTTGTACTGATATACAAATGCTATTATACAAAACATGTACATTGAAAATAATACTGAACATTGATCGTTGAAATTTATTTGAAACTCTATATCTCACCGAGGTATTTGGTTGTTTTTACATTTCAGACAAAGAGATGGGTGCTTATTTTTTATTAAGCTTTATCCTTATGGGACTTCTACTGCTTCAAATTGAGTATAGTAAGTATGCCATTTTGCTATGCGCTGAACATGAGGGCATTTTCGCATACTTGAAAACACACTATCAGAAATACAATGTTTAATCACAGGCCTACGGAATTATATTTCAAACTACAGTTTTGGCGTCCCCAAGTGGTTCACACATTCAATATAACAGTAACAGACTGGTAAGCATGTGGTTTAAGTAATCGGACAGACAAAGACAACTTGAAAGACACGACTTACGTACACAGAAAACACACACACAACTAGCAACACATGCATATACCACAAGCAACATGCATAGGCATTTGATTTTAACTTTACTCACAGTTGAAATCAGATGTCTATGGCTACAAGGATAAACACAAATAATTTCTTAAACAATAAACCAATTGCAATACGCGCAGTATTTTTATATATATATATACTATGTATATATTAGTGTTCATCCTTACTGTTCTATAGAAATTAGAAACGTCGACGGGAGCGAAGCGACTAAGTTACATAGTACGTTCTATGAACCAATTTTTACATAGTAAACCATCTTGTTCGTTCTACGGGATTTAGAACTCTCGAAACATTTAAAATACAGGAATTTCATTGGCTGACAAATAAACCTGCACACTAAGTTTGTTAAACTACATTAATATTAAGTTTTGTTTTCTAAGACCATTGCATATACCACGGTGGGGGATCCAACATATCGATACCAAAATGGGTTATGCATAATTTCATATGTCGAACTTCATGGTGTACATATGTTGTACACATTTTGACGAAAAAAAACACGAAAGTCTTATTTGTTATCGATTTATGTTACAATCAAATTAATTTGCCCAAATATCTCAATGCAGTGCCACCCTTTATACATTTCCAAACATGTACATGTAGTTATTTTATCTGTACGTGTAGCAATGACTAGGAAAAACTGATTCTCCGTCAGGAGGTGTGACTGAAAATTCGCGACAGTTTGACCAACACGAGAAAATCTTTTATATTTTTACTTCAGTTGTTTTATTTTTGTTATAGAAATATAACATACCTTTCATTACACACATGTTTCAAATTTAACGGCGATTTGTCGGCTAGAAAAATATTTATTGTAAAAAAACAGCATGCTTTTCATATGTTGTACGTGTTTTCCATATGTTGGATTGAAAATGTTTAATTTGTCGCTTTTATATTGAGTTTAAATATATTTCCTGGAAAAACACAAACTCAAATCTGTTTAAGTTATCTTCATATCACTTCGTATTCGTTACACCAACTTATTTACGCACTTACATGTATTTTCATTTCAGCAAATGTCTGCATATCTTACTAATCAAAATGTTTGCTAATTGCAGATTAGACCTGTTATGTATATTTATGCAGTTCCTTTTTCGTTAAAACTACAGACTTACGAATACACTAATTAGGCAAAACATGTTCAGTAATCGGTGGCCCGAAATATAGGAATGAAGAGTTCGAGCAGTCCTATCATCAAACTTAAAGTGTATAGAGCTATATTCTAACAGTCATTCAATGTCAAAATAATTACTTGCATCGTTTTAAGTATGATACTAGACAACCTTAATTGCAAATTAAAACTTTGGATGGGTTCAGTGTACTTTGATTCAATCGTCGAAAAATATACTATTCTTATAGTTTCATAGGGTGTGAACACTTTCGTATGAAAATGGACAGTTTGCATGTCCAATACATCACAGAAAGAAATTCTGTTAAAACTGAAGCGAAAAATGATCTAATGGATATGAAAGCATAATTGTTTTTTAGTTTATGAAACTTTTAAAAAAAATATCTTCCGATATAGCTCTATACACTTTAAATGGATCTACTGACGGCAGATTGATCACTGAATTGTACGTAACTTCTTTATTATAAAACTGAAGCATATCATGTTGATACTAATTTTCTTAATTAGACAATCGGCTACATATTGGTGTTATTTTCTATGTAAAATTCTGATTTTTTTTCACGTTTCTTCCAAGAATAAAAATGTTGATTGCCGTTAGGTAACTCATTGTTTTAACTCAAATTCAAGGTCAATGCATTAATGCGATACATTGACTGATACATTTGAATGACTTTATTCTGAACTTTGAGCCAATTAAGGTAACACTACATATCAGGAGGTGTTTGCAGTAAAAATGACAAATTAGTTCTTAGAAAGACAGGTAATTGTGATAGTCCGATTTGGTATGAATCTACTGGAATGCATTGAAATTGAAGTTTTTGTATATCAATCTGATTATGCATGACGCTGAGTAAGATAACCTGGCGTTGGTCGATACAGCGTCAGTCAGGAAGTTTTTACAAGAGATAATCAGTGATAAAAACGAGGTATGCGATTTAAATTTTGACCTTATTAACACCACACGGATGTGTAGATACCAAGTGTTCTTCATCTTTTTTAAAAAAAACCCAACAGTTATATGTAATCTTGATTCTTCGACTAATTTCAACAAGAATTCATCGACGCTCAAACAGACAAGTACTATTATTAAACTGATTTCTGCAAACCCTGGCCTCATTTACTGTTAATGACTAGCCTCCGCGTACAGTTTGACGATACAAGGGAAAAGCGTTCTTCGGTTTTGAACGGAAGCATTTGGCCTACAATGGTTAAGGTCACAGTGACCATGACCTTTGACCTGCTGACCTCAAAATATCTAGGAGTCATCGACTGTTTCCGATCAACCTTCATGCAAAGTTTAAAGATCATAGGGCAAAGTGTTCTGGAGTTATTGAACGGAAAGCATTTGGTCTAACGACAGACAGACAGACAAACGGACAGTCACCAGAGAAGCAATATACCACTCATCGATGGTGGCATGATAACTTAAACATATTTCAGTTTCGATTTTTTTCCGGAAAATCCATTTAAACTCAAAATAAAATCGGCAAATTAAACATTTTCAATCCAACATATGGAAAACACGTACAACATATGTAGAGCATGCTGTTTTTTTACAATAAATATTTTTCTAGCCATCAAATCGCTGTTAAATTTTAAACATGTGTGTAATGAAAGGTATGTTATATTTCTGTAACAATAATCAAACAAATGAGGTGAAAATACAAAAGAGTTTCTCGTGGTGATCAAACTGCGGCGAATTTTCAGCCACACCGCCTGGCGGAGAATCAGTTTTTCTCCGTTATTGCTACACGTACAGATAAGATAAACACACGTACATGTTTGGAAATGTATAAAGGGTGGCACTGCATTGAGATATTTGGGCAAAACAATTTGATTTTAACATAAACCAATAACAAATAAGAATCTTACATTTTTTTCGTCGAAATGTGTACAACATATGTAGACCAGGAAGTTCGACATATGAATTTATGCGTAACCCATTTTGGTATCGATATGTTGGATCCCCCACCGTGTATACACAACATTAACCGAATACATAACAAGATAAAACAGCAGCAGCACCGTTTATTTTTCGTTATTTATTTTAGGTTCTGGTCAGTGCTCGGGATCATCTCTAACTTTGACAGCTACCACAACATTGCAGGCAATTACCTCACCAAATTTTCCGTATTCTTACGACAAGTAAGTTAAATAAACATAGGATATTTGTATTTTACGGTGTATGATCGATTGGTATTTCACCGATTGAGCAGCTAATACATGTATTTTCAGGAGTGGCGTAGTCGATGTAGCAAATGCAGAAGCGAAGTGTCGCCTGGGTTTTCGAGGATGTTTTTTTACATATTCCGCGGCCGTATTCTGTTGTAGTTTGTTCTTAAAACGTATCATATGTCGTCTTTTCTGCAATCGTGCATATGTGCCGGCTTAACATACTAGTATTACACTTGATCGTCACTGTTGGTATATTGGTTCTTATATAAATGGACGATATACAACGTTCGACAATCTAGAAGGCTTAGCCATCTCTGTTCATTCGTTAGGTCAATACTTGTTGATGAAGCCGTTCATGGAAAATAAGATCGCATACTACTCGTACATTTTGTAAATTTATTTTAACATATATATTTAGTTATTTACCATAATTTATTATACAATTACCAAATTCATTTACATCAGACCCATATTAGCTCCACTGCGCAGCGTAACAGAATGAAGCAAATGTTAGGATCTGATTTTAAAGAGATTGCGCAATCAACTTCATATATTATATTAATTTTAGAAACCTTGCAGTGTAATTCATTGCGAGATGCGGTATATATGTGTACTTGAATTATCCAAGTAGACGAAACATTTCTTTTCCGTCTTATCTCCTGTGTGGCCGGCTAAGCGCTACTGTCGTATTTCACGGCATGTATATAGTCATACACTGCTTCTCAGTTCCGTCAGATAATTGTTCTATGTTCAGATGGCTCTGACGGAACTAGAAGCTTTTGTAGAAAACGCTCGGGTGGAACTCAAATGTAATGTTAGGTGAATGATATTGCAAGTCACATGGTCAGTTGACGTGATATCATAAAGTTCATCAGGCACTCTGTTATCAGGCCGATTTTGTCGGAAGTGACTGGATAAACTTACCACTCGAATAGAACTTAATAACGTTAGTTATGTGTCCTGAGTTCCATCAGTGCGTCACATAGTGCGTGTTTCTGTTCCACCAGAGCCAGTATAGAAACAGAACAATTCTCTGACGGGACTGAGAAGCAGTGTATCTGACACGATATTATAATACCATGTATTTATAGAGATTGGAGAAGTACATGTACGGTATTCGATTTATTGAATATAACTATATATTCTTGACATTTTTATTTTCTGTTTGCAGCAATGATTATTGTGATTGGACGATATCGAGCACCTCTGATCAAGTGGTATTCTATATTGTTTCAGACTACATAGAGTCTTATTACGACAAACTGTGGGTGTATGGAGCATGTAAGTATAGCTTTGCTATTTTGACTTGAGCCTGACCTTCATGCAAGACTATATTACAAGGTTCTTGCTTTGAATATACCAATTTCCGCAAGCAAATTGTGTTTGTATTACATCTCGAGAGTCTTCGTGATACTCCTCGATTATGAAACCATACCATCGGTGTTATAAACGTAGGCAATATATCAACTGTTAAATTATGCTAATCAAAAGGTCAGGCTCATGTCAAATTGACCAAGCTATATAAAAATGTATACTATCTTTATTATGTCGTTCTGGTGGACGAATTGCCCCTTGCAGCGATTTTATTGTCTTGTGTGGAGGAATGAGTAGAAATACATTTAGAGGGCCCAAAAGGTCTAAGGTCACTCACACAATATTCGGAAGTGACATCGTATCTATCCCCATTTCCTATTTGCATTCCCTCCACCCGATAACACAAATCCCGTATTAAACCAACTATACAATTTTAAACAATTGTGGCCCTTTCGAACCGTACACCCGGAACATTAGTGTTTGCATTGTTAAATAGTTGTTAACATTTTAAATTGCTGTGCAAGTTTTACGTCTTTCAAAGTTAATATTCTGAACATGTTTTGCATGTAGGCGATTGAAATTTATTTAGTCTGTGAAAGCTTCTTGTTAGTCATGAGATATTTATTGGCATAGCGAGTGCATTGAATTCCACGTCGCCGCACATCTTTCCGTTAAAGCACATTTCCAGGCCTTAGTTTCTACTTACGTCTTTATTTTTGTATTAATAATTAGATAAATTTATTTTTTATATTTGCAGCGACGACTTCAAATAAACTCTTTGATTCGGAGAACTACAATAGTCCCTTTGTTAGTGTTGCTCCAGGATCCGATTTGAGGGTAATATTTGACACTGACAGTTCAGTGACTTATGGTGGCTTCTTGTTGTATTACATGGGAGTTTCTTCGTTAGGTAAGTGCATCTTGGCTATTTAATTCATCCACATAAAAATGATTTATTATATAACCGATGAATTAACAAGCATACAAATGCACGCATAGAGGAAACGAAAGAGTCGACCCAATAACGTAACATTCTTGTTCTTCCCGTGAATGGTCAGGAGTCGTAACCCGACTATATTATGACCAGTTGAAAAGGATGAGACAGCCATCTGCTCTAGACACTTTCAAGTTGAAAACTATTTACATAATGTTGGCGAGTTAGGCTTTGAAGGTGAAGGAACCACCCTTGACATTGAATCACTGGAGAGCTAAACCAAACAACGTAAATATTATCTACAATGAAGCATAGACACTTTCTCTGATGCAGCTACTGTCAGACTATGCAGTTGTAATTAGAAACAACGCCTAAACAGACAATAAGATGAACGTTGTAATTTCATATATGCTGGTTTTGATTTCATTCGTTTGAGTTTGCTATTTATAAAGATATTAACAATGATAAATAGGTACATTCAAAACCATCCCCAACTTGTGTTCAGCTTTTCAACTTTTATCAGCATGCTTCAGAGATATCATACAAGTTAGAAATAAATTGTTCAGGAATACCATTGTTTGAAATAAAGTAAACAAGGGTATGTTGTCGTAAATGTTTTATTTCTTACTTGAAATTGTGCTTTAAGTGGTATGTTTTTTTAATAAATGTTGTTTATGCAAATCGAGTATGATACATGCACTGGTTTATGTATGTTAATGACCTGTGATTATAGATAGCTGTGGTCAGACATTAACAGCCACGACTACAGCTCAACAGTTGACTTACGTTTACAGAGATGCATGGTAAGTGACGCGTGTAATCTTAATGATTAAAATAAAGTACACCATTTTATTTAGGTTGCCGTTTAGATATTTGTTGCTTTATGTTTGACTGAGACTTTTAAGTGCAAAGTCGGCCAATGGACCGCTACATCGAGGGACTTGGAACTTGTGTGACTGAATCAAAGTATCTTGGGGAGATATCTTAGCTCTCTTAAAGCACACGCATCGTTCGTTATTTGTCTTGTCAAACGTGTAGCACATATGCACACGGGGACTACACGTGGGATTCAGACCACTTTATACCAAGCGTCTCTGAAGGTTCCTGGCGAGAACAATTGCGCTGCGGAGTGGTTATCAAGAGAATTATACACCCAACCACCGAACTACACTGTCGATAAAATGACGTCCAATAATGTCTTTATAAATTTGCAAAAACATTTATAATGTCCCATGCACTCATGTCAGATTAAACATTTTTGACTGACACACGTGTACTACTCATCAAACTATATACATGTGCGTTGTATAAATAATTATGTTTGCAGGTCTACGTGCGTGTATACAATAAATTCCGCGAACCTTGTGAAGGTAACCTTGGACATGCAGAAAAATGATGTGGAAATCAAGGATGGTGAGTATTGGTCACACCCAACTAGCAATTAATACTGCAATGCGATAAACACCGAAGTCATCCGCGTGGATAGCCAAATTAATTTATTTTTATTAATATTATGTCAGAAATTTAGGACTGCTTCACATAGAACAGAATACTACGAATCCAGTTCAAAAACTGTATAACTAGATGAGTGTCTTTGTTAACGTACGTTTGGACGTAGATATTTCTGTTCATTACCATTGCTCAATGCAGCCAGAAATAGACTCTCTGTTTAGTTCTTAACATTCGGTCACTGTGTGAGAAATAGACTCTCTGTTTAGTTCTTAACATTCGGTCATTATGTGAGAATTATTGCATTTCAACATTCCCTGACTCAACTTAACATAGAACACACTGCCATGTATAAAACATCGATCTAGGCCAGTCATCTGTTTGCATAACATTTTGTACAAAATATTGCATTGTTTTCTAATTAAATTCTTAAGTTAACAAATATTCTTCGTGTTCGTATTTGATATGCTTTGGTCTTCATGATTTTTATCTGATTAAAATGTCCAAATAAAAAACCCTGATCATATTGCATTGTTTGCATACAAGAGACGGTACATCAATTCATAGTCAGTGTAAGATGAGCGATATTACTTGATGAACAAATATATCACTGGCTTAGATTGAGAAGGTCGTAAGTAAAACATCTGTATTTTAAAAAAGAAAAACAAGAAAAAATGTCAGAATATTACTCTTTACTTATGAGAATAACAAGCTGATTCAATTCCAGTTTATCAACATCACAAGCTCTGGTTTTCATGAAAATAGGTTCACAGGACGCGGCTTGTGATGTTGAGTTCAAATATGTATCAGTCTTATAATGTCGTTAGTAGTACTTACGACCTTCTCATTCTAAAAAGAAGGTAGAACTCAACATAACCAGCCGAGCACATAAATCAGAAAAATAACACACTACACTGAACACTGCCCATACATAAATCAAAGAAACAATTAAAAGTCCAAGTCCCCGACAGCGATATTTGACTTTGGTATTGACATTTCAGATGGGGCGGCAGCATACACATATATTGATACTGTTGGTAGCATATACATCAGTTCTACGACGAGTGTTACCATTCGTGGCAGCAATGGTAATGATTTTGTCATCACTTATGAAGAGGTGTCGTCTGGTTCGAGTAAGTTCTTTTTCAAAGATTGAGTTTTTCGAGATCTAAGATGTGATATGTAAATTCTTTGTTGTGATTTGGGAATTCTTCGCGATTTGTTATTTCTTAGGTATAACTAGTAAATTCTTTATTAGGATTTGTAAATTCTTTGTTGTGATTTGGAAATTCTTCTCCATTTGTTATTTCTTAGGTATAATTAGCAAAGTCTTTGTAAGGATTTGTAAACTCTTTGTTTTGGGGTTATTCTTGATTTTTTTCATTTATTATCCCCCGCCGAAGGCGAAGGGGATATGGTAATGGTAGGTAGGCGTCATTCCGTCCGTCAGTCCGTCCGTCAGTCAGTCCGTCCGAATTTTTTTGTCTGCAACTCCTCCTACATTTCTTAAGGGAATTCGACGAAACTTTCACAGAATAAGTGCTATGATGTCCCCCAGCGCATATTGTCAGGAATTTTTTATTCGACCATTTTGGACAGAGTTATTGCCCTTTGTTGTTTTTTACATATAAAGTCTTCTGTGTGCAACTCCTCCTACATTTCTTAAGGGGATTCGACGAAACTAGCACAGAATAACTGCTATGATGTCCCCCAGCACATATTGTCAGGATTTTTTTATTCGACCATTTTTGACAGAGTTAATGCCCTTTGTTAATTTTTTACATATTTTTCATGGAATTTTGTCAAATAATCTTGCATCATCAACAACAATTCAACTGTAGTGGTCATCTTTATGAAGCTTTCGTGATAATATTTGTTGTTTACCTCAATTTTTCCTTCGGCGGGGGATATGGCTGTCAGTGACTGCTTCTTGTTTGTAAGATCTTTGGTATGGTTTGAAGTTTATTGTAACTTGGTGCACGAAATATACTTATATGTAAACTACAGTGACTAGATCAATTTAGCTTCTGCTAAAACATTCAAGTTTTTTCGTACATTTTACAGACAGTATACTTACAACCGAATCACCTTCACAAAGGACGGAATGCATTGGAAGCGGCAACAACTTGGTAACAGTAACAAGCTCTACACAGTTTTTAACATCAGTGTACTATCCAGGAGCATATCTAAAGTGTGTATTCATCATACTCGTATTTATTCATTTTATGATAAGTATATACATACCAAATCAGAATAAGACTGGTGTTTCTGGTAACACCACCAACTTAATTCATTTTGCCCCTACTCTAAGCAGTCGAATGACAATTAACTGAAATTCACCACCGATTTTCCCGATGCATTAAATCAATAAAGTAACTTTATAAAAAAAAAGTTTATTTCTACCAACCTACATATTTGTCAGCATGTTACCAGACCTAAACTGTTATTTTGCTTTGCATTTCATTGTATACAATAGTCATTTAATAGTAGTTTCTCATAATTCATTGGCTCAGAATGAGATGGTCGTAAGTATAAAAAGATAATTTTGAGGAAACAAGAAAAAACTGTCGGAAGATTACTACATTTTTGTGTATTTATGTGTTTGGAAAATAAGTTGGTTCGCCTTCAGTTTGGCCAACATGACAAGTTCCAATTTTCATACCAATAGACTCATAGGAAGCGCATTGTGATACAGTGTATGTATCATCCTTATAAGGTCGTAAGTACAGTAAAGTTCCTCTAATAAGACCACTTTGATTTTTTTGAAATCATGCTGCTTTTTGTCAGTCTAAGGTCCCAAAGTATAAAATTTAGAACAACAAAGGTCCGCTTATAAGACCGATTCGCTATTAGAACAACCTCTTTGACTGATCTTATTAGCGGTACTTAACTGTAGTACCTCTTATTCTGTAAAACAATATCTATGCAATGTATGCATCACTTCATATGCCTATAATGTAAACAAGTAATTGATACATGGAAGTAATCGCGGCAAAATATTGTTTTGTTTATGTGAGTGTATAATTAGAATATGGGCAGGTATTCACAAAGCATTTTAACGCAAAACTTAAATATTTTGACTTCAGTTAAAAAATTGAACTGCACATATACTTAAAAAAAACTAAGAATATCTCATATTTTCTAAATGACAATTGTAGCGCTTTACATAACGCTTCCAAACAGTGTAAAGTAGATACACTTGATTTTCCAGTTCCTGTAGCTGATACCCTTAAGGAAATTCTAAGATATTTCCCTTTTAAGATTCTTTGTGAATACCACCCTGGACTATTCATAACAAACGCTCCTATTATGGCGGAACGATCAATAAGATGTAATTGTATTCAAAATGTTATATTAAGCAACCACTGTATTGCTGTAAACTTGTGTAAAAAGTAAAAATTCATATTGAACGTTGCTTATTGATCACTAAGGTATATATATATATATTTAATATAACTTGTTCATATTTTGTTTATTTTAGCAACGATTACTGTAATGTACTGCTTGAAGCACAGAATACGAACGATTCTATCTATTTCTATGTTCATGATAACATGATAGCTTACGGCGACAATCTAAGGATTTATGACGGTAAGTACTCTATCCATAATTGTCAACAATTGTATTAAAAACATAACTCACTTTATATCTTCGTACGAGAACTCTTGCTCATCTCAGTGGTGATTGCTTTGTCCCACGTTCAGATACCATAAGAACGCACATCACATGCTGTATACATACACGTGTCCTTTTGTGATTGATAAGCCCAGTATTAAACAGTTTTGTTAATTTCAAAATGGAATATATGCGTATGCATCCTATGTGTGTAAATTCATGAATTGGGTTGAACATGTTTGTGTTGCAAGTAAGAATTTTCCTGTTGCATTTGGAGTATTAATGACATGTGTCAATGACCTTGTGGTATGTTTTTTTCCGATCTGCATGCAGTCCACATTTTCGTTTTACATTTGCTATTGTGCTATGATTCTTAATTTTCTACTGTTTCACATTCAACTACCTCCTCCTTTTGCTCATGAAATCTCTCATTAGAGAACAACCAAACACTCGGGTCACACATTTCCTTGTCAAAATTATTATTACCATACTGGAACTTGAGACTTTGATAAGATGAAAACAGACGAACACCACAATGGAAATAAACGTAGTTTATTTGCCTCTATTTATTTAAAAACATTTGTCTTGACAGGTCCAAGCTCTGCATTCAACCAATTTGGGTCAATGGGAACGTTTGCATCGTACACAAGCAGTGGCTATAGTGTGTTTATTGAATTCACTACTAACTACTACGGTGTTGATAGGGGATTTAATATTTCCTTCTATAGTGTCTCAAGAGGTATGTTATATTATTGATTGACTATACAATATTGGCCAAATTTTTCACTCAAAATGCAAGGCCAATATGAACGTTACCTTGAAATTATGGACACAAAACTCGGCCATTATGGAAAAACACGGCCATTATGGAAAAACACGGCCACTATGGAAAAACACGTTCATTATGAGCATTTATTCGACTTCAGACTAATATGAAAGTCTTTTCTTACAAGGCCATTATGAAAACATTTAATTATTATCATTATGATAATAGTCCGTACGTATTATAATTTACATAATTAGATCAATCATATGTATGTTGGTCAATGGATCAACGAGGAAGGCAAATCTTTCTTAAATAAATCAACACATTTTTGCAAGAAACTGAAGAGTAAAAAATTATACTGTATGGATAACAGTTATGTCACTCCTTGTTCAGCAACGGATCTTTTATTATACATTTGATGATAAAAACAACACGTATGGACAATAACCATTGTTTGTTCTGATTATTATGACGAAACTGGGTAAGTATGAACACATTATTATGTTAGTAACGGAAACATATCAAATCATTTAAATGGATACAAAGTTACCGTTCTTGTTAAAGAGGTAATCTTCCATTGAATTCGCACATTTAAAGAAATTAGTAGTTTTAATGGCAGAGAAGTTATAAATACAAGTTCGGTGACCTTTGAGTGTGTTTGTGTATTTCTGTTTCTAACACAATACTGTGGTTAAAATTGGCAAAGTACTCGTATTTGTTTGAAACAATAATTTGTGTATTTTAGTGGATCCATTATCTGGGGTGACATACACACCGATTGCTTTATACAATGCCACGACTAGTGAACAGTCTATATATTCTCCTAACTGGCCAAGCAATTATGATAAGTAAGTACTTATTACCAATGCAATTTATATACTGAACAAATGTAATTCGACATAGTGATGGAGAGTGTTTTGGCGATCACATCAAGTCAAATTTTCATGATTGAAGTAGTTAAGAGTTAAACTGATACTGTGATACATACATACACCATTTGTCTGAACACATACAATTAACCCACACAAAACACGATGCCGTGAACTACCAAATCAGTATATGGAACAGCAGTGGTTGGTTTTCAGCCCTCAATTGAACGATTCGAACTTGGCAAGGTATATGGTACACATTTTTGTTACGAAAAGTCTCGTGAATTATTGGTTAATCCTTGTCAGTATCAAACTATATAGAAAAGAAACAAATCAATCTAAAACAACGAGCATAATTTAATGACATACAAGGCTCATTATTAGCACTTTTCCTGCGCCACATAAACAGCGACCTGGAGCCTTATTGACCAACGTTGTAAGACTAAAACTCAGACTTAGACTTAAAATTGATAAATTTTATAATCACTGCCATTTCTTTGCAATTAGATTTAACCATGTGAAATTTTAAATGAATATTTGCTGTTATCCACTGAACATATCAAAATCGGTACACTCGTAACAACTTGAGAGTGAACAGAACATTTGACAATGCAAAAGTCTAAGTCTGTGTTTTAGACTTACAACATTGGTGAGTATGGCACCTGACCGATGCTTGTTAGTGCAATAAATACTTAATATAAATGAAGAAGCAATACAGTACGATATATCTCTCAATATGTATGTAATGTTATTTTTCAGTAATTTAGATGAATATTGGTTGATCACCAAACCTAACCAAGATGACACCATAGTGGTTGACTTTCACACTCTAATTGTTGAGGACGCTCTTAATTGTGTTTTTGATAAAGTTACGTTTTATGACGGTAAGTAAGTTGATGCATGTGTACGTAGTTTGTTCGTAAGTTATTCATAAACAATATTCCATCACTAATTAATAAAGCAATATACACGCTGTTATTATTGACACACATAACTGTACATAGTCTGTCTAACATACCCTATGTTTAGAAAGACAACTCCTCAATCTACTCTTTTCTCATGAAATTATTTCCCTTTGCACCCTCAAACATAGGATAATCAAGCCCAAAATAAAATCTAGCGAAAATTGAAAACATTTATGCTATTTGATTGATAAAATATATTATCTAGTCGAGTGGACAGACTAAACTGTACATTGCTGTTAATGCTTGTTATTTTCACTGTTTTGGAGCTGATTCCAGTATCGTGCAGAAAAATCAACATCAACATCGCCGGGCTTCAAAATATGCATTTCGTCATTATGTCGACATAATCGACACGTCGTGACGTTCTAGATAGTTACAACGTATTTTTCGAATTTGCCTATTACTGTACCATTTATCGAGAATATAAATCAAATATTAAACAGCAAGTTTGATGATTTTTTGTGAAAAAAACCTTGTTTTATTTCACTCGTGATCACAAAAATTATAATTGATTTCTGTGATCACTTGGTGAAATAGAATTCGATCTTAATCCAAAATAAACAAATATCCTCTATGTCTTTGCTACAGGTAACACCATCTATGATCCTATACTGCTTGAAAAATGTGGAACTCGAGAAACGTATATTGAAGATAGTACTGGACTTTATATACTTGTGCGTTTCGAAACAGACAGCTCGGTTACCATGAAGGGATTTCGAATAGTTTTCTACGTTGGTATGTAACTTGATGCTTTAAAGTAAAACAAGATGAGTTTTATATTGAAACCAGTCCGACTTTCACGAAACTACTTAATTAATTGAATTAATTGATGAGCTATGTTTCAGTTTATTATATATAGCAAAAACTAAGTTCAAGGATATATATACTGATACATTACCCCTTTCTAGTGTGTATTTATGGCTTTTGAAAATATAGTAAGTGACATTTGTATGAAAAGCTCCAGGAAAGCCAACACAAACAATAAATTCGTACTTTAAGTTCTTAACCAATTAAGCTACATGTATATCACTTCATTTTGACTACGCCATAGCTATTTATTGAGAATTGGTGCCAGACGTGTCATTCATCTCGCGTACTAACATGTGTGTTTACTGAGAACAATTTTAGTAACACAAACATGATTAGTTTACACTATTAACTGCCCTTGACTATGCTTTTCTGCATACTTATTATAACAGGGGTAGGGGGAAGGGGCAAACAATTGAAAAACAGTGTAAACATTCGAGTATAGAATTCTGTAAGTATAATTATTAATTTTGCTATTCTATATTTCAGGTGGTTTTAATATAGGGGGAAGCGAAGAAGAAGAAGATGAAGGACTACCTTCCTGGGCATTTGCTGTAATCGGCCTCATTGCAGTGATCCTTATAGCGATTGTTGTGACGTTATGTATATGCCTAGCTTACAAAAGGTCTAAGCAACGTGTCGGGATAGAAAAAGAAGGTAAATCAAAACCGAAACTGCAGAAGCGTACAACTCAGCAATTACTGACGGAGATAACCAAGAAATATGGAGCTAAGATTAATGAACCAAAGAGAAAAGTGTTCAGGAAAAGACAAGGAGATTATCATCCACAGCCTAATACTCCTGGTCCTGATGTGAATGTGATAACCGTTGGCAAAGAAACACCCTTACCGCCTCCGTTCCCACCGCAAAATCCATCACCGAACCCACCACCGAATCTACCACCACCTGGTGTAGACGATCCAGTCTTCCCTCCACCGTATCAAGGACCTGGCGGAGATGGACCACCCGGCAATATAGCGCCTGTTTTTACAAACATTCCACAGACTCTACCTAATGCTCCTTTAGATGACCCGGCTTTTCCACCAATTATACCTCCACCATTTAATTACATTACACCAGCAGAAGCTAGAGCCAATGGAACATATCCTAACTAAATAAGTGTTCATCCTTCCGTTATTTTCATAAACAAGCGAAGTGTTTTCAATCTAAGAAAATATCAGTAAATTCCTGTGTACCAATGGAATTTCTGGTGCAAACATGTTCCTTTATCAAAACTTAGAACATTTGCCTACAAAAGTTTGCGATTAGAACTTTTTTTGTCTTACTGTACTTTTCACCCTAAAAGTTTTAACTATTTATTATGAAAGCTAGTATTGCAGTTGCACATATTTGCTGGCAATCCAACTACAGTAGCGAGTTTGACAAAATGAACTTAATCAGATTGGATTTGCTGGGTTCACTTCGTGAAAACTTTGTGACTGTCAATCGTCAGTATTCTGAATTGTATGCTATTTCCTAATACAATACATGCTTTAAGCACATCTAGTGCTTAGTTAACATAAAGTCATTTTTGTCACATGCATAAAAACTACCATTGATGAGTTCTCACTTTTATGTTTTAGAAATTATGTTATTATTTTCATCTGTTGTTGACTTACACCTTTATTGAGGATTGTTTGCAATCCATAAGAGACACCAATGCGCCTTAGTGGTTTTGTGTGTTGGTGTGTTTCATTTGTCACACTGAATGTGTTTTGAACTCTTTCAACCACTTGTAATTCGCTGTCTTAGAATGCTAAGGCTGACACATATATGAAGTCCGCTTCATAAGGCGCTTCTTATGAGCTTACTTTCATGAAATTCGGAACTTGTCATATTGACCAAAATGAAATTGTAAAAGCTTTTTTTCCATTTGTAAAGAATAAATTTCAGACAGTTTTTATTGTTGTTTTTTCAACAAATTGATTTTCTTCTTACGACCTATTCATTCTAAGCCAGCGAATTGTGTTTCATACACAAGTATTTTAAGATAACAACATAATGCTATTACATCGTGAACAAATTGGAATGATTTGTGTGTCACTAAAAGATGCTGTCGTTAGTAAGTTGGTTTTTATTTGGAAACGATAGGTCACAAAGGCATTTTCGCTGTTACAAGTACTGGTAGAGTTGTAGTACCTTGAATGTTAGACTAAATGTGGGGATAAAAGTGGTATCACACAGGCGTGTGCTAATGATAATGTAAATGTGGGATGCAGGTGTGACGGCGACTCTAATATGGAAGACCGAGCATGGTTTTGCAGAGGTATCATCTGGATTGGAGCTAATTTGGAAACCAAACATTTTCTTTTATATCAATATCGACAGATCCTTTGAAAAAGGCTTGTATAAATATGCGCTTGTCAACTTCAACTTGTGTATATACCCTTCATCTTAGTAGATGTCTTCAAAGAAGAAATACAAATCAATTTGAGATATGATTATGAAGCTTGTTCAATGTTATTTGCCATAATTTAACAGATATTCGTATATGTGTATATCCACATTCAAGGGATGTAGAGTAAATGTATCAACTATGATGTAAAAACATCAGTTCACTTGGTCTCAAAAGAGTTTTTTTTAATTATTTTACCAAGAAGTGCTATGTTGGGACGAAACATTTAACCAAGTTATGAATCATATAACAATGTTACAAGTTGTTCTATACCATACATGTTTGGTGAAATTCAGGGTGTTCATTTATTATTTATACCATGCTTGTGTGATAAATTATATCATTTTACATGAATATATTTTAATAAATATATATTTATACCATAGCAAAGTAGTATTGTTGTTTCTGGATGGGTCGGTGACAGGTGTAGTATAGGTCAAAAACGAGTATTGAACCATGACAGCAGTTTTACCCTTAAAAGTAATAAACGTATATCTTAACTTTATTAAACTCATACATTGTCTATTTCCAAATTTCAGTACAATTTCAGTAAAATCATTAGAAAAACTCTTGAAGAAGTGTATACTATGACACCCAACACAACACATTCAATTTCTTAGACGATATAAAGGCACAACATTTTGAATACATGTACAAATGTGCAAAACAATCACAGTAATGCGTATTAGGAGTAGATGAATAAATTCATTACAATCATACGTTTCATCAATCTTGAAACATATAGTTTACAGCATACCTGTAGTTGTCTGAATAAATACAATATATGCTGGTATATATGGAGGCGATTGTCAAATATGACATGAAACTGGTCAATAATTCAGGTTAACATTTAGAATAATAACAATAATGATAGCGAGGCAGTTGGGCAAGCCCTGTCTTCCCTGAGAGCCTCTATGACACATGATACGTACATGTTTTCCGTAGTATAACAAAACATAAATTAAAAAAACACGTAGTAATAAAACGCCTGAAAAGAAAAGAAACATTTGTATTTAAATGTAACATTATATACAAAATGACATAAAACAATGTATGTGGCAAAATTCACAGGCACAAATAAAACTAATTTTAATAATGTTCACAAAGAAACACCATTAAACTCCAGATTAAAACCATAAGAGATATTTGTCTTTGAAGGCATTTAGTGAACTTCATACTGAATATACTCCCCTTGTCCAATTGCAAAATATACCATGCTTACATTGCGTGTCTGTATCTACATTGTATTATGATACTATCAATATCAACAGCAGACATAGAGGATCTATCACGAGTTGTCAATTGATATAAATTAATATTAAACGAGTTTTGGAAATTTTATTAAACGAGCCTCTGGCGAGCTTAATAATATTTTCTAAACGAGTTTAATATAAATATGTCAATTAACAACGAGTGATAGATTCTTTTTATCATATGACACTAAAACGCAAAATACGCATTGATTTATTGGAAAAAAGCAATATCTTATACTACACGTGGTACGTATAACTTTATACGTACTGGATATACTAACCTGGATACAAGGAAAGTCATGTGATAAATACGTTATATTTAACGTTTGGATAGTTCTGACACTATGATTTATCCTTAAAATCGCGTAAAGGGCAATGGAAAAGTACAGATCATTACACACGAAACACTGCGATTTACAAAGCACACACATCTTTCTTTAGCATTAAGAGCAAACACACTTTACTATTAGTCAGCAACATATATATTTTAATGAAAAGTTGAATATGGACTCTCTAAATGGGTCAAACAAAACGTATGGCAGGGTTTTATAATAGTAGGGCACAAACCAAAGCCACACAGCTGCGGCGGCAGCGCCTAGCCACACATGCAAGAGCCATCCACATCCCCAAGAATGGATGCTTCAAGCGAGCACTGGTCTGAGACCATTGCATCATTTCTTAGCATAATGTCATACATTGTGAAAACAACAATCAGTTTACATTTAAATAGAGTTTATAAGCGACATAATTTACTAAACACCGTTCTTGTCTTTGTTTGATTTACATAATATAAACGATGATGCTACTGCTATTGATGCGTTCCTTGATTTCTAGCTTCTGATGGTGTGAAGTAAGCGAACGGGGAGGGTACCACGGCTGGGTAAGCTGGGTCATCTACTGGAGCAGTCGGCATAGACTGTGGAATATTAGTATAAACTGGCGTTATATTGCTAGGTGGTACATTCCCGCCAGATCCTATATATAGTGGAGGGTATGCTGGTTCGTTAATACCGAATGGTTGTAGATTTCGTGGTTGAATTGGTGGAAGATTCGGCTCCGGCTGGGGCTGTGGATTTGAAGGTGGATGAGATATAACTACCACATTCACGGTTGTACCGGTAGTCTTAGGTTCTGGTGGACGGTTGTCAGCTAATCTTTTCCTATAAACCTTCTTCTTGGGCTCATTAAGTTTAGCTCCGTATTTAGTTGTAATTTCTGTGAGTAGCTGTTGAGTAGTGCGTTTTTCTTGCTTCGGTGGATCTACTTTACCAGCCCCAATACGCGCTTTCATTGCTTTAGACTCTCGATCGATGTATATGCATACGGTAGTAGATATTGCCACAAACACGACTCCTACTACAATTACAGGCACAACCCAAGAAGGCATTCCTTCATCATCTTCCTCGTCAGAAGATGGAGCAGGGCCTGTCGGTGATAGAGATATTATAACAGTTATTATTTTAAACTCGACATTGTAAAAACGCACACTCCTTCTACAATAGGCACGATTTGCGCGTACTTTTTGTATTCTGATTCACTATTTCTATTGTAACACCAAAGCAATGCCAATAGAATGCACATTTACAATTTAGTATAATATAGCATACGTGCTGCACAAATGTTAGCTAGTGGTTGGTCAAGTACTTGTACATCTTTATCTGAGCATATAATTATAAAGTAAACTAGAAATGTGTCCATCGATAGTAAAAGCAACAAAGGGACATAACTCTGGTAAATATTGCCTCATCAAACATTCCATCCTTTACGGTCAACTATACATCAAGGCTGTTTATATAAATTCCATCCACCAGCTTGTAAGGAGTTTAAAAAACTGTGGGGTATAATATTATAGTAAAAGTAACAAAGGACCATAACTCAATATCGACGTAGGAAAAATGCCATCACTTACGGTCATCTACACATTGAGGTTTGTCATCTGTGAAAGTTTGATGAAATTCCACCCAACGGTTTATGAGGAGTTCAACACATTTGTGTTACATACGTAAGTACGGACGGACACCAGCATCACTATATGCCATAACACTTATAAATAAGTGTGGGGACACAACAGCAACATATAATCCTATTTTAAAGACTAATATGTAGATTCTAAGAAATCAGTTTTAATGGTAATGCGTGAATCGATAGGAAGGGTTGAATGTTATTATGTTAATGCATTCTTTTTTCTCCACTATACTAACCATGTTTACGAAAAACAAAACATAGTGTTTGTATAACAAAAATTCATTAACTAAGGCACTGCCTATAATGGGCGTTAAACTTGAAACAAGAGCCTTATCTCCCCTGATTTAACTCTGATATACATAAAACAAACGAGCAACATACCAGTGTAGAAATCGATTCGAAACCCCTGTTTGGTAACGGAATAGTCGGTTTGAAAATGTACAAGTATATACAGTCCAGTATTATCTTCGATATGTGTAGGGTCATATCCACATATTTCAAGCAGTACGGGATCCGATACTAAATTACCTGTAAAATATAAATCGCATGATGATGTGATGTTCCCGGTTAGATGGAATGAACGTGTAGGGATCATGGTATTTTCTCGGAAAGGAATTACAAAAATCTTAAACTTACCCGTAAATTTAAATTCTGTATCATTATTAAGCAACTACAATTTAGTGGTACATCGTATGATTTGAAGGACTTCAATAACTGGAACATCATTTATATTTCATATTTTCAGTTTATTTCCTGTCATATGTATATATAAATTTTGACTATGCTAAATCGCTAGCTCAGAATATGAAGGTCGTTAGTTTAAGACTGATACATATTTAATAGCAGCACCACAAGGGCCTAAATGTATCAAAATCGGTATAATTCTGTCATATTGACCAAATTAAGTTGAAACAGCTGGTTTTACAATTGGTAAAAAGTTTCTTTCGGACAGTTTTTTCTTGTTTTCTCAAAGTATTGATTTTGTACTTACGACCTTCTCATTCTAGGCCAGCGATATGTTTATGATTTTACGTTTGTCATTACGTATCATGTACGTATACAAGAGACATAGCATATAACAACACATTGACAGCAGCTTTAAATACAGTGTAGTTATTTCAATCTTGTTATAGCTAATACTAGTTGTATTACCTTTGTGGCAGCTGAAACAAGTTTTACGTTTTGTGACAGTTCAATGCTTCTTATTACATAATCATATACTACTAACCATCATAAAACGTGACTTTATCATACACACAGGAAGTTGAGT
Organism: Spisula subtruncata; assembly: GCA_963678985.1. Classification (NCBI taxonomy): domain Eukaryota; kingdom Metazoa; phylum Mollusca; class Bivalvia; order Venerida; family Mactridae; genus Spisula; species Spisula subtruncata. The sequence continues at coordinate 20,467,790 of OY787665.1, forward strand.
CTTCCACTGCGATGCGGTGAAACTCTAGTCTAATGTTGTCGTTTTGGTCTGACTTGATTATCAACCAATACACGTCTAGTAAGCTGCAATATCATTTTGTCAATAACATTGTTTTCAAACACCCAGATGTAAAAAACAAACAAATTGTGAATATTCATGTTTACAACATAATGACAACTTTTAACAAAATATGCATTGCAGCCTAATATTATTAATGTCATTAAATGGAAATAAAGAATAATTGACATTTCGCCAGTTGCCATTCAGTTACCTAAGTTACATAAATTTTAACGATAAATTACGATTGTAAGCGCATGCTCCAATGAATTAGTTATAAAACTTTCCAAAGCAACCTTTGACAAACTCTAAGGCGTAGCGATCTGTGTTCAAATGTAATGCCAATTTTGTATCGGTTGAAACACGAACAACATAGAAAAAACTCGAAATGTGTCCATCGACACAGGTGCTCCCGTTGATGTATATAGTAGTAGTGAAAGTTACAAAAGGCCACAACTGTAACTGTAGTAAAATTGCCCCAGCAAAAGTTCCTTCCTATACGGTCAACTACACATCAAGGTTGTTGATCTGTGAAAGTTTGAAGAAATTCCACCTTACGTTTTGTGAGGAGTTCAACACACAAGATTTGCGTTACGAACTGACAGACGGACGGACGGACCGACATCACCAATGCTATATGCCCCCACTAATAAATAATTGAAGGGACACATACGTGATAACAAGAAAATGATATTTTGCGAAGTACTTACTTGTCATAATTACTTGGATAGTTTGGAGAATATATGGATTGTAGAGAACTCGAAGCCGTGTAAGTATCCTCCGGTATATAACTAACTCCAAGTAGTGGATCCACTAAAACACGAATAGTTGTTTAACAAACGTTTGTATTTCAATCACTTGTTCGGCCAATTACATGGTATTTTGCTGCAAGTGGGCTACCGCATGACATTCAAAGGCATCCATCAAATTTTAAAGAAATGCGGAATTCCTACTAAATACCATACTAAAAACTTGTATGGAATTATTTTGTGAATTTCGTGCGTTCATGAATTTCAGAAACAAATCAACCAGTGTTATTGTGTCTGCATTAAATAACGACAAGTATAAGATATTCATTTCACAGCCGGGACGGGTGGTTTTCAGGTAAATAATTTATCTACTAACTATCTACTACATAAACCTCAACTAGCGCAGCGTATGCCTTAAGGGTTGCCACGTTCAGGGTGTCATCAATTTCTTTGAAAAGATTCCCGGATTAAATAAAATAGTCGGTACAAATTTTAGATTTTCAAAGAAAATTGGAACCGGCTATTTTGTTTAATCGGAGAATCGTTTCATAGAAAATATCACCACGATATTTACATCGTCCAAACCGAAAGTCACCCGTCCCAAGTTACGGTTTTCCAGTTCAGAGGGTGTACCCAGTGAAATATTCAATCTTAATATTAGATAATGTCAGATCAGATCGTTGGAATTGATTTAAAACAAACTGTACTGTACCTCTTGGGACGCTATAGAAGGAAATATTAAATCCTCTTCCAACACCATACTCATTAGTAGTGAATTCAATATACACACGATGTCCAGTGCTTGTGTATGATGCATACGTTTCTAAGTTAGCATATTGATTAAACATAGCGCTTTGACCTGTAGGAGAAATGGGACGACATTAACTGATAACATTTAAAGACAATTGGCTTAGCGGTATATGCCGTATTTATTAGAGCAGTGACATCATACGGAGAACACACTTCCATCAATTCATTTTCAATCATAATAATTGATCAATTTGCTGTATTATAGTATTACTTTCTAAATCCTTTGTGGCATAGACTTTCTAAGGCAGCCCAAAAATGACAGCAGCTATACATAGACATCCACTAAGGGGATCACCACGACTAAAATATATATCTATACACTATATATAGACAGGGTTCTTACCGACTTGCACGCCCTAAAAAACTACCATAATTGCATACTGATAGGACAAGGCCACCAAATGTATACGTAAAATGATTTACACGCAATGAAAAAATATATACTGTGTGGTACATGTGCGTTACTTTGATTTAGGAAAAATGTTTTATTGTTTATTTGTGAAACAAATTAAAATGGTTAACAAAATCCCTTACCATCATATATCCGAAGGTAATCACCGCCAACCACATTGAAATCATTAATTTCGAGACGGATCGACTCCTGAGCAACTTGTGCCGTTATCCTAACATTACAAAAGCGGTTGCTAAAATACACGAAAGCAAAAACAAAATTAAATTATTCTTATCGTTAGCTGTTATAACATTTTTATAACATTTCATTTCTAACCGTGAATAAAGCAACTAAAACAAGGAAGTCGTGGACAAAAATCTGGTTTATTTAGAAAGAACCTAACTGTATTGCGCATTTGTTGAGTTGCTCTTTACGATAATCATTCTTTTATTGGTGTTTTGTTCGAATAACTGTCGGGTAAGTGGCTTTCCTGTCTACCGAAGCTGTTGCGTGGCACTTTTTCTTGTGTATTATTTTTATACTTATGTGATACTAGTATGTGCCTTTTCATAATCCTACACTTTCTTGTTTGTCTTTTATACTCTGATATTACTGTCGAATGTTGCTTCCCTGCACCAGTTATAAGCCCCGAGTTTCGCATTTCAAGATAAAATGTTGTTTTAAAGTTTCCATAGTCTTAGTTCAGGCCACAAAGTCATCTACACTAATCATTATCACACTTAAATAATCAATAAAAAGTAATCAAAACTCCGTGGTCTTATAATTGTCACCGAGGTTACGTTCATATATAACTAGCAACTTACTAGTATATTTTATAGTTCGTAATTCAGTACAAAGGTGCATTTGCCCGTTTTTGTCTGTCCGGTCATGTCTGACGACAGGGTGGTCAAGGATTTCGATCCATTACAAACAACAAAACAAAGCGAAAATAAACGTAAATCGTTTGAATAATACACACTTTGGGTATGCTCCTGGATATGATTCAGATTTTAGGATTTGTACAGTGTCTGTAACTAATATGTCGTAGCCACTTCCAATACATTCCGTCGTAGGTACTGGTGCTTCTGTTGGAATCAAATTACCTGAAAAAGTACAAATACGCTGGGATAAGCATCGGGTTAATTAATGTTAATATATTTAAATGCCTTATATGTTACAATTTACATTTAAAATAGTTAGGGGTTTCCTCTTTTGTACATGCTCGATTTCAGTATCTTTATCGTATTGTATTGCACTATAGTATGGACCGTCCAGAAATGTTTCTGTCCTGTGCTACTTGAAATTCCTTCGACACGAAACTTATATTAAGTTACATGTAGCAATACATAAAATATTAATACAATAGTCCGTCTTTTTATTTCTTTCTAATGGTGCTCGAGGCTAACAAATGTAGAATCCCCCGGCAATTTCATAATGATCAGCGTTCCAATTTTCGTCAGACGTACCATGTAAAGGAATCTAAATCATAAACCCGAACGTTCACATCATAATAAAGAACTTACAAAATTAATCAAAACTTAAAATTTACAAAACATAACTAAGAACTTACAAGTAACAACCAATATCTAACAACCCATAGCACAGAGAATTATTGACAAATCACAACAAATAATAACAAATCACAACAAATCATAACAAATCATAACAAATCACAACAAATCATAGCAAATCATAACAAATCACAGCAAATCGTAACAAATTACAGCAAATTGTAACAAATCACAGCAAATCATAACAAATCACAGAAAATCATAACAAATTACAGCAAATTACAGTAAACTATAACAAATCACAACAAATAATAACAAATCATACCACGAACACAAACATCTTAACTAAGAACTTTCAAACCATAACAAAGAACTTACAAATGATAGCAATAAATGGACTGCCAAATAAACACTAAGAATTCGCTAATTATAACCAATAACTAACAAACCATTACTACGAACTTACAAATTATAAAAAGAACTTACTCAATCCAGATGACGCCTGTTCATACGTGATGACAAAGTCATTGCCACTGGTACCACGAATGATGAGACTGGTCAAGGTACTGATGTAAACACTGCCTACTGTATTATAATTATTTGAGGTTCCTCCTAAAATATCAATGTTAGCATACAAATAAGTGTTCAAGTTATATTAATTATTATGTAAATCAGTCTGCACGTGTACATACACTCCGTACCTTGAAGACATTCACCGTGTAGTTACAATTAACCAATGCAGTGAAAGCTGACAATATAAATACTTATTTTTCTCCTTATACACCATGCGATAAATACATGTACGTGTACTTGCATATGTATTGAGCAACGTCTGGGTAACTGAGGATTCTGAGTTTTGGTAAGTGACTTCTTTCTTGTCTTAATTCTCTGTCATCGAAGAAGAAACAAATCAAGATATTTAAAACGAGAGGAATAAGTTATTGTGATATTGTGCTAATGTAAATAATGTCCAAGTACTCATTTCAATGGTCAAGAAGCATGAAATGGACGCATTCCCTTTCTTGGACTCACTAGGCGACTACATGAATGTATAGATAAACCATGTTTTTAGCCGTGACTAATTTATGCAGGAAGGTTGATTTGCCCTCAAAGGATATATATGGGGTATGTATTAAGGTTTAAGCAATAAATGTGATCATTGACAGTAACCAATCCATGGCCCAAAGGGATTTTAACCAAGTACCGGGGTATATTCACATTCCATGACTAAGAAGTGTAACCTTCCGTCACGGCTAAAAAACCTGGTTTATCTATAGCATTATTTTCTTTGTAAGAAAAACATACCGTCGATGATCAACACAACATTCCTCACCATTTGTATGGTAATCTTCACACGATTTCCCGAATTGATGATATAATCGCACTCATTTCTGTAAATAAAATCAGAATACTGTTATTATCATTTTATTTTTTGTCCGATTTTAATGAGACATTCCAAGGTGAGAATGATCGACATCTCGCCACACAACTTAAAATTACATATTGTTTATCAGAAACTGACTCCGCTGCCTCAACATAGTGCAAATCTTGAAATAGTTCCCCATGTTCCACAAAAATATTAGGTTTTGTGTATAACAGTATCTGTCATGCAATAACCACACATTTCCTTAGCTACTTGTAGTAATATGATTGTAATTAGTTTTATAATATGACATGTTAAATTTTCACTCTGCACTTACTCGGCGTAGTTGTAAATATAAGTCAACTGTTGAGCTGTACCCGTAGCTGTCAATACCTGACCACAATTGTCTGTAATGTAATGTAAAACATGTATACTAGTATATAGTGATTATCCACATAAGATTTACATCAATTCGCATCTGAAAAGATTTTCATGAATAAACTTTATTTAAAACGTAGCCTATCATGACTATTAAAAGACTTAGTTGGTATATCAATCCCAGAATGCCAAGTCTGTTACACGAGAATAGGAATTCTGACTGTTGTGTGTCTATGACACAAGACTAGGTTTATTTCTGGTGGGGTTTTGAGTCAGAAAACAACTGTTTTCTTCCTTGAGAAGACATGATCGAGTCAACAGCCTTAACAACGTGTGTCGTTTATCTGTTAAGTGTTTTGATCAAATAGGCATAAATTACTCACCTAAGGAAGCTATATAATATATAAGGAATCCGCCGTACGTTATCGAATAGTCGGTATCAAATGTTAGCCTCAAAGTGGATCCTGTAGAAACATCAACATCTACTAGACTATGGTAGTAATCTTCGTCAGAATTATAAAACGTGTTTGTGTTTGACACTGAAATTGTACACATAATTTTATGAAGATTTCATGGGTGGTGCACTCAAGATTTGTGTTTGTCTCTGGAACTAAATAAAACATTATTTTATATAGGTAGTACAACAACAAGAAAAGGCACTGAAGTGGTTTTCAATATTAATATTATTTGACTTAAGGATAAGGACAAATAGCAACAGTTTGAGTTTATTTTCCACTTGAATTTGTACAGTGTATCTCATATACTCACATATCTCCATCAGGTCATAACCACGCTCTATATTATCCGTAAAAACGTAAAACACAACTTTATCCAAAGAACTCGTTATTGACCATTCGCAATAGTAGTTGCTGCAATAAAGTTAGAATTTCAAGACAAATATTATAATTATATACATATATTTATACGATGCATATACAATGTATTCCTGGGGCCTTATTCACCAACGTTGTAAGTTTAAAATTCAGACTTAGACTTAAAATTGCCAAAAATAATAATCACTGCCATTTCTTTGCAAATTAAGTTTAACCACGTGAAATTATATCTGAATATTTGTTGTTATCCCACGAACATGTATACCAATTTATATCAAAATCGATACATTTATAACAACATGAGAGCGAATAGAACATTTGGTAATGTTAAGTCTAAGTCTGAGTTTCAGACTTACAACGCTGGTGAATAAGGACCCTGATGAGTAAAATGTAGGCCTATTGTTTTTTAATGAAATAATACAGTGTTGAATTGCTCATTTCGTCATTTTCTTTCATTATATTCAAAACAAGACACAGGTAATGCACAATGCAATATTCGCATTAGACGTACAAGATTAACAGCGAATATTAGTATATTTCAATTTTTCATGAAGCAATTCTATAAATTAAATTTACACTTCCAGTTGTTTTAACAAAAACAATAGCTGTATATTTGCGTCAGTGACATTAAACAATATATTCAGCTGCATTAATATATCCACGTGAACACGGGTGTTTTATTCAATGGCAATGCGATCGTTATGAATGTTTTTTGGTAACTTCAGATGGTTGGTAGAACTAACTTGTAATAGGAATACGGGTAATTTGGTGAGCTGATTGACTGCAAGGCAGTGGTAGCTGTTAAAGTTAGAGTTGATCCCAAGCACTGACCAGCACCTGAAACAATTATAAATATCAAGAAAGATATACTTTCATTTGCATACTATATTGTACATGTACTCGAAGTCATACCAGAAGAAATGGCAACGACACCTAGAACCACCCATTAAAGACACAGGCACAGCACGTACCAACACTATTCCAGTGCAAATATCACAATCGGCACTTTCCAGAAAAGTGAGGATAATTTATCAGTAGTGTGCAAAAAATAGGTTGTTTATAATTATGTTACATGTAATTGACATACAGTTGACATTTAAATGTGACATGTCGAAATACTGCACCAACATATAGTTTAATTTAAACATACGTATTCCCAAAATTTACAGCATAAGTATTACAAAAAAATAACATGTAAATGCACTAAAATTTAAAAATAGAAAATGAATAAAACGGACAACTCCAAGTCTTACTAGTATTTAATTCTTTTCCTGCACCTAGCACCCACACTTTGTTTATAAATAACTTACTGTAATCAAAGTGAAGCGCCAGTAGCGTAGAAAGAATTAATCGTTTTAAATGATTGTCACCCATCTCTGTATCTGGAATATAAAATAATAATTAAAAAAAATACACATGTACCTATAAAAATGTAAAAGGAGCGGGATTTAATAAGTTTTTTTTCAAAACGTGTTTCCCAATCCTTTATAACGTGAAATCTCAAACGACATGTTGTAAATAGTAGTTGAATAAATACTGTTTAAACTAAAATTGTAAAACGTTCAATGAAGTGAGCAACTCGTGAAATGTGTAACATATTATGAACAATCAGGATGGCTTACTTCATTTACTGAGGATATACGTACATACATGAACAAACATTTCATTGGTCAATTTCAAGATCAGTAAGCAAAAAAGGCCCCATCACCTAGTTTAAAACCCCAAGGATAGTGACCTAACGTTAATGCGACATAAAGAGGCACAACTACGACTTGACCTAGTTTACATTAATGGGCAAGGTATGAATGGGGCGGGAAAAATCATTACATATTTCTAGATGCGTATATTGCTCCAGAATATATCAACGATGTGACCCCAGCGACCAAACAAAGCATTACCACATAGAAAAAGTTGCTCTCCCAGAAGGGACAAACCGCAACAATAAAAGAGTATACAGAATATTATAGCCTAATAGTATAATTAGCTATATGTAGTTCGAAAATAAATTATGCCAACAACATTTACCATAGTGACCAAACAGCACAGTGACCTAATTAAAAGGTATCATCCAGCATCTTCGCAGAATAGAACTTATGATAAGGGGGAGGGGTGGACATTAAAAAGAGGGCAGATGAAATTTGAACAAAACCGACACTGTACAGTGCAGTAAAGGGGGGGGGGAGCATGGACACTGCTCAACAGAAACAACCAGAATACAACTTATAACAGAAGACAACAGGTATACAATTGACACAAACCCGAAATCCCAACCGAGCGTTTGTCGCCTCAGTCAGTCAAACTTCACGGGCCAAGTATCAAGTCACAGGACTAGAACAAGTGACAATACACATCTAAATGACAAACCGAATAAAAACCTGATATTATTCCATTCAAACAGTGATTTGAAGGATGTGGGTTATTTCATCATAAATATTATACAACTAAAAGTGCTGAAGAGGTCGGCTTGAATTCAAATCGATGACATATAAAAGGCCGTCGTCAAACATGAAATATTGTTAAATATTGTTAAATCGTTAAGTCTTTATATCCTATCACGGCACACAAACGCACAATACAATGATATCTAGACATTTGGTATATGCGTATTGTTTTACTTATTGTAACAGTGTATGATTGTTGAATGTTTTTTGTAGCCCAATATTCCTCCAAGTATTGACTGGTGATTGATTAAGGTTTATAAATGGATTTCTGTGCTAAAATAGTACAAACGCTATGGAGAACAAAAGTACGAATTTTTACATACGGTGAAGGGATAAAACATAGTTTATGACAGAATGTAAGAAAGGTCGAAACAACTACGTGGAAAGAGACAGCATTCATGTTCCGTAAAAAGTTGTAAATATATACAAAATATATGTTTGTATACGAGAGTCATTTTCACAACAGTCGGTATTGAATATGGTTTAAGTTATAAACTGCAAACTATCTGAGAGATACAAGCAAGAATCGTGACAATATCATGAAACCAAGTTCTTAATTAAGCACATTTAGATGCATCAGACCATATTTAGCGTTGTCTGAGAACATACCATGCCATGGCTGTTATGTGGTAACGAAATAATTCAATCCCAAACGTCTAGCCGTGCAAGTTACCGAAACGACATGATTGATCATGATTCCTCATATAGCTAGTTTGCGATAGAAAAAAATCGTGTTTTTTTAATATTTCTCTGTAATTACTACACCTACAAGTATGAATTTTTGCACGAATAAATGAAATATATCTACCTAATACACACTGAAATTTCAGCAACATCAGAAATGAGTTAAAAAAGTTTTGTTCATAAGTTCTATGTAACATTTTTGTAGTTTTGTATGAAAAATCAAGTTAGAAGACTTGATACTTGCAACAGCCAATTTACGGTCATATGATACGCATAACGGTATATTTACGTATTCGCAACCTACTTAATTTAACACATGCGAGGCCCGTCTGTGAATATGACGAAGTACATGTTATTGCTGTACATTGTTTACATCGACACACCGAAATAAACCGAATAGCAAGGGCCTCCCAAGTCTTGTCTTTATAACAGCAATCTCAATCCCGCTGATCACGGATTGTAACGGTTAAATAATTGATAGTAAATCATCAATGGAATACCAGATTACCTCCCTGCGTTAAACTGTAAATACGCATGTAATTTCAATATGTAATAAAGAATAAATATCTTTTAATTGGTGACTAAAAATTATGAAATTCAAAATGAGACTAGGTAGGAAGTTATTGTAGTTCTGTGTAATTTTTTACCAAAATCTGATGAATAGATTTTTAGAAATCTTTAAAAAACACGATTTTTTTCTATCGCAAACTAGCTATACCAAACATTATTTCGCGGTAACAACAAGTTTAAAGACTGTTTGTTGAATCACCCACACAGAATATCAGATTTAAAAACACATTGAAAGTAAGTCTACCTTGTTTCTCATCAGCGTTAGTTAATTCCCAATTTTAGCCCATGCAACACAAAAGAAATTGTTCACAATTTAAACACTCCAGGTTATTATTTTCTGTCTGTATTCCACTTAAACATTTACCGTAATCAAGTAATGTTAATTAACTAATTGTTAAATTGTATAGCATTGTACATTGTAAGATTGTCTTCCGTGGTGATACACAAACAGAAGAACTGTTTTATCTTTTACAATCGGTAGAGTGGAGGGTAGAATACTTGTATAGTTATATTAAGCATTGATTAAGTTTAATATTGGGTTTTAAGATTTTGGCAATTAAATACAACGGTCATTGGGATCATCAGTGAGGATTTGTTGTATGTTACGCAACAAAGAAAATGTGTCAGTTCGATGCTCGACATGCTCGACACTCAAACCGAGGATGAATACTATTCGACCAAAATGTAACACTTCTGAAGAGGAGATGTGCTACTCTATGGGTTCTGCTAATATACATTTTATGTTTACAATATTTTTGTATAACATGTCGCAATGGTCAATTGGTTAATGAGTTTATTTTAATTACATTTTCCTGAACCGTAAGGGCTAGAGCTGTCGGAGTGGGATGACGTGATTTTGTAGTTGCCGAGTTTTGTGTTGGACTTTGTCTGTACCTTTTTTGTTTTCATATTTCCTTATTGTGTCTTTCATGTGCTGATGTTCCTTTTTGGTTCTACCCCTTCTATTAGTTTCATTTTCCATATACACATGTATACGTTATGTTGTAAGGACTTATTTCAAGCTCCAATACATTGTACCATCAACCGTAATATTTAAAACTAATAATCTAAATACATCCGTATTCTACCATCGTTCTATCTCACACAAACAACAAATGGAGACGAAGGCTAACGCATAAAATCGCGTGCAATCTAATCTTAAAGGTGACTACGAATTTAATCAATTAGACTAAATGACGTAAGGCCGGAGGAGTTTCTTCTACCAGATGTATCCTTTGTTAACACACAGTACAGTTATCTATAACTGTTTCTCAAGATATGTCACTGGCTAGTGGCTAATAATAAGTAATTATCGTCTTATTCTACTGACAGTTTGGAGTTCATGTTTACATATTTCCAAATATCAGGCAAATGTATCCATTTTCAAGTTTATCAATATCATCTACGAATGGTTCACTTAATAAGGCAATGGAAATCCATTTCCTTATTTTGGACCAGGTTGTCAAAGATGAATACTAATCGTATAAACAAGCGAATTGCACTTTGGTTTTCTGCTTTGTCAAGTAGACTATGCTCAAATTGGTTTTATACTGTAAAGAATATGTTGAATAATTGTGATTTAGAACAGTTTTGTGATATTAATATTGTTTATCATAAACATGCACTTGTTGATAAACTTGCATCTGCTTTACATGTAAAATATTGTAATGACTGGAACCAATCAATCAGTGACGTCACTGGACCGTCGGGACGTGGTGTCAACAAATTACGTACACACCGATTATTTAAAACTGACTTTTCTGTTGAAGCTTACTGTAAAATGATTATGCCACCACGACACAGAGCTGCCTTTAGCAAATTTCGATGTGGGGTGGCAGATACCAAGGCATTCCGATACATAACAGAAAATGGCCGTTCTGTGACATCATTGGGGATGAGAAACGTGTAATACTAAATTGTAGTTCTTACTCAGATTTGAGACAAACACTGTACACAAAAGCAACTTCAATTGATTATTTTTTTTGAATAGGTCAGATATGGATAAATTAATTTTTCTTTTTAATAACTCAGAGATGATACGGATAAGTGCCAAAACCTGCTACAATATTTTACAGCGTTGTTCTTTTTATCTGTACGTATTTTATTAAATTATAATATTTTAGTTCGTCTGAAGAACAGTTGTTAATCAAATTAGAACCAATCTGATTGGTCCTAAGTAGATTTAGTAAGTCATTTCTTAAATATGCGCAATAGTGCACGATTACTCTCAGTATCTTAATAATTTCTTTTCAGTTGATGACTTCAGCTCCAGTTTGACTGATGCGAGTGTCGAGTCGCAGTTTGTCACTGTTCCTTTTCAGTCAACTGGTCATTCATTGTTTCGCTAGTTTTGTCATTTAATAATGAGACATATAAGAAGATATCGACAGTGCCGAACCAAAACCCCGTAACTCAATTTTGGCGCGAAAACTTCTTTGCAGCATCCGCATCTGCTAGACGTCCCGCGCAATTCTGTCTTGTCGCCATTTAAATAGCCAATCACGTTACTTAGATGGCGAAATGCGCGGGACGTCTAGCAGATGCTGATGCTGCAAAATAAGTTTTCGCGCCAAAATTGAGTTACGGGGTTTTGGTTCGGCACCATCGATATATAAAAGAGATGTTTTCAGTTTCATTTTCGCTACAATGATTTCAATTATTGATGTTTTGCCAATGCGATCACAAAAGGGATTTAAATAATATTTTAAATTGTTCGGACAGGCATAGTGTATATTGATTAAAGGACGGTTAGAGACTATATGTTGTTGGACGTTAGCACTGTTAATTGACACAATGCTCTTTCTAATTACATATAGATATTGAAACTATTAGATATTGTTAAAATCTCCAATGCAATTGCCATATTATATTGTAAATAATTATGTACAGTACATGTATGTATAATTCATGTGCATGTGTGCGATTGAACGTAACTATTTGTGTGCAATTAATGTTATTCATACCTTTCTTTTTTTTCATGTATTTCTTTGTAATGTATATATCAAAGGCCAACTGATTGTCAATGGAGTGTGGCGACAAACATGTATATATGTTTAATCCAATGAAATTTATTGAACTTGAACTTGATTGAATCTAGTGCCATATGGGGGTAAATTATCTGGGGGAAACAAATGTGTTTTTTTTATTCAGTTTTCTTTATTGCTTTTATATGTCTCGTGTTACATTTCAATCGCTTCACAACGATTAAGTCCAATAATCTGTATACAATTTGTGCGTACAATGTATAATAAAACTTCTACTCTTCCAGTGTATGTCAATAACAGCAATTATCCTATCGACAAAACATTTCTATTTGTGCCGTGTATAAATGGATTGAAATAAATTGTTCAATGTTCAATGAAACTCACTCCTGGATACCATTTGTTATGAAGTTGTCTGTAGTCGAGTACTATGCTAGTCTGAGCGGATATGGTCCGGAACGAAATAGATAAATTGTGATTATTTTTAAGTTTTTCTTTTTAAATTGGTCCTGGATTACTTATTCCATTTGTGTAATGTTATTAAAATGTAACTGGATTATTAAATCTGTGTTTGCTTAATTTGGAAGAGTGACAAAGGTATAAAGAATCTGTGTATATTCGCATAATACATAACGTATACGCAGCATTTTCATCGTTTACTTCAATAATGGGTTTTAACTCCTGAAAAGTAGACGAACTAAAAATTTGTGTTTGCAATAATGTTTCAGATACCTTCAAATATGGATGTTGGACCTAGCAGATTCGTGCTCTCATTGTGGATGGTACTACTCCAGATTGGCGGAGGCAAGTATACTTATGCTTGGTATAATATAAAAACAATACTCTTACTCCTATAAGGAAAACTTACTAGATCAGTGATACGACAAACGTATTTGAACAAAACGTAAGATCGTAAACAAAGTAACTGTTGTATATCTATCACAGAACATGGGCAAAAAAACAGATCAATATTCATTGCATACAGGATAGTAAGCACCTTTCGATTCAAAACATTTATGAGTAAATAACTTTATTGTTGAAATTTGAAATTTAAAGCAGTAATAAATCCGATTTATGAGGATACGAATATAGATGGCTAACCAATTTACTCCATTTCACATTGGAGTTTTATACCCGTCGATGCATGAGTCTTATAAAAGACGGGTGATAACATTATATTTAGCAATAAGCGCATACAGATACAGTTCCTTTTACAGGTTATGGTCAATGTTCGGGATCCATTATGTCACTGACTGCAAGTGCGACGTCATTGGCGGAGATTACATCACGTAATTACCCATCAACCTATCCAAAGTGAGTAGATACTTTAACCAAAACCAGAGCTACAGATAAGGTTTTAGTCCATTGGGTATTTTGCCCCCTAGTTTCCATTTTCATTGGGTTTTGACAATTTTCATTTGGGTATTTAATCAAACTTATAAGACAATTGATCTTTTATGCACTGTTTATCATTATCCTATCCTTTTCTTTTTGGGTATTTCAGATTGTCATTGGTTTTTCTTACTCCCTCCTCTTAAAATCTATTGGGTTTTTTAAGAAAATTAATTGGGTAATTACGCTACTTATCTTTAACTCTGCAAACTGAGTAGATATTTTACCTAAGTGAGTTGATGTTTACCCGAATTGAGCACATATTTTACCCAAAGTGAGTTTATGTTCACCCGAATTGAGTAGATAGTTTACCCAATGTGAGTTGGTGTATACCCGAATCGAACAGATATTTTACCCAAAGTGAGTTTATGTTAACCCGAATTGAGTAGACTATTTACCAAGAGTGACCAGACATTTAACCCTTTGTTAGTAGATATTTTACCCAAAGTATGTAGACACTCTACAGAAAGTTAGAAGCTACGAGTGAACGTGAGTAGACACTTTACCTAAAGTGAGTAGACAGTGTACCCAAGGTGAGTAGATATTTTATCCAAAAGTGCATTCGAACCACCGACGAGAGCTGATTATGACGTCCAGGTTAAGTTAACATGTATTACCATCGTCCATCTATCAAACAAAGCTGCCCCCCCTTAACATTCAATGTACAAATTAAAAACAACAACATTTATTTTATCAATTGTTTTTGTTCAATTTGTAAACATTTAAGTCTTTGGGTCGATTTCAAAGATCACCTAGTGCCAATATACGAGACCCTCGTACATGAATTACGTCCTATTTAAGGCAACATGTCACATTGTGCAACTATTTATAGTATCATGTCTATTATGTTCGAACTATGAGAATATATTTGTTCTCGAACATGTTTTCTTATTTATCTATCAGTAATGAGAATTGTGTTTGGGATATAGCTGCTAGCGGTTCTGTTCTGTTCTACGTGGTATACAAACGTCTAGAGACTTCCAACGACTTCCTGAAAATGTATTCTGGTTCACGTACGTACATAATATTTTTCTATTGTATTCACATATTGTGAAATCAAATACTCAATACATCAAAATACGACATAACTACAAAATGTACAACAAAGTTCCTTCAGTAACCAATTTTTCACCATTCGGCAAATTGTGTGAATAAAGACTACAATTACAATAATATGCTGTATTGTGGGTTAGCATGGACAACAATGTCAATGTTAACAAATTAAAAACAATCGCTCACGGATAAAAGACCTCTAGCGAATACTATCTTAGCAACCTGTTTAATTTGACAATGTGAACTACAAAAATGTACGTTTGACCAGATATTTTAGCAGATATTTTACCCAAAGTGAGTAGACACACTATACACAAAGTGAGTAGATATTTTACCCAAAGTTAGTTGACACACTATACACAAAGTGAGCAGATATTTTACCTAAAGTGAGTAAACACACTATACACAAAGTGATTAGTTATTTTACCCAAAGTGAGTAGACACACTATACAAAAAGTGAGTAGATATTTTATCCAAAGTGAGTAGACACACTACACAAAGTGAGTAGATATTTACCCAAAGTGAGTAGATGTGTTACCAATTGTGAGTAAAGTGTGTATGAGATTGTTTAAGTGATCTGAATGAATACACATAATAATATAATTGCAGAAACTGGTACGATCGTGTATGACTCAAGTAAGGCACGAACATATCCTACACCATATGTACAGTCTTCCAGTGGTTCACAACTCACCATTACATTTACATCAGACAACGGAATCACATTCGGTGGATTTAGAATGTATTACATGGATACAGTCACTCCACGTAAGTATTTCATATACAATAAACACCCTGAATTAAGCAACCACATGTATTGCACTGTCAGTATATCATATGCCAATCTAAAAGTTTCCATACTGAATACGCGTATAAAGCAATCATAGTGTTCAGTGTTTCTACAAATCGCTGGCTTAGAATGAGAAGATACTACTTACAACCTTATAAGACTGATATATACAAATGTATACAAAATCAGCATCACAGTGCGCTTCTTATGATCCTATTTTCATGACAATCGGAACTTGCAATGTTGACCAAACTGAAGTTGAAACAGCATAAGTAAAGACTATTTTTCGGACAGTTTTTTCTTGTTTTCTCAAATATCGATTTTTGCTCTACACTTTCTCATTCCAAGCCAGCGAACTATGTATTGACCTTAAATTAGTATGGATAGTATCAGCCATTGTCGTAATTTCAGCAAGTTGTGTAACTACGCTAACAGCCAGCAGTACCGCCCAACAATTGAGCTTCATTAACAGACAACAGGGGTAAGAAACTTACTTAATCTAAGTACATACAAATGTTCTGGATAAATGGCTAAAGATATCGAATTCTGATTATAATATCATGTTCAACATTTTCCCTTTAATATAATATTATATTTAAATCATCACAACTCAACGTATAACAAATGCAAAATCACCGGCAAACCGCTCAAATGGACTCCTCGTGTTTAAAAATTGAACCATATGAGTATATTTGCATGTAATTTATTTCAAACGTTACTGTCATATTGTCTTCCAGTGCAGGGTGTTCATGGACAATAACATCCTCGGGTCTGGTTGAAATAACTGTTCTGATGGTACAGGGACATGTACATATTGAGGAAGGTAAAAAGCTTAATTTGTTCGCGTACAAAGTGAAAACAAAGAAAAGGCCAGTTAAGAAAAACATTGAAAGAATATATTAATACGAATACTGACCAACTGCACTCCAGATGATCCCTGTAGGTTTTTTCTAAGAACACTTCATATACAAAAAATAATAATCTTGTAAAACATGTGATTGTTTTCTAGTTCAAAACAAAAAGCACAACTCATTTTAGTTGATATTTTGATAAATATGATAAATATGTTTGCTATCTGTCAGTACAATTAATTTAAAACACGTACCACACAGAAATTCAACCAAACTGGCCACGAATCTAACTAACTAACCTTTGAGTATTCCATCATGTCATGAGTAATAATGGTACAGTAGCTCCATGCTGTTCTGAGATGAGTTTACTTGCTAATTATTATTCTATCCCCCATATAATGGACAGTGTCTCTGTCTAAAATCCTACATGTTTGTTTAAACCAGTTAGCACAATAGTCCGGAAACGATGTACTGTATACATACTATTTATGTTTTTTGTTGACAGGTGGCGTTGCTGAGTATATAACGCAGGTAGGAGCTGTGATTGTGACGAACGGAAGTAGTGTTAGTGTGATTGGAGACTCAAATAAAGATTTTGTGATTCATTACAAGGAAGTGTCGACAGGCACCGGTAATAAATCAAGAATAATATATCTTATCTTATCTCTCCAATGCAAAAATGATATAAAGTAACAAACCCATTTTTCCTGCTTTTAAATATTAAAACCCCCGCAATAACATCACTTCACTATCAAATGCTAGTAATATAATTATTTGTTTTGATATATGGACACATTTTAGGGTCCGTTTAGCAGTTTTAATACATTTAACCAAATTGAACCAAACTACAAGTACAATGTATATCACAGAATGTTACAGTCTTTAGTTTAACGTATGGATTTTAAAATGCTTGGTTCGTTTACAATATGCAAAATGCTTATCTATTTTTGCAAGGATGACATTGCCTTCCCATGCGTGAACTATTATGATTAACATCGCTAACCATACATGTTGTTTTTCAATGAGCATAACTGTCATTTAGGATTAAAAAACGATAGAGTCATAGACTTGTTGGTGTACAAGTATTTTTTTATTTAAACAAAGATTATGTCATGTCTCAAACATGTTTACAGCCACTTTAAATATGTATATACTGTTATAACACAAATAGAGTATGGTTTCTAAAGTATTTTATCATGCTATACAGATGCTCCTATAGTAACCACCACAACAGAACCAATCACAGACTGCCTCGTGAGTAACACATTGACAGCAACATCTACAGTGCAATATCTACAGTCACCTTTTTACCCAGGTCCATATCCTAGGTAACGTCTTTAAACAACACGTGATCCTTTCAATGAGCATACAACTACTTTCCTCACTTGTTTTTAACATCTATAGAATCTAATGTTATTTTGGCATATAATGTTGCTTTTGTTTTGAAATGTGTTCTCTTCTGTTGAAAAAATATACCATATGTTAGGACGCCATTATCCATGCTTATCATTTATGTATTATTCAATGCACCTGTTATTACTGTGTAATCTGTGCTGTAAAATAAAGGTTGTGTTCATACATTCCAAAATGCATCATCCTTGACTATTTGTTATGTTAACTATGTTCCTTATATGACAAAAATGAAAGTTAAACGTAATGAAAATGGTGTTATTCAACTGTTTCATCTGCTATATGTTGTCATTTTAAACTACACACAGTTTTATACATAATTATATCGTTTCTGATTTACTTCTAGTTCTTCGAGTTGCTCTGAGATTATACAGACAAATGATACAGAAATGTCCGTGTATATTGAGGTACTTGATTATGAGGTGTTTACTGGAGATGTTTTAAATGTGTATGACGGTACGTTATTTTGAGTATGTATTTAACTAAGTTCTAGTTTGCTTACCCAGGCGTGTATGGCCACCGAACAAACACTATATAGAAGTTCACCATATCACTTGATAATCATTCATATATTTTAGGCTTTTATTTGCGTTTTTAAACGTCATTTGGGTGTTGCTCCTTGCAAGCTTGGTCTTGTTTTTGAGTCCTTGTATTCGCAATTTGTGCCTCTTAATTTTTATTTGCTGCTGAAGTAACTACATATAACGGTGTGCATGTACGTTTTGTTTTACCGACTATCAGCTCCATATATGTTTTTTTTGTGTCGCTAGCTAGAACAGATGCTAGTAACTGAGCCTTTAGGTTTACCCAGGAAATATAGGTACGAATGTTTTTCTGTGCCATGTATGTTTGTCATGGAAAGAGTCCATGTGAAGATGTTCTCTAATTAGAACCATAGAAGTTGTCTTGAATGTGATGAAAGCAGAAGAAATCATGTTTCTGTCCTATATAGGTCCCGGTACGGAGTTTAATGTGTTGGATGGTTTGTCAACTGGTAAAACGTTTACAAGTTCTGGATACAACATGCTCATACAGTTCAACACAGATACATATGGGGAGAACAGGGGGTTTCGTTTATCATACCAGTCTGTAGCCAGAGGTGAGGGCACAGTAAAATACATTAACAGGACGAAACTTTGCTGATAGTGATATTTGCCCGGACATCAGAAATGTTTCCTACATATTTGGAAAATTATCATGAACAAATCAACACTTTTGAAAAAAGTGTTTTATGCTCTAGAAGATTGTTTACTGTGATGTATCGTATTTGTTTGCTGGCTGCAATGACCTTTAAAATTAATATGTGTCTGTTCATAGTCTGGAATTCCTTCCCCTTGGTGATAACGCTATTAATACTGAACAAATTGAATGCCGGGAACCAGGAAAGTCTGTTCCTAGTAATGCAAGTTCTAATCTAGTCAATGTATTGAATGTTTTGCACAGTTTTGTTGATTTTTCAAAAGTATTGACATTGGTTTCAGTAACACCAACTTGTGGCTTCTATAATTATTCTCTGAATGCGACAACAACGGAGCAGACTTTATCTTCTCCCAATTATCCAGGCAATTACGACAAGTTAGTATGCATCTCACTCATGTATTGTAAAGCATAGCTTCAGATAATTCCATAAACGTTGCCTCTGTTAGCAAGGGGTACTAGCTTTCTATGTTGAAATAATGACAAAGTCTGGTTCGTTGATAACCCAACTTATATTCAAAGTCCGCAGTGTGTGATACATTGCGGAGTGAGTATATATATATGCTAGGTTGAAACATACATTTTGGAGAAGTGTATGTTTCTTTCTGTCTGACTCTTGCGTAGGTGTCAAGGCGATGCCGCCATTACTATGTGGCTTTTGGATTGTCTGTGCACTAAAATGTTCACGTGCGACACTGCAGGAACCTTCTCCGACCGAAATCATCCACGAATCACACTTTTCCCTTGGTGCCAGTTTTCCTCTGGCTATAAGTTAGACATGGGTAAAAAAATACCTCCACGCAGGTCCTGTACTGATATATATTACATTCCAATAGTGACAATTCAAAAATTTATCAAATTTTATAAACATAAGATAATTGCCTGCACCTGTTCTTGTTTATTTCAGTAACTTGGATATATATTGGCTCATAACTAAACCAAACATAGATGACAACATTGTTCTACACTTCAAACAGTTTGATCTAGAAACTTCAACTAGTTGTTGGTTTGATGCTGTCACTGTGTATGATGGTAAGTACTCAGTGCCTACTGACAATATTGATCCATAAACAACTGTGAATAGGCACACGGTTGACGGAGCAACTACTGATGTCATGATATGAAACATCATATGCAAAGACAACCCAACGCCACACAGATACGGTGTCAGTTCAAAACCATCAAGGTTAAAGTCAGACATATTTATATATAACGGATCATACTTATACCAACATAAGGTTATTTCAAACAAGCCTACGGTATATACTAGGTATATACCCATCCCACAACATAAGACGTACTGCGGAAGTAAAGTATATGACACACGTTAGCCAAAGACAACAAAAAAATGATGATCAAAGTGATAAGCAAGTTTGCTTTAAAAACAAGTATCATTTCTTTGTATAATACTTTTCTGTTTTCCATCAACAGGTCCTTGTACTACAGATTCTGTGTTGGCAAAGATTTGTAGAAATGGAGCAAAGAAGTACCAGGATACTACAGGTCTATATGTACTTATTGGCTTTCAGACAGATGGTACTGCTACTGAACAAGGCTTTGAGCTTACGTATTATATAGGTGAGACATTATATTTGTTCGAGCAGCCAAAATAGAAATTTAATCCATGACCATTTCAAAACGATATGACCAAGACAGTTGAAAATACATGTCAAAGGTTTCATCGCGAGAATTTGTAAGCTGCTTACATGGGCAAGCGGTCCGAAAAAAATATGGTAAAGACGGAAATAAACTCTAACTCTTCTATTTGTTTCAACAGGTTCCTATGACAACTCGATGGAATCTGGAGTTTTACCGGCATACGCTATTGCCCTGATCGTAACTGCTGTAGTTCTGGTGATAATTGTCATCGTGGTAGTGGTTATTGTTGTGATAAGATCGACACATACATCTACAGTTGCAACATTACCACCAAATGAGCCATTGCTTACACGTAAACGAAAGAACGAATTATGGAAGAGTATACAGTACATATACGCATTTAAACTAGACAATCCTAAGCCACCTAAAACACGAAGGAAGGAAAAGCATCCAGCACCTAACACTGAAGGTGGTCATATTGCTGTTGTAACTACAAGCGAACTAAGCTCTCATCCGCCACCAAAGGCGCGGTATGATCAACCTTTCCGACAGCCGAATAACGAAACTGTTTAGAAACACTATTGAACCGTTTGTCGACCATTAAAATGATGCCTTTATGGGAATAAAGAAAATGAAGTACATGTATATAGGCTATTCATAATTAGTATTAAATACGTATATTTTTTCAAAACATTATGTCTGATATTTGACATGTATAGAGAACATTATGTTACACTAAATTACATGTATATCCTATACGTACATTAAGTGTGTTTTAGTAGCCTGACCTTATCAAATAACTACATCATTGTACCTTGAACTACTAGAGCTGCATTAACATTCAATGTTGCTAGTTGATGTGATTCGCTATTCATAGGGAGCAAAACGTATAATTGTTAAATGAAGGACAGTATATAATTGTACTCGTATTGTATATTTCTTTTTTAATGGGTACGTGTATACAAATTATCAGTATATACGTCCAAATTTGACACAAAACTATTATGTTCATGAAAACGTGTCATAATTTTAGAAGCAGAAGGATTTGGCTTTCATATTTTCCAACACCATTTCTTGAAAAAAGTATTTTCGAAGTACAATACGAAATATAGCCCTAAGTGAGCCGATACTGCTTAATAAGTTTACTGTATTTTTGTATCAATGTAGGATTCTAGAACAAATATAGTAATAAACCAGAATTATAATTAGTTGTAAAGTCGTTTCCTTTCTTAGCATTAAAGGGTAACAAAGATGATGAAGGAACAACACCGAACAAGCAGAGTAAATAACTCTCAATATACATCAAAATCAACAAGAAAGTTAAACTGAATCGCTACCATAACTCGACACCACCCGATCGTCTGTCGCCCAGTCATTCAAACATAACCAGAGGTAGTGTTACCAGACAATTATCTACGGGGGGGGGGCATTGTTTTGTGGCTGGATTTAGCGTTTATGTGCATGGTGTGTTAACTTCGTCAACTTCAACTTCAATAGGGTTACTCGTTAACATCCACATGTAGATATTTACTAACGAGTGTTTAAAACTGTGCAGGGGCGTAGCTGGGTCAATTCAGAGTGTACGCCCGATTTCAGATTTATTTCTGGGGAGTAAATAGCAACATGCTGCTCGTGAAATTAACTAACAAAGGTATCATGGGAGCGAAGCCAGCTAGAAAAAATCAATTAACCTAAGCAAAAAAAGTATCATCATTCTCTTCCTGATATTCACTTATTACAGTACTAAGCGAGCGAAACGAGCTAGAAAAAACATTGTTTGACTGAGAAGCAGGCATAGATCTACATGTCATACATGTTCCCTACTTGATGATGTTCACTTAGTAAAGTACTAAGCTAGTGTAGACTGCTTGCCTGAGCAACAGGTCATACAAACATGCTTCCTACTTGACGATATTCACTTAGTAAAGTACTGAGCGAGCGATGCGAGCTAGAAATAAACTGCTTGCCTGAGCAGCAGGTCATACATAATATGTTTCCTACTTGATTATATTCACTTAGTTAAGAACTGAGCGAGAGTAGCGAGGTAGAAAAAAACACTGTTTGTCTGAGCAGCAGGTCATACATACATGTTCCTACTTGATGATATTAATTTAGTAAAATACCGAGCGAGAGTAGCGATCTAGAAAAAACACTGCTTGCCTGAGCAGCAGGTCATACATACATGTTCCCTACTTGATGCTATTCACTTAGTAAAGTACTGAGCGAGCGTAGCGAGCTAGAATATTTTCAATTTTTTGCATCATGTCACACAAACGTATCTCTGTTTTATCATATTTTATAAATCACAATATTTGATAAATATATTGAGCGAGTTAGTACTGTTTATTTATTTAGGCAGCATGCAAAACATGTCTTCTCGATCTCTACCAGATGAAATTCGTTTTGATAGTTGATGAGCGAGCGAAGCGAGCTCGAAAAATATCGAGTTATACACTGAATCCAAAAGGGAGAGTGCTTCCAATATTTATGCCTAACCCTAGGGAGGCATCGATTTTTATTGCATTTTTGAGTCAGTATATTTTACCATTTTTTTCATGGAGCGTACGCCCGGGCGTACGGGCGTATGCCTGGCTACGCGCCTGCTGTGCGTGCACAGAGTGGGAATCGGCTCGATATAAACTCCTTTATATTGTCACTTGTTTAAAAAAACATAACATGTATTTACACTTTACAATACAGTTCCCGATTTTACACACTAGTATGCTGCTGGTACCCGGTGGAGAGCTGATTTAAAAGCCTCCAGGCTTGGGGCACAGACGGTGGTAACTGGCAGACTGTTCCAATGGGTGACTGTTCTGGGGAAGAATGAATACTGGCATATATTCAGACGGCAGTGGAACGGGATGAATTTCACACTGTGGCTAGTTCTAGAGTCCCTCCTCAGAGCCGGTGTTGGGCAGTATGTCATTGGTATGGCCACTAAGGCGTTGACTGTCTTGTACAAGAGGGTGACATCTGCGTATATCCTGCGCTGGTACAGTGGAGTCCAGTTTAGGTTGGTGAGCATGGTAGTCAAACTCGTGACTGTTCGGTTTGTGTGGGTTGTATGGTTTGTTGTAGACGAAGCGAGCAGCGTTGCGTTGTACTTGTTCTAGTTGTTTAATCTGGGTTTTCTGCTGAGGGTTCCAAACAGTTGATGCGTTTTCGAGTTTTGGACGGACTAGGCTCTGATAAGCTCGTTCTTTGATCTTTTGTGGACATTGCTTTAAATTACGTTTCAAAAATCCTAGTACGCTTGATGCTTTCTTGGTTATGTTGTTGATGTGAAAATCGAATTTCATGTTGTCACTGAGTTCTACGCCTAAATATGGATGATGTTGTACGGTTTCTAGTTGTTGGCCTTTCATGTTATAGTTGTAGAGTTGTTTCCTGGACGTTGTGGTAAACTGCATGATCGCACACTTCTTGACGTTTAACTCCATGCCCCATGTGTCTCCCCACTGCACTAGTCGATCTAGTCCTCAGTTGTCTTGATTGGTCTGTAAAGCACGCAGTCATAAGCGAAGAGTCTAATGGTTGATGTTATGTTGTCTGCTATGTCGTTGATAAAGATGATGAATAAGGCTGGGCCGATGACTGATCCTTGTGGTACACCTGATGTTACTTGGGTTCTGTCTGATGATGCATTGTCTACCACAACTTGTTGGAATCGATTTGTTAGAAGAGCGTCGATCCATCTTCTGGTATTGCCCTGAATGCCGTGTGTCAAGTCGCACAAACGCCTCATTTGGTAGCTTGCTTTGTATCACCGTTTTGCTGGCCTTAGCTTTTCGGGTCTAAGTTTCGTTTCATTCTGTCACTTGGGATCACTGTTTTTTGTTGTTGTTGAAACTATGCCATCCTGCTCTTTTACAACGGGGACTTAGGCTTTTTATTACTTCGTTGGCTAATTTGTATAAGATTTTGTACAGCATTGTGACTTAGTTGGCATTGCCATCTCATCCATCACCATTCAGACAGTTAATAATTAGCCATAGGGGCTACCAAGCGGGATCAGCATGGAGATACCAACAAGGGGCTTATCCGGAAAATTCCGGATTAGACTGGAATAAGTTCGAGTCAGTAAATGACGTCACAAGATGGTCGTCTTGGATGAAAATTTTCCGAGAACTAACTTAGAATTTAATACCTGGGATTCCACTTTACCACAATCTACTTCTAGCAATGGGTAAGCAATAGTTCAAATTGTAACGAAAGCGATGTTTGACATTCAAAGTGGATTTTTGGCGGCGCAATATCATACTAAGCAAATTTCATACGTTTTCGCGATCATTAAAATACAATTTTTTGTTAAATCACACGATACGATTATTCCTTCCTCACAAGCTTAGATTTTGTTATTATGAAATCATTTATTATAGCAGATGGAACTGCAGACAACCGTGGAATAAGGAAGCGACTTGAATTTAGTAATTTGTCAACTGATGAGAACAGTTCAAATCCTACACAATCGAGACATGATGATGATGATGTGGCTGAACCTCCAAGCGTCGACAATACACCGAAGTCAAGATTTTGGGAGTCAATAACAATATGGTCACAGACAACAACATTCCACGGAATTCATTATGTTACGAATATGCAAAGTCACACATTCCGGAGGTTATTTTAATTTTCATATGTTCTATTAATGTTTGACATAAAAAGTCCATTACAAATTGAGGAAAGTAAGTGCTTAAAAAGACTTCGCAGTTTAGTTGTCTGCAATGAGAGTGGCAGTGATTGATATAAGTTGTTTTAACAACCTGTTTAACAATCAACAAAATTTATCTTTGAATATGCATTCATTAAAAGTTATTTACTTGATTGAACTTTTTTTATATTTGAATTGATTAAAGAATGTTGTTGATTGTTTTAATACATGCAGTGGTGTGCTCAAGATTTAATTTTTAATTGGGGAGAAACTTGTATAAGCAGCAAGTTAGCTCAGTCAGAAGAGCATTCACCCTGTAAGCGAAGGGTCCCTTGTTCAAGCCCAGGTCTGGTTGCACATTTTTCTCCCAGTGATTAAAACATGCATGCATCTCATAATCCAATTAGCATTTATTTCTGACTTTCAGAGTGGCATGGTTCATCTTCATCACTGTTCTGTGGGTTCTTGCTGTAGTGTATTGTCAAGCACAGACAAGTCGCTACTTTGAGTACAAAACCTTGATGCTACACATAGTTTATCGTAACCAGAGGATTAGATATCCAGCTGTATCCATCTGCAAAATGAACTATGTTCTCACAGACTCTGTAAATGCTTCAGAGAAAATCTTAATAGAAGAACTACTAGCACCTTACCCGAATAAAATCACTTTGGAATCAACGTTTGGTGCAAATTATTTAAATGAAAGTTTTGTTGATTTTAATCAATTATTGACTAACCGTACAACTGAAACAAATAATGTTTTGTTATCATGCAAATTTGGTGGAACAGAATTTAACTGTAGTACTTTAGATCAGTTTTTGTCACAAAATGGCCAGTGTTTCACATTTAATTCTACAACCGAAGTGAAGTTATTTGGAGATCAGCACGGTTTGGAATTATTATTATGGTTGGGTGAAGATAACTCATTTCCATTTGATCCAAGTTCTCCTGTCTTTAAGGTAGGTATACAGGGTTCTCCATAACAGCAGGATATAGGCTAAAATTTAAAATTGACTGCTTAAAAATCATTTTGGGCCGGATGAAAAGGTGAAGTTTATACACAATTTTAAGAAAATGGTTGCAGTAAAAAACTTATCAGGCCTGTTGGTTAAGCATTTCTTTGTTAATAATATGTTTCGGGATAGTTTTCATGTGAATTAAAACAAGCTTGTGCAGAAAACAAGTAAATTTCTGATAATGTTATATGATATATATAAGGCTTACTGAAGGCTCAAATTTTTCAAGCAGATTTGAGGGTAAGTATTACAAATTTATATGTTTCATCATGACATAGCTGTAAAACTATGTCATTTTGGAAATTTAACTGACATCAATTTCTGTTAATTTTGGGTAAATCAAACTACTATATGAATAATTATAATGCTATATATATTAATATTTATATTACAGGTAGTATTACATGATCCAGGAGAAGAGCCCAACATGGACACAGCCCAAGTTATTGGTGCCGGCTTTACACATTATGTTGCCATGGACTCTCACCAAGCATGTACTTTTTATAAACCTCCTTTTAAAAGTTTTTTTCGGCATTTTCTTGGTTTTTTAGCAGGCTCTATGTCTAAGAATGATTATTACATATATCATTACTATCAATATATGAGTTTAACTTTAGCCCACAAATTTGAGTAAAGTTATTTTCATTATTAATGGCATTGGTGTTAGATTCTGCCTTTTTGTCATAACTGGAATGGCCTCAAAGGATATTGCTCAATGCTACAATATGCCAACCACTTTCACCTTAGTTATGATTAAATCCAAATGAAATCATGCCTGTCTGTCTTGTGCCTGAAATATGAAAATGCTGTATTTTGAAAACGTTGGACAATTTTGAATTTATCATATATTTAGTAGAAGCCTTGTTTAGTCTGTACAAAAACAGAGTGAGACCCAACTTCCATAGCTGGTAGTCAATATAACAACTTGCCTAAATTTGACTTTTCTACAGTCTTCCTGAAAACTGTCTGTTCTGACCGATGATTTTGAGTATGATCCAATAATTCCAATTCAAGTCCCTAGCCTGTCAGTAGTTTTTCGGCCAATTTCGGGAAGACTGACCATTACCAATGAATTTACAGTCAGTCTAATTGATGTTGTCTTGATAACAGTACACATATTTGGAGAATCCAGTGAGAGCATATGGTGGACAATATTGTATCGATACAGAGCTTCCTGAACACCGATATTATACGGCAGCTTCATGCTATGGTTATTGTAGACGACAGTACGCTTACCAACAATGTGGCTGCAGTCCGTACACAACCGGTAAAGCCTAGGTCCCAGTGAGCATTTTGTGCCTCGCCGATGTACTCCGGATTTAGATAAATTGGCTCCAGGAGACGTTGGGTACAGGGATGTCACAAAGTTTTCAATTTTTTCCCCAAAGCTCCCCTGAGACCATGAGGACCCTTTACCTTCCAATGTCCATTCATTAAATCGGAAGTACATTGCAGAAGCAAAAATGCTCAGTGGGAAATAGGCATAACTAATGAGCTATGCTTCAATAATATTATCTAAGTATCAGACTCTCACTGAATAATTATTTTGAGTGAAATTCATGTCACTATTCTTTTAAAATTTGAAACTTGCACTTTTGTTGGGTCGCTCCTGAGAACATAGCTGGTTGTTTACCCCTGAAAAAATCTGAATTTGATCATGCCTTCTCTTCATATGAATTATCTCCCTTTGGTTATGCCTTCTTATTAGCAATACTAATTATCTTTTTGACCATGCCTTCTGAAAAAAAAAACCTCTCCCTTTTACTATGCATTCTTTTGGTGAAATTAAGCCCTGTGGTTATGCCTCCTAATTATATGAATTATTTCCCTTTGACTATGCATTCTTTTATATGAAAGTTTAGGTCTTTGGTGAAATTATAATCCCTTTGATTATTCCTTCTTTTGTATGAATTATCTCCCTTTGTTTATTCCTCTTAATTATATTATAATTAACTATTTCCCTTGGACTATGCCTTCTTAATATCATATGAATTATCTCCCTTTGAATGTGTTATATTGCAGGAACTACTGGCAACAATTGTACTATCACACAATATGTGGACTGCTTTAAACCAGCATTATGTAAGTTTACTCTTATGATTTCAGTCTACCATAACACAATACCTTAATTAAATAGCGTCGGAGAACAAAGTTAACACTTTACTACATTATTGCACTTGAATTTATTAGTCTGCCTATCAAGTCACAGGTGCTTCACTTGTAGATATGACCCCCTCTACAACCTCCCCAAAAATAATCAGATCTCTAGATATGACTTAATGAGGGTTGTAGAGGGGGTCATATCCACGTGCGAAGCACCTGTGAATCAGAATCTTGTTAATATACATTTTCATAAAAGCTGCTCTAGAAATGTGTTAAAGGGTTAACAATCACATACATGTACAAGCAGTGAAGTCAATGCCTTTACTCTTGTTTCAGTATCCTTCATGTTGAACAAGGAGCGGTGTTATTGTCCGGTACCGTGTCACATGAGCAAGTATACATCTAATCTACAGTCAGTATATCTACCAGATAGAAGCTTCACTACTTGGAATCAACAACTTTCACTCAACAAGACTATGGAAACACTCAAGTAATAATCTTCTACTTTCTCCTAAACTTTTTCAGACTTTTTATATGACCCAGTTTGAACATTTTCCTAGATATCAGTAAGACAAACATTCAGACTTAGTTTCATGAAAGTCGGATAAAAATTGTGACCTCTGGAGTGAACACAGGGTTTTTCTAAGTTTTGACCTAGTGACCTAGCTTTTGGCCTTGGTGTGTGGACAAAAATTGTGGTTGCCATGGCAACAGAAAGATTGACAACCTGAAACTAGGTACAGTACACGCAAGGTGGGTTTTCTAAATTCCACCCGTCACGGTGGCGGCGACTCGAGGTGACAACGCAAAATTTGTCACCGTGAACCCACCCAAAAACACCCAGACTGTTAATTAAGGTGGACGGTCGCGGTGACAGTTTCCACTGTGACATCACAGTGTAAACGCGGTGAATACACGGTGGCCCGTGACACCACGGTGTATTGTGGTGGTGGTAGTCTTCATAATTTGTTTGTATGCATTCACGATTATTTTCATACTATTTGTACGCAATTTTTGTTTTTATTTTCAGAATTAATAGAAACTTGTTGTTTTTAATTATTATACTTATTATAAAATCAATCCTAAATACATCACTAATAGTTCTATTAAGTTATACCGTTGTATCGGCTTTTTATATACATGTACGCTACAAAACGCATTCGTGTTAGTTCAAAACACATCAGTGCACACATGCACATTAAGTTGTGTAGATTCATTTGTCTCTGTTTACTAGTATTACTAGTACAGTCTGTTCCACAGCCCCACTTTTCAGAAGAATTCCCTGAGTATATGGTTAACGCGACATTATTTCCTGCTCCGCGCGATGTAGAGTTACAAATATTCATACATTTTACTATAATCAATGCCACGGTTACAATGCTCGTACGGATTAACCAACTCGTGCTAGTCTAAAATATTTTAACCCAAACGTTATTTGTACGACGTACGTTCTTAGAATCTGTTCACAGCTCGTACGGATCTTGCACATGTTGTAAAGAATATATAGTGACCACCAGATCGCCGAGTCCTCTACGAGTTCAGTTGTGAAAATCCGTACGATGCTCGTACCAGTCTGGATATCCTTACGGGCTCCGTACGGACTTAGTGCGAGTTCAATAAAACCTACTCGTACGGAGCTCGTAGGGCAATTTTGACTAGGGTATTAGGAAAAAGCCAACGCAGGCGACTTAAAAAGACCGCTATTTTTGTTTTTGCGATATCGAACGTTCTGACGTGACGGAACTATAATATATTGTCAAAGTCAAGTATTTGTTTTGTTTTTTGTATTCAATCTTATAAAATTAATGGCATTTAGAATGTCAAATCACGTTTACATTTTATTTTTCAATGATATTGAAATCCAATATAAAGTGAGCGAACACCCGCGGCTTAAAAGACCGTAAATAATTATCATATACGTTTATACTATCGACTCCACGAAAAATGTTACAAATTAATACATTAATGGGTCGTTAATTGTTATATATATATACAAGTGTGGCATTAAATGCAAACATACTTTAAACAAAAAGAATAAATAAGCTCCTCCCACATAGTATACAGTCATTAGTGTATATCTAATTAGCTCCTCCCCCAAGTGACATTATGCAATATTATCTTTGCCGTTTTTAATTAGCCCCTCCCTGTTATGTAACATTACATAATCCTGGTAAGATCTATATCTTATAAAATATAGTACATTAATTTACTCTCCGAATTCCCGTGTAGTTAGCACAGTTTGATAACGCAATCAAGATAAGATCGGTCAGATTAAAACTGACACATGTACATCACCAAATAACAAATAATAATAAAGTAGGATATGATCGTGGTTGTCTTGAATACTTGTTAATTAAAGTTCAAATACGACAGAATTTCTTAATTTAACTATAGTACCATATTTCCATATATGTCTTATAAAAGACATGGCGTACTTTTGTGGAACTGTTCTTCCTCAGTGTAAGTAAATTTGATTGTATCGGATTAAATTCGTGATCAGTGCCAGCAATGACTTTAATGTGGCATGTTCTAAGCATTACATGTGTTGCCTTCCCTTCAATATGTTAGAAACAAAACGACCACATACTTACTAGTATATGGACATTACTGACTTCAACCACCGGGCGTGTTATTCGTTACAAAAACCGTAGTTTCAGGGAGTATAATATTATAATAGATCATTTCACGCGACTTTTACGCTTGACACATGTGTGTACACATGTAATTGATTTTGAAAATCTATATAATTATGGAATTATGTTGAATGTTTACAAGAACCTCTATTTTAATTAATTTGTTAAGTTTTCTGCTGAGCGTCTTTCGCCACTGATGTTAATATAAGAATGTCTATTCTTACGAAAATTTACGCGCAACAGTCAGTATTTCGTACATATATAGTTATTATTCTGTTAGTTTTTGTAACAGACCATAAGCAAAGTATTCCGTTGAACGAAAATTAAAAAAATGCGCAAGAAAGGGCTTTAGCTGCATATTGGCAGTTCTTACGGAACGACTCGTAGTTGGTAGTTTATGCCGTTAATAGTAAAGGATTGATAAAGTAACCATAAGTTACTGAATTCCTAAACTGAGAAATTTGAAAAAATGTTGTAACGTTAGATCTGGTAACGATACGTTACAGACATTTTCCATAATTCTTGGATGCCAGGTTAATCCGATTTTATCATTTTCAATTATTGATCAAAATTCCAATGAGAAAGAGTATTAACTAAATCTATTAGTACATTTTTTTCAACGTCACATAAGGAACCAGTCAGTTGCACACACAGCCACCACTGGAGATTCACGGCTGCTGCTGCTGCTGCTGCTGCTGCTTTGAACTCTCATAGTATTATTTTGTGATTTGTAACAAGAACTTCGTGAATCGTTAATATATTACGACAGTAGTTTACCAACAGTGGATTTCGCTACATACATGTGCAGCATATAATCTTGGTTGTATTGTGAGAAAGGCACGATGCTAGCACTGGGTAAGGACACGTTAGAATACTGTATGCGACCATATGCGTTGTTCCATACGGTATTTTCAATTGAAGTGGACAGTACAACACTAACAAAAAATTATCTTAAGCAGTTCGCTACAAAGCTCTATAAAGCTCTAGTTTTTAGATATATCCAGCGTATAGTATTTTTGCAATAATTACTCATAAAGCAAATCGATACACAATTAAAACACGAAATTATAAAATCTAAATAATAGGCATTGATTTCAACTTTGCGTAATTTTTTTTTATTGCCGTTATGATCTTCTTGTTAGGGTACATAGCGGGAGATGGAGACGTGTATCTAGGTTCGTACTGTAGGAAGAATTATGCATACATACCGATTTAGAATTATTCTCACATTTTAATACACAATTATACGTACAGTAACAATTAAATTAAACATCAAATGGGCCAGATAAATTTATACTATATCAGATTGTAACTGATTGTAATCCCGTTTTTGGCATGTTACAACCCCCGGTATGTGCATACTGTACACAAGA
Organism: Spisula subtruncata; assembly: GCA_963678985.1. Lineage (NCBI taxonomy): Eukaryota > Metazoa > Mollusca > Bivalvia > Venerida > Mactridae > Spisula > Spisula subtruncata. The sequence continues at coordinate 20,500,629 of OY787665.1, forward strand.
ATGTATGACACTTCTGAAGATCGACGCTGTCAGGAACAATGTAATTCTAACCGGGCATGATTTCAAAATGAACGATAGAAAATTATCTAATACTAATTTGTACTGTTACATAAAACTAACATGTGCGTGAAATGCACACTTTTATTCACTATTTAATTATTTTAAGTAAGAAATGACATTTTCCACTTTTGTATGAGCTTTTTTATCTTATTATTTAAGGCAAATTCTGTTATGTTTGTCAACCATAAATTAAACAATTGAAATGGGGAATAATTTATACATTGGTGAAAATATAAATTCACATCAATTCATCCACGGTGACTGTCTAATTGTACATATTAATTAACAGGAAACTCCCCACTGAGATGACAATATGCGATTTTTATCTAGATAATGTACCGATCAGAAGTTCAATACAAATATACAGCCCTCCCGTTGTGTAATCTACATGTGTTTGTGATAGTTATATAGATCAGGAACAATGTAATTCTAACTAGACTGTTCCTGACGCTGTATATAAACCCCGTGGAGATTTCTTTTATGATTGTGCTTTATATTTGACCCACTGTTAAAAAATAGCGCATGCATTTCATGAAAGTTAAAATTCCAATTTATAGCATAATTATCATGTATAGATTGTCAACACGGCTTCTGTGATGTACTGATTATACAAAATGACACGTGTTACAATAAGGGGTACAATATGGGATTACTGTTATATAACGCTTGATATATATCTTAATCAAATGTATGTTCGGTCTGGGTTATTGTGAAACATGTATAAAACCACGTCTGGTCCCATCATTCGATGCGTATTTTGCGTTTTCAGTGTCAAAAGATATAAAGAATCTCTGTAAAAAAGAATCACATTGCCATAACCCTGAAATCTGATACTGAGGTAGTGACAAAAATATACATACTTTATTCATTACAGATACACCCAATACTAGTATACATTTTCAGTATAATATTAAAACGGAGAAATTGGTGTCCAATTAAACGGACTAACAATTAAACTATCTAAAACATAAAATCAATTATTACTATTACTCTATGCATGCATACATATTACAAAAACCAGGCATGGAATATTTGTATAGGTTATAGATGATATATAAGAATTCATAATTGTGCTCCACTGGATTTAATGTGTTCATAATTATAATATGTGATATATAACTGGCTTATGCTGCGGTCACATTTTCCTACGAGCTCCGTACGAGTTGATTTTGCTGAACTCGCACTTTACTATTGAAATTAGATAGAACAGTTTTCGATGTAACTATCAGCGATCAGTGTTAACGTTAGTTGCCCTTGACAATTTAAAACATATTCGAACGCGGCTAATGAGAGATCCGCGAGGTGCGATCTCATTGGCTAACAGCTGATGCGACATAATTATGCTCCACCCCCAACTTCTTGATTGAGAGTGTTTTACGGGTGATTGACATATCTCACAATAGTATTTTATTAATAGTATACATAGTGCATTGAACATATCAAATATATTAACAAGATGATTTGTCATTTAAAGCAGTCATGCATGTGCATCAGCATTTAAGGGAATCAAAATATATGAACCTGACATAAAATAGGAGATGTACATGTAGGCATATATACTTATTATATGTACATTTGTACATGTGCAACGAATTAAGAGTTATGTATTAAACAATGTAAATAGGTACATATCCAAAAGCTGTTCATCCAAATGTAGAATTTAAGAAACTTTAAATGACGCTTTTTTGTATCAGACGATATGTACATACAATTCGGTTTTAGGAAGGTTATAATGTTTAACACAAAAAAGTGTTTATATCCGCAATGAAAAAATGCCGCAGAAATAAACATGTATCTTTCCAAGTGTACAATCAAATGAAATGATTTTGAATTCAATATGTTTACAATCGGCGCCAAGTAATTATTTACAGTAGAGCAAGTTATTTTTCTCTTACTTTTAGGCATAATTGCCTAATTTTGCGTTATTCACGTAAACTGTATTCAAGACAATTATATCTTGTGTGTTGGACAAAATTCTCGATACAAAAAAATCTATAAAAGCTTAATGTCACCAGAACGAGTAACTGCATGCTATACATGACTGTTCTACAATTATGTTAACTCACCTTTCACCACTTGTACATTATGTACGTGTATACATGTACATCAAAAAAGCACGACAACAGTTGCAGCGCTTTTGAAAATTCTGTAAAATGAACTTTATGGAACGGAAATTAAGACAGGTATGAGTTACATGCACATGCAGTATAACACATTCATGACACAGCACACTTTCATTCTGGATAAATTTATTAAGACAAATCCTGCAAACCTCAGGCGATAATAAACGTGTGCATGAAATATCGGCCAACTAAATGTTATCTAATATATTCATCTGATCATGTATTTTAATTTAAATCTGACCATATTTCAAAGTATTAAACATATAGATCGGCAAATATAAAATATATTTCCGAAATCGATCACAATTGCACTGTAATGTCAATTTGTCACCGTGAATCCACCGTGACAAGAATCATCGCAGACCTGCGAGATAACGGGATATTGACGCGGTGACATTTAGGGTGACAAAAGCCTGTCCACGGTGGGTCCGCCACGGTGACATGTCACCTCAATTTTATTTTTGACGCGGTGGCTGGGTGGGTTTGGGAAAACCCACCTTGCGTGTACTGTAGGGGACATCTGTATTGCTTGTTATTCCTAATTACTTGTATTTTCTAGGCAGAACATGATGGTGATCAAACTGTTTTTTAACAACAATAATGTATTCTTCCATGAGCAAACCTTGGAGTACAAGTTTGAAGATTTATGGGGTAGGTAGTTCAATGTTCCGTTTCCTGTAGAATGTAGGCATGACTTTGTGCCGTGGTTTGTTTCTTTATTCGCATTAAACGCCATTTCGAATCGCCTACCCAGTTTCCTTTGACTGTATCCCAACCAGTACTCTTCAATATTGAACCAGCAAATCAATATTGGTGTCAAATTGTCATGGCAGGATATGACCTGTGGCAACTGGGATTCAAACTCAGATCACTATGAATCAAGCGCAATACCTACTAATTATAATCATCAAATATTAATGTAGTTAAGGTGGTACGGTGGTCGAGCGGATAGCCTGCTTGACTGCTGATCGAGAGGTCCCGGGTTCGATCCTCGACCGGGGCACTTGATCATTTCTGAAACGCTTTTCTGTGTTTCCCACCTAACTAGAGATGAACTGGTTAGCAACCCAGAGGTAGTCTCGCGTGTATCGGTGCTATACACCGGGCACGTTAAAGAACCAAGGTGTCTCTTCGGAAAGAGCTAGGGCATCTCGCCCGGATACCTTGTATCACACCACTATCTCTTCCACCTGCTGTCCCTTCAGCAAAAACACAGGACCCCATTGGAAATAAGTGCTTGCACTTTCATGGGTTATCCTTGACCGAGAGGTTTAAATAATTACACATACACAATCAGAGATAAGTCATTACTTCATAAAGTACAGTATTTAGATAGTAATAGCTTGTTTGCATACACAATCTCAATATTAGTTGAAAATCTGTATGTACAGTAACTAGTTCTTCTTTATCTAAATGTATTGCAAGTAGACTGTAGGGTACAATCACTTTTGTTACACTGCAGTTAAGATTGTATGAACTACTGTAAAATCATTGAATTTCAATGGGACAAATTAAAATTAATTTTGTGGGTTTTTTTTAGTAAAAATGACAATTTTGTGGGGACGTTATTTCAATGATAACTTGTCCACTAAGTCTTATACTATATAAATCATTAATATTTGTAAATTGCGTTAAATATTGAATATCGCCCATGGATCGCAAATGTCTGATAACCAACAATGTATGAGGATGTCTCCTAGAAGTTGATGATACTTGTTCAATGTAAATTGTGTATGAATTGTCTATATTTTTAGCTCACCTGTCACAAAGTGACAGAGTGAGCTTTTGTGATCACTCTTCGTCCGTCGTCCGTCCGTCCGTCCGTCTGTCCGTCAACAATTGGGTTGTGTCCTCTCTAGCGGTCACAATTTTGGCCTAATCTTTATGAGTCTTGGTCACAATGATCATCTTAACAAAATCTAGGTCAAGTTCGATATTGGGTCATCTGAGGTCAAAAATTAGGCTACTAGGTCAAGTAATAGAAAAACCTTGTTTTTCATTCTATCAAAGGGAGTGTACTCTGTAATTATACTGGTTGTGATCATGTAAGAGTTGTCTCTCTTACTATATTTTAGTTGTAGAACTACGAAATGTGTACTTGTTAGCAGCTTTGAGGCTTTAATTTAAATTAAATGCAGAATGTGGATATTAGGGTTATCATCGTTTACAGTGATTGTATGTTTACAAACTATTAAACAATTATTAAGCTGTAATTATAGTCTTATGCAACCTTACTAATCGTTTTACATAGACTTATATAGGGAAAACATATAAAAATCTTCTTCTCTAAAACTACAATGCCTAGAGCTTTGATATTTGGTATGTAGCATCATCTAGTGGTCCCCTACCAAGATTGTTCAAATTATGGCTCTGGGGTCAAAATTGGCCCCGGCCCGGGGGTCACCGTTTTACATAGACTTATATAGGGAAAACATATAAAAATCTTCTTCTCTAAAACTACAATGCCTACAGCTTTGATATTTGGTATGTAGCATCATCTAGTGGTCCCCTACCAAGATTGTTCATATTATGCCCCTGGGGTCAAAATTGGCCCCGCCCCGGGGGTTACCGTTTTACATAGACTTATATAGGGAAAACATATAAAAATCCTCTTCTCTAAAACTACAATGTCTAGAGCTTTGATATTTGGTATGTAGCATCATCTAGTGGTCCCCTACAAAGATTGTTCATATTATGCCCCTGAGGTCAAAATGGCCCCGCCCCGGGGGTCACCGTTTTACATAGACTTATATAGGGAAAACATATAAAAATCTTCTTCTCTATAACTACAATGCCTAGAGCTTTGATATATGGTATGTAGCACCATCTAGTGGTCCCCTACCAAGATTGTTCAAATTATGCCCCTGAGGTCAAAATTGACCCCGCCCTGGGGGTCACCAGTTTCTATATTTACGCTCTACCTTTGTTAGTCTAAATTGTGCAGGGCTTCATTTATAATCAGGTGAGCGATATAGGGCCATCATGGCCCTCTTGTTTACTTTCAGCATCAATCGGAGGTATCCTTGGATTAGCCACTGGGTCAAGCGTTTTATCTTTCATAGAAATAATAGATTTGTTCGTTTGGAACCTGTTCTACCATTTTCAAAACATGGCACAGATAATACGCAGAGATACACCGACAGTTTAAGTGTATTAAAACTGTTAGATTTCTCGTGAACAATAAAGAAATAATTATTTATTGTGTTATGTGTATTAAGCTATTGTATGACTATGATATAATGATTGTTAACAAAAAGAAACTACCAGGTATGTACTGTCAAGTATTCTTAATTTGATGTATTAATTTTTTTAAAAACTTTTAATTATGATGAAAATATTTTAATAAAATTATGCAAGCAGCATTGTTCATCATGGTTATTATATGACTAAAGCTTTACAAAGCATAGCCTTATTGCCATTCAGCTTTTTGCATATACCAGGATTTCAACACAGATCGCCAGATTTGATGCCAAGCACACTAACTACTGAGCTACAGAGGCATATCCATTATTTGACATACTTTGCATGCAGGTTGGTAAGTAACAGTAGTATTTTCTAAATTTTGAGGCCAGTGGGTCAAAGTCACTGTGACCTTTACCATTTCCAACTATTAGGCTGTATTCCAGTATGACCTAGTTTTCAATCCTGCATGACCTAGTGCTGAACTTGGCCTAGATTACATAGAGAGTATCATCTGGACCAAGTTCCATGTAAAATCCATCAAAATGGTGACCTGGAGTGAACACAAGGTTTTTTTTAAAGGTTTGACCTAGTGTTTGACCTTTGTAACATGACCTAGATTTGATCAAAACTAACATTCTAAGAAAGTTTTAAGAAGATAGGATCAAAACTGTGACTGCTAGAGTGAACACAACTTGTGACCAAGTTGTTGACCCCACAAGACCCAGTTTTGAACTTGGCCAAGATTTCATGGAGAACAACATTCTGGCAAAGTTTAATGAAGATTATATCATAACTTAACTCTAGTGTACACAAATCAATTGTTGACAGACAGACCAAGTGTGATCACAAAGCTCACCTTGTCACTATATGACAGATTAGGTAACAAGAGCACCACCATACGGGGCAATATACGCCTGAAGGGTTTTGTTTCAGGTTTTGGTAGCAAACTTTTGACAGTTGAAGGCAAAAGGACAGCCCTGAACAAAAAATGGAAGAAATCCCCCCACAAAAAACCGACAATGTAAACGGACGCAAAACCAAATATTTTAGTTGTTGAAAAGTCAGCAAACCGAACCGATGGGGAACGAAAACATATTACGTTAACATATTACCAAAGTTGAAATGAAACATATTAAGTACTTCAATACTGATGATACTGATTTTGAACATCAGGTTTCGAGTTACAGATCGGAAGGAAAACAAAGTAATACGACCTTTAACCCCTAAGTGTGACCTTGACCTTAAAGCGACCCCTCCAGAACATGCACTCTGCACGTCGTCTTGATGTGGTGAACATTTGTGTCAGGTTTCTTTAAAATTCTGCAACGGGTTCATGGGGTTCAAGTGACAGAGCGGAAGGGAAACAAAGTCATATGACCTTTTAACCCCTAAGTGTGACCTTGACCTTAAAGCCACCCCTCCAGAACATGCGCTCTACACGTCATCTTGATGTGGTGAACATTTGTGTCAGGTTTCTTTAAAATCCTTCAAGAGGTTCAAGAGTGACAGAGCAGAAGGGAAATTGCTAACGACAGACGGACAGACAGACAGACGGACACAGAGGCAATAACATAATATGGCCCTTCGGGCGTATAAAAATAAATTGCACACAATAAGTTTACTATTAATGCATTTATTGCATAGAAAAAATACACATGTATACAAAAATAGGTGCAGATCTATTTAAATAAACTACCTGTAATGTAAAAGTATTGCAAAAAATATTAAATACTAAAATAATGTAAAGTCAATTTCCTTAACAAGAAAAACCTTCATTTTACAAACAATTTTTTGAAGCAATTTGCTCTATTTCATGATTGTTAAAATTGACCTAAACAAATTTTCAACTATTCACAATAAGTTTTGTGAATAGTTGAAAATTTGTTTAGGTCAATTTTAACAATCATGAAATAGAGCAAATTGCTTCAAAAAATTGTTTGTAAAATGAAGGTTTTTCTTGTTAAGGTACTTTTGTACACTGAATGTTAGTCAATAGACTCAAATGAATCTTATATTACGGCTTAAAGCATCAAAATAACAATTCATGTACTAAACAACACATTACTAAATCAAGATTCAAAGAAAAATGAAAACACACAAGTTAGTAAATATAAAAGAAAAATACCACTACATACATATGTTAAAGAAAAGTATTTATGATCTATAGTTGCTGAGTTATACATGAAATGTTAAAAACAAAATTTGTGCCACAGAGTTTGACTGAATATATTGTAAAAAGTATCAACCTGGTTCAAACCTTTATGCCAGAATAAATTACAAGCTTCGTGCGCAAAATATATCATTCAATTTCTGCATGACTGGGTATTCTTTTATCAGAGCATGTTAAAAAGCATTTTGTATAGATTAGCAATATTCCCCATTCATTAACCAACAAGGCATCAATTCGAAGAGGATCAAATGAAAGAGTGTGTGTGTGCTAGTTGCATACAGTTCTAAAGATACTCTAAATAGCAAAGTGTAAATAAGAAATATATTAACATCTTAAAAAATCCAAACAAAGCCGTGTAAAAACAACATTAATATCAATTTCCTCATAATTTTAAAATTAGTATGGGATGTCAACAATTGGTGTAATGTACTAAAATATCCACATGTAACAAAACATTATGTACTGAAGGCACTAAAATGTATTATTTAAATTTTCTATGATTAATTTGGTTATATTTCCTAGAAATCCCATAAATATTTTGCATATCAGTATCACAGAAAATACAGCAATCCTCTCGCAGATTGTTACACAATTTAGCTACAGTTCCGTTGTTGGTAATAAATTTGGACCAGATCAAATAATGAGGTAGAAACACAAACATTGAGTACAGCAAAAATGACCAGATTTTAAACCAGGCATGGCATCCACAAAGAATCTTAAGTGAAAACTTAGACTTTCCTCAAAATCTTACAAATTCCTTAAAGTATTTGTTAAACAGCAAAAAGCGCCACAATCACCAAGAAAATAATTATAAGCTGTTGTTAGTTTCTTGCAAAATTTTAGCTTAAGCCCAACTATTTAAGTTTTCACTTAAGATGCTTTGTGAATATTGGCCAATGGCCATAACTCTACTGATCATAGGTTCCAGAAAACACAAGGCCTCTTTCTTCACTTTCTTATCCTATAAACTTCAATGACTTATAAATGACTAAAATAATAATTGACATTTAAGTATGTGTACCACATTCATCAGTCTAGTAACCAGGGTCTTCATTAAGCCATAGTTTAAATCATAATTGATAACGATGATCCTAAACTGAACAATAATTTCTGGTTATTAGCTCCTGTTTAGCAGTGTACATTTGTACTTATATATTTTCCAATACACCTGATTGAAGGCTCATACAAAACTAATGCAATTTTAACTGTAAATTTTCTATTCTTATCCCAATGGATTTGAACTCATTGAAACTTATGTTGCTAGTTACGCATCAACGACTGGTCCGATCAATAATTGATGAACCTAGATCACACATCACTTCAAATTTAACTATGTATTATAAAATATCAAGTATGAATAGAAAACATACAAATACATGTGAAATAAAAACATGCCTTAACTATTATGCATTTCTTCAGTAAGTTAATTAACAATCAATCGGTAAGTTAAACAGCTATACATTTAACAATCAAAATAACAATAGTTAAGATTGCATAGCAAACAGTTCAATATACAATAAGGCATCCTTTCTATTCAAAGCAGAATATTTGAGAATAAAAAGACGGATAGAAAAACAAATAGGATTAATGGATTGCTATCAATAACAAAAAAGACAGAATATCATACAAAAAAGTAAAAACAATCCAAAATCAGAAACATTAGCCTTTTGCAGACATAATATTTTCCCAGCTTTACAAATGGAATGTACACATTGGTTCCTCAGTGAATACCTCCGAAGTCCTCCAAAGTATTGTCTTCTGGACACCTGCAAATACAAAACAAGAAGAATGTTTCAAGGAAACAACAACTGTGATAACTATGTTGAGCTACGTTGATCTTAGCGCTAATGGGCTCAACAATAAACCCTGAAGCCCCATTGCAGCTACAAGAATAGAAAATACAAGCTACACTGTAGAATACATATTACAGTTGTATTAAAAACTATTGATCTGATAATTAGTCAGTCGAGTGATTGGTCGGTTGCAGATTCAGTTGGTTGCAGAGCCAGTCAGCTGGGCAAGTTGTGGTTACCATGGTAACAGAAACACTGTAGACCAGGTAGGGGGCTTCTTTATTGCTTGCAATTCCTAATTACTTGACATTGTTTTTCCTGAACCAAACAGTTTTCTTCATTAAATGGAAGTTAACATAATGACAAACTGTGTTTTAAAAGTTTTTGATCAAATTGAAGCTGCAATTTTCAAAGGCTCAAAATGTGAAAAGGCTAAATAAGTGAATCATGACTTTCAAATACATGTGTATGTTAGGATGATCATGTGTCATTCATATACATCGATAGGCCAAGATCGAATTGATAACAGCTCCATAATCAGGACATAGATGTTGAACACAGTTCATGTGTTATTCATCTAAAGGAAGTTAATGCTGATTGCTAAATCTACTCTAGATAAATGAAAACTGATGCATTCAACAAAGACCGTAATTTAGGTCTTTGACCAGCCTAACAGAAGAGTCAATAATTTTTGGATTGTAAAACATTACAAACACGCACTTACCATAGTTAATCAAATGTTAAAGTAATTTTCAAACACACAGCTGGTTTTCCGTTTTTGGTTACAGAAGCCTCGACTTTATAGTCACCTGCTGGAATCACTGACGCCATAACTTGAATGTTGGATTTTGGTAGCACGTAATTGGCCTGTAATAAATATTTTGATACAACAGATTTGATTTCTGGCTAGTAATTTCTGTTGTTATTATGCATAGAGTTGAAAAGAAAATTATTCACTTTGGCTGATTCAGACAAGTATTTTTAAATCTTAATTTCACAGACTGATGAGGGTTGATCAAAAACAACTTAGAACTAAGAGGTGGTTGATACCACATGAGTAAATTAATGTTTGCACTAATTATATAATAAGAACAAGTCAGATTCCAGAACAAGACTGTATTCAGTAAATACGTATGCCCAGGCGGTAGCCTCACCTATAACAACTACTACTAGCCAAGTCAATTGATGTATAAACTGGCGAATGAACGAACAAATTGACAGATGGGTGTGTCACTATATGCCTCCAGCATCAGTCGATGCCGAGGCATAAAAATCTGATCCGAAATGTAGCTTTGTACATACCTGTTTAATCGGGCACTGACACTGGTTTCCAATCACTTTAGCCACAGGGTCTGGACATTGACCTTTGATGCTAATAAGGTCATTACATAAGTCGTCATATTCGCATGATCCAAAGCCATCAATGCAAGGGATCTTGACAAATGTGCCAAGGATTTTTTTGTAAAGTTCTAGATGTGCCTGAAAAGATAATATTTTCATTACTTTGCAAGTTTACATAAAAATAAAGTGAACAGTAAATATATGTGTAATGTAACTAATGTTGAAATATACTTAACAGTTATTAACTTTGTTTTACTGAACTAGGGTGAAACTATCCAGTCTTTCTGGTAAGAAGGTTATTTTAATAGAAGTCTATTAAGATAAGATAAACTTTATTTAACGTCGATTATAGTTAACACAATAAACATAAGCTACAAGCTTGTATTCGACATATTCGTCTATTTATAATTAAGATGGTTGCCAGTTTCCTTTTTTCACACACAGTGTCAGTCTGACTACATTGAAAGTATGAAACCATCCTTAAAAGACAAGTACAAAGATAGAATACTGCAAGTAAAAAATAATTAGTTAGATGATTAGAATAGAACACTCACCGTCAACTTCGGGCTTAAGTCTTCGGATAAACTGAAATTTGCAGCAATATTCAAGGCACCAGGGAACGCTAGAGGATCAGGTTGGATTGACAAAGAGTTGATGTGCACTATTGATGAAGCATTACCACAATCGCTCCAGGAAAAGGCTGTCAAGGTGGGTTTACTTTCTTTAACACCAGGCTAGATAAATGGAGAAAGTTGTTATTATATAACATTAATTATTAAATAATATAATATATTGTCGTCAACACGTTAAACTTTAAAGTACAGTTTTAAGCCTATGGCAACTCAGTGAGATTGTTTTAGACCTATGTCTATAATAGGGTGTCACAGTGTTAATTTCATCATAAAGGTTGGGATCCGGTGTTTCCATAGATCTCCATATACCGAAAGTACAAAATTATTATTATGCAATCGGTTGTTAAAGTATTTCATCGGAGACTCAACATTTAATCTACAGAAATACAGTTATCATTACTTCACAGTTTCAAACCCCTGATAAAATCCCTGCCCCCTGGGCCATGCAGAATGTCAATCCCCGAAAGTGATTTTGAAAGCTTAGCGTGAAGACTGTCATGATGCGAAATAAATGGGTCGAGTAATATCGAGAACGAAATAAATCAAAACAAAGAATCAAGCCAGATATTATAATAATGTAGTAACAAACCTTATCTCCGGGTATTTCAAATACGTGCACGAAATTTTCAGCTTTGTTTATTTCATATTGAAATAGATTAGGCAGCCCATGAACGCCAGCAAGTGACAAAACAACAACAAAAGTCGTAAATACTGACATTTTCATTTCTTGTCTCGTGACAGTTATGACTAAATTCCAGCACGACCGTTTAACCGTACTTGCAGCGTTTATCTCCCTTGTTAGGGTTATGTAAAGACTTGCAATGGACTCTTCCACGAGTTAACTTATATATAATATATGAATTTCATTTGTTAATCAGATCATTGGAATAGACTAGCCGATACATCTTTATTACTTTTATAGGCCTAATATAATAAAAATAGACAACACTACAGTAATTTAAGTTCTATGTAACAGGAGCCGTGCCAACCCAGGTTCTATCGTGGTTTTGGACCAGGTGTGTTCGTGTAATCCTTCCAGTTGATTATTCTGCTGAACTATAGTCAGAGAAAATGTGATTTGAGAACTCTTATAAAAGAGACTTTGTTGTTGCGTATCAGTATCAAGTGACTGTTTACTCTTATATTAGATCACCTCAATAATGAGACCAACTCAATATAGAGACCTTACAATGTCAAGGTCTCAAGGGTGGGTCTATTATTGAGGCTATCTAAATCTAATTATCAAATATAAAACAGACAAAATGCTACACTTATTCTATTTAATTTACGGTATACTATATAATTATAGAATCTATATCAATTGGTATAGTTATCTAAATTATTTATAGTATAATAAAATGAGAAGTTACAACTTATTGTACAGTTTAATTGACAAGTTTGGAATAAAATGAATATGGTGCTCTACATGTAACCTATCAGAAAATATATTAAAGTAATTAAATGGGGATAAAATGACCAGTCAAATATAAACAGGTAAACGTTACCTCTAGCGTCTAAGGCAATGGTTTATAGACCCATTGCATCTTATATAGGGAAAGTTCCCGCCAAAACCTAATTATGCACCATGTATCATGGGGAACACCAAATTCACATGATAAACATGAAATATCTAAAAGTAGGGCATCGAACATGACCATGTTTCATGATAACATAATGGTTGTTAGATAAAGATTATTAGACCACAGCTTACTGTAACTGACCAATCAACGAGCAGAAAAAGTGTTGAATAAATCCCATAAATTGTTTTATACAACACTTTTCTGTGGTATATAGAAAAAGTGTTGTATATAAACTTACATTGATTTATCCAATACTATTTAGGCCAAGCAAAATAATCCATCAAGTCAGGAATTTATACCTTTATTGTAAATACAATCCATCGACAAGTGTGATTGTAACAGTGAAGTTAAGCATTAACAATCACTATACATGCATATATCCAATACAAACATCAAACATAGAGTTTAAAGAGGATGAAGCGGCGTTTTCAATGACTTAAAATTGTTATGTTACTTTATATCTATATTTTGTGTAACTAGAGTAGAGTATCATTAAAATACAAAATAATCTATTGCTGAAGCAGTAAGAATTACAATAGTATCGATTATAAAACATATACATGCACTTAAATACTATTTAAGCAGTTAAGTATATCTAAAAATATATTAAATCATTGTTAATTAATGAACTATTCAGTTATAACATAAGAGTTTTCTGCTCTTTTACAAAATCGGTATGCCAAAAATGAAAAAAAAAACTTGCAGTGAAATAACATTTTTACATTTTACTGCTGCTTACACAAATGTTTCGACTGGTGATTTTACAGTGTAATCAACATCTTTCTGATGCCTTTGAAAAACTATAATAGCAGATATACTGTCAGGTACTTCTATCACAATAGCATTTGGGTCTGGCAAGCTAGCAGACTCGGCCTTGATAACTGTTGCCGAGACGACTAGTCCAGCTGTAGACTGGGGCGATGGAGGCGTCTTCGATGGAGTTTGTAGTTTGGATGATAAGTTACACTGCAGTGCCTCTGACGGTTGTTTATAATAATACACAGCAGTGCTTCTATGCCCACTGCGTGCCATTATTGCTTGTTCGTCAAAATTGTTTTCATATAGACGGAAACCCTGTATATTTAAATGACGAAAAGTAGTCCTGGTAATATCTTAGAATTGTGTCATTGTGCATATTGCTCGTATGCTGAACATGTCCAAGAATCTTGCTTTCTGGTATCTTTCGGCAGACGCTGTTTGAATGCGGTTGCACGTCCTTAAACCTTTGATTTTCATTCAGATCTTTGACTTAAAGGTCTCAGGATGGAAGATGCTTGATTTGCGTAAACGCGGTTACGTCCTCAAACTCCACAAACATACTACATGTCGATAGCTTAGAATGAGAAGGTCGTAACTACACAATCGAAAACATCATGCATGCAAGAGAAAACTGTCTGTAATTTACTCTTCAACTATAGGAAAACAAGTTTTTAAAACTTCATTTTGGTCAACATGACAATTTTAGATCTTCATGAAAATAGGCTCATAAGAAGCGCATTGTGAAGCAGATTTCAAATATGCATGAGTCTTATAAGGTCGTAAGTAGTAGTTACGACCTTCTTATTCTAAGCCATCGATGTAGTAGTTTCATCAAGTAAATCAAATTCCACTACTTGTTTTTAAAAGCACATGCATGTACACTTGCTTTAAAAAAGATATGTAAAATATGTACAAAACAGAAAGAAAGTTGACCAATGGAATGTTACCAACGAAAACACAAAATAATACCCGTGCACCAAACATTCCTTGATTTTATTTTATGAATGGCTAATGTAAACGATTTGGGGATATTGTGTTTACTAAGTATTAATCATAGTATTAAGTAGTTGATTGTTGTGCAAATTGTATCTGAGAAACTAACATTTTTAGCTGTGGTCTAAGACAGATAGATCTCTCGTAAGTGTTGGGTATGAAAACATAAAATCTCGCAAACTCGATTTAGTTTTCATACCCAACACTTACTCGTGTTCTATCCTATACAAAGTATACTGGAAGACTCAATGATCGACCAGTCTGTTTGTTTAACACATCACTATACTACTGTATGTCAATTATACAATTTAAGGCCAATCAATAAAAGTATTGGTTACTCATAAAAGGTTACAGGTTTAACAATATAGCAGACGAAAATAACCATTCCTGCTAATCTAAATTTGAGCTTTAAATAGTTTCTTCAACAAACACAAATTGGAACCAATTGCCCCTCGCTTTATCGCAACCAGCCCTAGTGAATTAGTACAATAACCATAGACAAACCGTACCTTTATCGGTTTCAAAGAACGAGTAATACTCTTTTGGGTGATGCAACTACGCGCACTAAAGCTTGTGATAAGTAACGCATTTAAAAAAGACAACGTTCATCCAATTCTCAGATATTTCAGCAGTATATGCTGCATCGCTTCTACTTCAACTTCTACACGTAATTTATATTGGCAACCACAAAACAATCACAATGATAATAGCCTCCACGGAGCATCCCTCGTATGCGTCAACAAGTTTCTATATCATAAGCAAATAGTCCCAAGTTTATAGCTCTATGATTAATATAATTCCTTTCAGGTTACAGTCAAAACCATCTAAACTTTTTGAAAAACAACTTTTCTCAAATACTACAATGATCGAACATTACAAATGACGTGTCGATTAAACTGTGAAGATTTCGCGCGTCTTCCTCTGTATTATATAGTGGCGTATGAATACCATGTTATGGTTACTGAACATCTATAAATAGATATCACATGACAGATTTTGCACTGCTAATAATTAATTGATTTTATGTAACATAAAATGCACTACTTGATAGCATCCGCTTGGCAGATATAATTTGCAATGTCAAAGCTAGGGAGCTACAACACTTCATTGCACATCATTATACGAACTATACAGAATACCTCGTCAGGTGGAGGGAATTCAGTTAGCATGCTTACCTCAGTCGATAAAGCACGATACTCCTAACCTCAGGGTTGTGGGTTCGAATCCCGGACTGACCAACTGAACTTACTTATAGTATTTCGGGTGAAACTTTAAACATAGGTCACATGTATGGCTGCTATACACCTGGTATGTTAAAGAACATGTGGTGTCTCTGGAAAGAGTACACCTCCGGTATCTGCTTCATGCCCGACACCTAAAATGAATAAAACTCTTTTGGGTACCTCGCCCATGAATATCCGGTGGCGAGGATAAATAAAAGCAGTAAACCGGAGCCGAGGAACTCTCCAATAATCATAGGCTTTAAGAAGAGTTAATGTCTTAAGTAAGTAAAGTTAATAGTAGTTTCCTAACTGATTGTTTATAATGTTTTCATGATATAGCTGTACATAGCTTGCTCAATGCTTATAAGCAGTTCTGTATTTGTGCAATTCCATCGAATATCAAAGGGAACGAAAGTACGACGATAGCTTTATGATTGACTTTGCATAGCTCGTGAATTTTATCTTCATCTAATATGTTTAAAAAGAGTGATAATGTATACACCAATCGTAACTACTCGGGCATTTCCGTAACTGAGAATACGCCTCGTACATAATTGTAGGGTTACAAATGTTATGGCTATGCGGTTTCTGGTAACGGCCATTCGTCAGTTTTTTCAAAATGAATGCTATCAAGAATCCCTTCAATAGCCGGTCTCCTCAAGTTTAGGAGTTGATACCTTCCCAGGAGTAAGTAACCTTTTAGTTATCTTCGATTCCATCGTTTGATTCTCATGAGCCATGTTGTAAAGTAGTCCTTGATAATGGCGGATTCCCTATTATGTCCAAGGCACATTCGACAGATAAACGCTGTTTTCCAATTGACGACATGTATGTTTCAAATTAAAGGTGCAAGTGACAGTTATTGTCAATTTATTTTTGTGTGTTTAAAAGAGTATTAAACGCATTCTAACTTTGAAAAGATAATGCGCTACTTCGTGTGTATATATATATATATATATTGTGAAAATAAAAAATGACTTCTCACGCTCGCTGTATTTTTAGTATTTTAATTTAAGATGTGCCCAAACTAGTTTCGCCTTATCGGCTCGTCAGTGTGGCTATAAATAGATATATAAATAGAAGGGAGATAATTCTGATATATATATATATATATATAGAGAGAGAGAGAGAGAGAGAGAGAGAGAGGGAGGGAGGGAGGGAGGGAGGGAGGGAGAGAGGGAGAGAGGGAGAGAGAGAGAGAGATAGCGACGCCTCATAATGCATTGACGTTTGTTTTACGATGCACGTGAAAGCTATATACTCTCATAGAACGAAAATAACAATTACACGTATTCCAGTATTCCATATCAAGGACTTTTATCAATAAATAGAGGATCTTGAATGAGTGCTCACTCCTTACCATTTTTACTAAATCACTTTACAAAACGATATGGCACGAGGCTGTTAAAGAGTTTGATAAAAATGGCAAGGAACTAGTCAGCACAAATGTAAGGTTCTATTTATCATATAACCCTAGTTTAGGATGATGAAGGCTGCATAGGTTCACGCGGTTTCAAACAAAATCTAGTGGTACATTGTACTTGCAGCGTGACACACGGACTTCGTGGGTCGACCAAGTCATGAATTGGCCAACGTCGCTTCAAGCTATTTATGTACGAGGCTGGGAGTGCATTACGATATTTTATAAGCAAACATTTTTTTTGAATGTTCAACATATGAAAAATGATTCACCAGCCTGTCAATAACGTATCGTTGAAAGATTTGGCATTTGATTTGGGTTTATAGACACATTCCCTGCCAAAACTGTATGTGGGGGTGTAGATGAGACCATCAGTTCCAAACCACGTATCAAGCACTTAATTATGCTATAGGAAAAAAATAGATATTGCAAGGGGTGATTTAGGATGTACGTGGGTGAATCAAAAAGTTCGTAGAAAAAAATCATAACTCACAAACCACAGCTTCAAATAATTTCAAATTTTAATATAACGTGGTCATAAGTATAACACAATAATGTGTAAAATTTCATTGAATTAGTCAAAACTACATTATTTTTACACCGAATCGCGCACATACTATATCAGTATACCGGAGCACGTCAGCGTCATTTGATGAGCGACGTCAAACTTACGCCAAGATTGTCAAAACTTACGTTAACATTTTGACTCCTTTTCGCTTTTCAAAGTGGCTAATATGTAGATATTTTTGGATTATCATCGTGAACATAGTTTCCGCATTTTCAATTGTTTGTTTAATATAGTTTGCGTTGTCCCATAAAATTATTCTGAGTGCTTTGCTATATCCGCTATTATATAGCGCTGGTCCTCTTCGACGACGCTGCGAACCAACGTCAGCAAAATCGGGTGTATTCTATTCGGTTGTCAACCTCTAGTATCTTACACGTAAGAACTTCCACTTAAAAATCGATATCTATTTTTTTCAGGATATATGTCACGGGTGGATTCAGCGGTAGCGTGGGTTTGTACCACCGTGTACTGTTGTGTACAACGATATTTATAATGTAGTGGGTTCTGTCAAACTGGATGGTGGATGCGATAAATTACTGAAACAACAATGTCAAAGACATTAATTATTTATTATATCAAACGGTCAAATAAAACCAATGTGGCTTTATACTGAGTACACGTCCGTAGGACGGGGTACTATAACTAGAATGCCAAAGCATTCAATAACATAAATTTACATACATGTATACACTTCGTTAGTATTGAACAAGAAGACCAGTGAGACACGTGGCTTACACAAAATATATAAAGTCGAATTAACAAACGAAATAGACATGAAACACAATTATGCTTTTAGGACAATAAATGTAACTAAAATACAAAACTAACCTGAAACAACAATGTCAAAGACATTAATTATTTATTATATCAAACGGTCAAATAAACCAATGTGGCTTTATACTGAGTACACGTCCGTAGGACGGGGTACTATAACTAGAATGCACCGAAGCATACAATATAGGTAGCCTCATCGGTTTATAGGTTAGAGATGTATAAAAGTTTATATGGTCAAACACTCTATATAGGACTGGATATAGTGGGTATATAGGGCAAATATGGGTTTATATAGTATGCAAATAGAGCTGTTATTATAATTTATATTCTTATTTATCTATTTATTAAGTAGTAAGTTTATTTATAGTTTATAAGGTATGGTAGTATTGGTATATATTTAGTTAATCTTATGTGGAATTGGTACTTTAAAGCATAGTATGTATATATTAATACAATCAAAGGCATCGTATATTTATAGTCTATGACATTCACCCCCTTCTACAAAATAAATGTCGTCCCGACATTTAAGTACTCGTACGTGTAACAAATACTGCGGTAAAACGCTATGTTAAAACCTTAACGTAATCGAAGTTACTTAGTAACGCAACGATAAAATTACACGCGAGCGAATAAACGAAAATGTACTGTAAGTACGTCAGTGAACACATCATCAAAATACATTAAGTAGTAACAAACAAAATCAACAGTGTGACAAATTTATATTTCAAACTATGAAGCTTTATTACAGTTTAATAATTCAGCGAAGCTTCATCAAAACATTCACACCACAAAGTCACCACTCTGTATCCATCTTGGTTGTTGTCTGGCTCTCGTTGGTCTTGATGGTGGTGCGACAGCCTGCTCCTCACGGTTTCTTCTCATCGGTATAACGTACCTCGGCGTGTCATCCTGTTGCTCAACAGGATCGTTGACAGCCATGAAGGGCAGCAATAAATTGCGATGAAGTGTCCTACTAGTGCGGTGTCTGGACCCTTCAACCCGGACCTCATATACTGGTATATCTTCGTTTGGCTGCGAAACCACTACATACGGCTGATTCTCCCACTTGTCTGCTAACTTCTGTTTCCCTCTCAGTTTCACATTCCTTACCAAAACCCTGTCACCGGGAACCAGAACAGAACTTTTGGCCTTTTCGTCATATGATACTTTGTTCGTCGTTGACGTAGCTCTGGCAGTTTGTCTTGCTTTGTCATAAGCCAACCGGAGACGGTCTTTCAATTTACCAACAAACTCCGACTGTTTGTTGGCAGACAAATTATCAGTAGGTAAACCTAAAAATGCATCGATTGCCAATCTAGGATGCCTGCCAAACATCAAAAAGTATGGGGAGTAGCCCGTGCTCTCATGACGAGTGGCGTTATATGCATGAACAAGACTCGGTACATGTGATTTCCAATCACACTTTTGATCATCCTCTAAAGTGCCTAACATCTTTAGCAAAGTTTGATTAAACCTCTCAACCATACCGTTACCCATAGGGTGATACGGTGTTGTGCGAGATTTAACGGTGCCTGCTAAATTACACAGCTCTTTAATCAAGGATGACTCAAAATTCGGACCCTGGTCACTGTGAATTCTGGCTGGAAAACCATAATGGGCTACGAAATTATCGAACAATATTCGAGCCGTAGTCTTGGCTGTTTGATTCCGTGTAGGATACGCTTGTGCATATCTACTGAAATGGTCAGTCAGCACCAGAATATTTTCATAGCCACCCTTAGAGCATTCAAGGGAGAGAAAATCGACGCATACGATCTCCATTGGAGCCATTGACTGAATGGGAACTAATTCAGCTTTAGAATGTTTGGCTTTTCGTCTAATACACCTGTCACACTGTTTGACCATGGTAGCCACATCGGCATCCATCCCAGGCCAATAGAACCGCTCTTTGAAAAGAGACAACGTTCTATCTCGGCCTTGATGACCAAGATCATCATGCAGCGCGCTGAATACATCCCAGCGCAAGTTTTCGGGTAGCAAAACTTGTAGGCGTTCGTCACCAGAGTTAACAGATTTCCTGTATACCACTCCCTGGTTTACAATCAGATGATTCCATTCTCTAAGATATGCCGATAACCTGCGGTCAATCGGCCGAACCGGTGTGCTACCGCGTTCTAAATGTTGAAAAATCTTAGAGATGGTATCATCTGAATGCTGCGACTTTGACCAGTCTTTGGACGAAAGACTATGCGCATTGACTAGCTCTTGTGGAACAAGTACATCACTGTTAGGCGCGGTTTCTGGGTTCCCTATGGTCTCTACGAGAGGGATGTTGTCAACGATCACAGACTCACTGATAGCATGTACTACCTTACTCGGAACAACTCTACTGAGCCCATCTGCATCTAAGTGTGTACAACCTTTCTTGTACTTCAGAGAAAAGTTATAGTTAGCCAATGCTGCTAACCACCTGTGACTGGTTGCGTCCAGTTTAGCTGTTGTGTTGACGTATGTCAACGGGTTATTGTCAGTTACTACCTGGAACTGTGACCCATACAAATAGTCATGAAACTTTTCACTGACGGACCACTTTAATGCCAGAAACTCTAATTTATGTGCAGGATAGTGCCTTTCACTCTGCTTTAAACTCCTACTGGCGAAGGCTATAACCCGATCCTTTCCTTCATGTTTCTGGTACAAAACAGCACCAAGACCAATGGTAGATGCGTCAACATGTAAAGAAAAAGGTTGTTTATAATCTGCATAGCCTAGCACTGGTGGATTGACTAGCTGTTCCTTAAGTGTTTCAAACGCACTTTGCTCAGCAGACTCCCACTTGAATGGCGTTTTCTTTGTTGTCTTGGGGTTCTTCTGTTTGCTAACTTTCGTGGGATGACCGACCAGCAGGTCATTTAAAGGCCTAGCAATAGCGGCAAAACCTTTAATGAAACGCCTTTAATAGCCAGCAAACCCAAGAAACTTCCGAACATCTTTTACAGATGTTGGAGTAGGCCATTCCTTCACAACAGTAGTCTTTGAAGGGTCTACCTTAATGCCTTCATCTGAAACAACGTGCCCCAGATAAGTTATTTCCGATTTGAAAAACTCGCATTTAGAAGGTTTTATCTTCAGGTTGTACTCCGCCAAACGTTCAAAAACATTGTGCAGGCGATCAAGGTGACTGTCGATATCCTGACTAAAGATAACAATATCGTCTAAATAAATAAGACAGTCTCTCAAGTTGAGGTCACCCATACAACGCTCCATAAGCCTTTGAAAGGTTGCTGGAGCGTTGCAGAGCCCAAAAGGCATTCTATTACATTCATAGAAGCCAATACCTGCAACCTGAAACGCTGTCTTCTCTTTATCAGACTCATCTAGTTCGACCTGCCAATAACCGGACATGAGGTCAAGTTTTGAAAAATACTTGGCCCCAGACAACATATGAAGAGTGTCTTCAATTCTCGGAATCGCATATGCATCCTTTTTGGTCCTTGAATTAAGGTTCCTAAAGTCGATACACAGTCTGATGGTGCCATCTTTCTTCCTAACTATCACAACATTGGATGACCAAGGACTTTTAGAGTCCTTGATCACACCAACGTCTATCATTTCTTGAATGTGGCTCTTGACTTCTTGATAGATTGATGGTGGGATTCTCCTACAAGGTTCCTTGAACGGTTTGTTGTCACACAATTCAATTTTGTGTCTAACTGCCGAGGTATGACCCAAATCCATTTTATTCTTCGGAAACACTGACTCATATTTTTCAAACAATGAATAAACTTTCTGCTTTTGTTGTTCAGTAAGATCAGAATGGTCCAAATCAACACCATACTTATTTTCTGGACTATTACTAGTTTGTTGGTTGTCTGTAACTGTTGAAGTGGTTTGCTGATGACAAAAAGCATTAGAAGACTTTTTGTCAAACAAAGGGGCTTCTCTAATAACATTAACTTCACGAAGCTCACATATGCTTGATCTTGCCGGGATAACTACTGTCCTCGCTGATAAATTGCAAAGTTTAACTGGTATCCTTGCAGTCTTACCGGGTTTGTCTAGTGTAACAACCCTAGGACAAATAGTAACCTTGTTCCTACTTTCATCTTCAAACTGTTCTGTAACAGCTGAAGACACATTGTGGGTTTTCCTGAGTAAACCAATAACAGTAGAGGACTCCATGGGTCGTAAAGTTATTGGTTTAGTGGACCTCACAATACCAGCACTTTGGTCACATAATGCATTAAATGCCATCGACCAAGCGCCTGGAACATCCTGGCAAGAACAATTATGTTTCGCTTCTCTGATGAAGTTGGTACCTAGTAGAACTGGAACAGAGGCATGGTAGTCTGTGTCTTTCACAACAAGAGCCACCACTAACGAACTAACGCCAATACAATTGGCAGTTATTTCCAGTTCTACGTACCCCAAATACGGAAGCCTTTCTCCACCTACTCCAGTGATGTCAAGGTGAAAATCTTCCAATGGCTTGTACATAACGCCAATGGTATTGACAAATGTCTCACTAACAGTAGTGACCATGGACCCAGTGTCTATGAGACCTCTGGTCTGTCTTCCATGAACAACTATCGTCGACTCATTTCTACACCCTAGCAGTTTGTCCTTGAGGTAATTTTCAGGGCTTCTTTGTAAGTCTTGGTCCTGCCCTCCAACCAAGACTTCTTCTAGTTTAAAGGTTTCTTTTTACTGCCTGATCGTGTCTCTTTGAGATCTTTGATCTCGGTCTCAAGCTTGCCTAGCCTATCTAACACCTCGTCTAGTTTTGAAGAAGTATTAGCCTGTACAACTGGCTGGCAGGTTTGCTTTTGCTCTGTATTGGGCTTGTACAGGTCTAATTCTTCCACTCTAGCCTCCTTCCTTAAAACATAGAACGGGACGTCAGAGGCGTAGAAAATCCGTGTCGCTTCCCTGATTTTATGATTATGAAGTCCTCTCCAAAAGCGTTCTTTCAATTTCACATCTTTCCTTCTTTCGTCCATTTCTCCCCTTTCCGCAGCTTTCTGGAATAACATCTCTATTCTGATGCCCCACTCGTGTTCTTTCTTCTCAACTTTTTAAATTCCGACTTCGTTTGTCTCTCTCTTTTTTCTAACTCCTTTTCTAGATTTTCCCGCCTGTGCCTCTCCACCTCCAATTGTTTCCTCAGACTATCTTGCCCGTCCTCCTCCTGGTCCGATTCCTGATAACTGACCGATGACTGCATTTCATTCCTTAATTCCATTTCCTGCTCCAAAATCCGCTTTTCTAAATCCTCTAACTTCCTCTTTTCTTCCTCTATTTTGGTTTTATTTCTTTGTACTAAACGCGTTTCCCTTCCAGACCTACTCAAACGCACTTCTCTTTCCGGGGTATTTTCAGCCATACTGAACTATTACTACAAAGCTACTAAAACACAAATAACCAATCCACCAGGAATCAAGCAAGTACAAATCCAATACTGTCACTACAACCCAAAATCCCACAACAGAATCACCAATAACCACTTCTAGAATACAAGGGGTGCACAACACCAAAACAAACAACCAATCCAACAAATGCCAACAGCAATTGATCAATGCAACACCAATACCAGCGTTATAACAACATCAATCCTACAAATGCCAACAGCAATCGACCAATGCAACACCAACACCAGTGTTATAACAACACCAATCCAACAAATGTCAACAGCAATAGATCAATGCAACACCAACACCAGTGTTATAACAACACCAATCCAACAAATGTCAACAGCAATAGATCAATGCAACACCAATACCAGCTTTATAACAACACCCATCCAACAACAAATGCAAACAACAGCACTGTCAACAACACTATTATCTAATGTATCTGTTCAACTCACAAAAAGACTTAATTCATATCAAGTTCAAACACACATCATAATAATGCATTTAATTTAAATGCACAAAAATAAAACGCACAATGAAAACGCACATACTACGTATGTACAATCATGGCATATACATGCATCATATAACACAATCAAACATACATACAGATTATGCATATAAAACAAATCTTGACATATACCACCCCCCGCATTCAAGTGTTATGCAACAACGCAATGTCTGACACTCAATTTCAATATTGTATCACTGGACTGAAATTTGCATTTACTGGGGTTTATCATAGACCAACGGAACCTTGTACGGACACAACTACACGGACGGAACCAGGTTTTATCAATTACTAAGGCGGGACATTCAAATCCCTCCTAACCACGTGGTGGGCTGGGCTGCACAGACTCTTGTAAGCGTTCTTTATTACACTGTAGCGGGCATCGGACAGAACCGGAGTTTATCAATTACCAAGGCGGGAACTTTAAATCCCTCTTAACCACGTAGTGGGCTGGGTCGTACAAACTCTAGTTGGCGCTCTTTATTTACTGTAGCGGACATGGGGGACCACTATCAACTTATACTGACCGTACTGGACCGGACTTTACTGTGTCTCACACCACGTGCTAGTCATAAGATAACTCTGTCCACCTCTGAGCATTCACTTATTTAAATTACCTGCCCTTGGCCATGTGCTTGTAATAAGACTCCCAAATTTAATTAATTTTAATCAATCAAATTACATTGGGTATTAATTAATTCACATGCATAATTCAACAAATCACTGAACAATTTTAAATATTAAATTATAAAAATTGTTTGGCTGCTACTGGGTTCGATCCTGGGTCCTCTCGCTTACTAAACTATCGTTCCAACCACTCGACCACGGTCGCTTTAGTATCAGTCTTGAATTGAAATTGCAGGTATTCAATGGTTTCGAAGTTCAGGGGTCAACAAATCAATATTACTCAGAAATACCTTTTGTATCTGGAACCCTCGTCTCCATGGAACTCATTAACAAAACAATCACAAAACAAATCACCGTAAGGTCGACGCGCAAAAAGTTCCGTTTCAAAATATTCCGTTTGTAACTCAAAATACCTTTTCAATCAAATTATTAACTTTTAATTAGTTAATTAATTACTTGCTAATTAATTATCATATAGTGCATACAACATTAATTGCTATGTGCATAACATTTATATGCATGCCTCAACCAATACCACCTATTACCAATTTGATTATATGTAACGTAATTATGACGTATATTATTATTATGTTTTTTTTTTTCAAGTATTAAATATTATTAATTTGCTAATATATACGTTTTACAGGGCTATAACTCACTTTACTAAATTCACCTTTATAAATATAGGGATATGCAGGACTATAGGAATTATTATGGGATGACAAGGTATTATGGGGTAAGGGAGATAAGTATAGGGTTGTTACATCTCACCACGTGTAATTATATAAATTTTCCTAATACACAAAAACTAAGATATGTTCATAACACAAACAGTTTTGTCTAACCTCTAATTATTCAAAATACTATACCATGTGACCTGACTTCAAATATCAAATGTCATGTCAACACTAAATCACCACGTGTTACCAACTATCACAAAATGCATTTACATTCAAATAAAAACTACCTTATACGTTCGAAAATTATAAATCACTAAACAATTTAATCTTAAAATGTTAATTGATAAACTTATTTACTTATGATCAAAATAAATGTAAACAATTATTAAATATTGAAAGAACTCAAAAATGTAAACAGACAGCTGTCAAAAGATTTGAACTATGACCTCCAAAAATGTAAAGAAGGAACTGTCAAAAGATTTGAACTTTGACCTCCAAAAATATAAACAAACCCCTGTCAAAATGTTACGACTATTACTCTCAAAAATACAAACAATGATCTTACGCTAAATGTGAATTTCAAAATTGGTTCAAAAATAAGCAAAAACAATATCAATCAAACAATATCTCCAACGAAAATATCTTACCTCAATCCAAATCCAATAAAATATTATAAACAAAATTAAACAATTTACACACAATATCCAAACACAAAACACATACGTCACAATCCTAGATTGTTATTGTCAATGTTCCGTTCGCTGGTCACTGGTTTCCTTGACGACGAGTAGAAGTCATTGGCCAACACATAGTCCGTGTACACATGAACGAAAAAAAAATCACACACACTCAAAAAGCTAGCAAACACAAACACATCAAACGAAGGTGCACTCTTGGAGTCAGCTTTAATTCAAATCCAGAAACACCAGTTAGGGCGCCAGTTGTCACGGGTGGATTCAGCGGTAGCGTGGGTTTGTACCACCGTGTACTGTTGTGTACAACGATATTTATAATGTAGTGGGTTCTGTCAAACTGGATGGTGGATGCGATAAATTACTGAAACAACAATGTCAAAGACATTAATTATTTATTATATCAAACGGTCAAATAAAACCAATGTGGCTTTATACTGAGTACACGTCCGTAGGACGGGGTACTATAACTAGAATGCCAAAGCATTCAATAACATAAATTTACATACATGTATACACTTCGTTAGTATTGAACAAGAAGACCAGTGAGACACGTGGCTTACACAAAATATATAAAGTCGAATTAACAAACGAAATAGACATGAAACACAATTATGCTTTTAGGACAATAAATGTAACTAAAATACAAAACTAACCTGAAACAACAATGTCAAAGACATTAATTATTTATTATATCAAACGGTCAAATAAACCAATGTGGCTTTATACTGAGTACACGTCCGTAGGACGGGGTACTATAACTAGAATGCACCGAAGCATACAATATAGGTAGCCTCATCGGTTTATAGGTTAGAGATGTATAAAAGTTTATATGGTCAAACACTCTATATAGGACTGGATATAGTGGGTATATAGGGCAAATATGGGTTTATATAGTATGCAAATAGAGCTGTTATTATAATTTATATTCTTATTTATCTATTTATTAAGTAGTAAGTTTATTTATAGTTTATAAGGTATGGTAGTATTGGTATATATTTAGTTAATCTTATGTGGAATTGGTACTTTAAAGCATAGTATGTATATATTAATACAATCAAAGGCATCGTATATTTATAGTCTATGACATATATACTTTCACAGTTTAAACAATTAATTGTTTCTGATACCGTTCGTATATTTCAGTTTCACGCAGATTTTGATAGCAGCCCGTGATTCCGTAATTTCCGGTAAACCCGTTTTATGCTGATATTTCTGTATAGTACGATTATGTAAATATCGATAAAAACTTTATTTATCGGAGATGACGTCTGAAATTTTAACAGACTTTAAACATGATACCATGCAATCAGTCATAACATCTTGACTGTATTTGGAGGTCCTACAGTCGAGATATTTTAGGAAATTTAATAAAATGTGTTTCAAATTATCCGTGTGCTCCGGTATACGTTATCGCCCTTGTTTAAGCTATAAATATTTTTAAAACGGTTATCATTAGGTCGCTATAAATCTGTGTATGTAAAGAAAATACCAATGCATGCATACGGCATAAATATGACGACTGTAACTCTGAAAATAAAAAAGTTATGGCAAAATTCTACGAACTTTTTGATTCACCCACGTATTTTACCAAAACTAACCATTTCCTTGTCGCAATTAAAGATACAAACCAAACATATTATGTATCATTTAAATTGTGTAAAATCATAATAATTCCAGATCAAGCGTTAAATTCCGGATTGGGGAGTTTAAATAACACTGTATATTTGCATTCCGGACCGCAAAAGTAGTCCGGTCTACGGAGTACGGAGGTTCCGGATTGGGGAGGTTTTTTCACATACCTTTTAGAAGGAACGAATCGGGACCGTGAAAAAATTTCGGATTGAGGGAGGTTTCGGATTAGAGAGGTTCCGGATTGGGGAGTTTCTACTGTACCTTGAAAAGGCTAATACACGCAAGCATTTCGTTATTATTTTATTGAATAGGCTGACAGTAGTGTTGCAACTATTTGGGCAATCGGAATTTTGAGTTATCCGAATAGGCGTTTAGTGCATGATTCGAATACGTGTTGGAATAAACAATAATGTAACTGTTCGAGGGACAATTACACGCTTGCTTATGTAAATACACGCACATAGATCCATAGAAGCGGTTTAGTACTCGATTTCCGTTAGAATGTCCGAAAAACGGATATTCTAGCGTGATTGATTCATCCGTCACTTTGATCAGCAGTGTATTTTGATGAAATACGTTTTTATTTGAAATACTAGTGCCTAGTAAAGAACTTTCTGTTGCAGAGACATTTATTTCACGCGGAAAAAGTGTGCAAAACAGGTTTATTTAATGCAAAAAGACTGACAAAAAATACGATATACTTACTGCTGTTTATTTAGAAAACATGTCGAAAATGAAACTGTACGCTTAGTTATGAACGCCACCCGGTTAAGGCGTACATGAGTCAATACACTGAGATATGAGCACTTTCAATACTAAGGAAGGGTTTGAATACAAAAGTGGGTGATTATTTAAATTATTCCAGTTTAGATAATGCTTTTTATTTCCTCATTCGATACTTTCCTGTTTCTTATAACGGGTACATACATTGTATTATAGAAAAAGTACATAGCGGCATTTCATTTTGCCCAAGCAACTAATACATTACATTGCAGTTATGTTGTTAATATTACATGTTGTTTTTATGTGTTTAACCATTATTCTTAAGGCTTATGGACAATATTTCGAATTTCAACCAAGTTTTGAGGTATGTTTTTAATTCTTTTTGTGCAGGTATTTTGTCGTTTTGAACATATTTTTATGTTGCACATAGCTTGTGAAACACATTTTTGTATAC
Source organism: Spisula subtruncata (assembly GCA_963678985.1). Lineage (NCBI taxonomy): Eukaryota > Metazoa > Mollusca > Bivalvia > Venerida > Mactridae > Spisula > Spisula subtruncata. The sequence continues at coordinate 20,529,942 of OY787665.1, forward strand.
TTATAGGTAGAAAGTACTTTGCAGTTTGAACGCGTGCTTAGAATAAGCGTCAGATGTGTGTTTAATGTAAATGCTATAATACAAAATGTATTAGAATAAAATTATGTTTACGCAGGTTAACAGATCAGATAACTTTTCGATTTTATTTCCTGCTCAAACTATTTGTGACCAGGAAGAAAAATAATTATATTCCGGTTTGCTCGCTCTATAATTCAATGCACATGGAGTGTTGCACACAGGTACTCTGAATACTTAAATAGAAATGCAACAATTTTGTACCCTCGAACTGAAATTATTTACATTTAGTGCAAAAAACCATGAGAATGATACTATTTACGTATCATATTAAAATTGAAATGGAATTTAATAGTCGAAATTGTAAATTGAATTATGTTTTCAGACGCAGCGTTTTCAAAACTCTTCGAGAAACTTTTTTTGGAGAAATTGTGACAGCAATAGTCGTGCATTAAATTTCACCTTGGTGGATATGAAACCAGACCCTCTGTTACTTACTGGAGAAAATTTGAGGATTAACTTGACCCTTGGTTTTAATTTGACCACAGCACTTGGTGCTAATGGAGACCAGATAGAGGTATAACAATGTCACAAGTTATTCCATATATGGCATGGTTAATTTGGGTTCTAACTGACAGAAGTTGTTGGCAAAATTTCAGATCAACTTATTTTGTAATCTTTGTTTAAAACACTATTTCACCAGCTTAGAATGAGAAGATCGTAAGTACAAAATCAATATTTTGAGAAAAGAAGAATAAACTGTCTGAAAATATCACTACTACTAATGGTAAAACAAGCTGTTTCAACTTCAGTTTGGTCAACATGAAAAGTTCCGATTTTCATGAAAAAAGGCTCATAAGAAGCGCTTTTAAATATTTATTTTTAAACATGTACCAGTCTTATAATGACGACCCAGCGATTTCTACATTTCAAACATATACAAAGAACCCACTTTGTTAATCATTATATCGAACATATTTTAAACAGACACACATGTTCGGAAAATTCTGTACTTGCACGTTAAATGTATGTAGGTCGTATGTTGAGTTGTAATGCACAGAATGTTACACGTATGTATACTACTTTTCGAGTTTGTCAGATGATTATTAGAGAATAATTATCTTGCCACCAAAAACCACCGTTTGTTGCTCCCGGTGTGGTCTTTATGTATATGCTACGTTGGTATATCCCTTATTTAATTACAGTAGTCGGAACGTCCGAGTTGTCAAAATTTGCGTGTATCGTGCGTGCATCGTGCGTGTAACGTGCGTATCGTATGCGTGCGTGCATCGTGTGATTTTAGTAACGTGCATCGTCTATCGTATCGTATCGCCCATCGTGCTTATCGTGTATATCGTGTACATCGTATCGTGTACATCGTGTACAACGTGTATAACGTGTGAAACGTGTATGGTACAGTTTAAGTACATGAAACACGATAGCGAGAGCTTAATCGTGCATCGTATCGTGTGAATCGTCCATGTACATTATAAAAACACACGCACTTTTTTCCGACATGAAGGGGTACATGTCGGGGGTCCTATAAAAAATCCATATTACCGAAAGGTATGGGACGATACGAAGACCTTTTAAACTAATGCCAAATCAAATCATTCATCAGTTTAGTATCGTATCGGTGACCATAACTTCCGGGACGCAACGGAAGTATGTCCGAAATTGACATCCAAAATTATGTACACCGCCATGAAAAGAATTGATTGCACATCGATAATTCATAATTTATGTAATGAAAATGTCTTAAATGTTGTTCTTTTCCCGACCAACTATCCCAATGTCTTTGAAATGCCGACTTATTATAAATCGATGTACATTCTGTACGTGTAATTCTGCTAGTAGTTATCCGCTATTATTGAAAAGCAGAATCCAATTTTTATCATCATCTACTTCTGGTTTCATGAATCGAACATTTAAATGGTAATATTGAGGTGTAGATGTGTTATGCATAATGATAAATTATAATAATTTATAATATCAAAGTTCACGACTTAGTTTAAGACGGCCGACCAGCATTTCTAATCACTGCATGTAACTGCAGTATTTACTTTTTATTTCAACATGGATATTGGGGTATTTAATTCATATATCTTTTGGCCTAAGTTGTTCAATAATATGAACTAAGGCACCGCCTAAATGGGGTTTAGTACTCACTTGACCCCTTAATGAATGGTACTCAACCAGTTCTCTCACATTTGTACAGAATCTGATTAGTGCCATATGAATTATCAATTAAGAGGGCGAGAATTGCGCAAAACATGAATTTTCAAACACGAGATCTCGCTCTAACGCAGTATAAAAAACCATGAGATTTCGCAGTAGAATATCGTGCCTCTCCTCCTGTGTCACGAGATTCTCGAATGTCGCTTCGTTTCTCGGGCTGAAATATCATGCATCGTTTCGCATGTTGCGCGATTCTCGTGCCTGGCATTCCAAGGTCGAGATGCGAAGCGAGTCAAGAAGCGACAATTAGATGACAAACGAACATTATATCGCCCGATTGTCGCATAAAATTTACAAACCGTGAGACACGACACATGGTATGATAAAAAGGAGCGTACTGAGGCAACCAGTTTCTGTGGCCCCGGATGACCAGGTATGTAGATGTAGGTTAGGCTGACGGTAGTCGAACTAGACCGTCGCTAGGCCCCTATCTTGCGAGGCATGATAATTCATATGGCGCTAACCAGATTCCGTACATTTTACCATTTGGATGAGTAGTATATATATGTTGCAATGTCACCAGGCTATGTTTTTGTCAATAAATCCTTAATAAATATTACATATTATTGACAATTAGCTATAAATTAAATGACATTACATGATTAGACTTCACAATAGTCGTCAGACAAATCTGACAAATATGGTCTCTATCAGGTGCATTTGGTTTCCTTCCGGACTGCCTGTCCGATGACTCTTAACCGTCATGGTTCGCTTTTATTCCTTTGTACATGACCGCATGTCTTTTGTAAGACATGTCTTGATTGGTCAATTATAAATTTGTAAGCCAGTCGCAAAGTAGGAAAACAATCTAATTATCTCCTCGCTCTTGTACTCTTTTTCTGAAGAGTCTCCTTATCATTCCCCGATAAATAATGTATGCATAAAAATGCGGATGGCCATCAAACAAAAAGTCTAAAACTGATTTCACAATGAAATTACTCGGAAAAGAAAAGCTCAAAGCCATCTTATACCGAGTGTACCTATTCGTCACACTTATTTGTTGCAGACCTATAACTGGCATTCAAAAAGTGAATATTTTAAAATGAAATGAAACAAAAATCAGATTTCCTTCCGGTCTGACAGTTTATCCAAGTCTGTCAGACCGTAAGCGACTATCGGTTAGTCTGGTAGCCCCCAAAACATCTCAGACACTTTCACCAAGTGACCTATATTTTGACCCAGGATGAACTAATTTATTGAAATTGACCTAGATTATAATGAAATAATTCATTCTGGAGAATTTTCATCAAGATAAGACCAATTTTTTTCATCTCTATTGTCTATACAAGAAATTTCCAGGATTTGACCTATATATTAAGTGACACAATTTTTTACCCCAGATTGAACTAGATTTTGTAGAGATTATCCATCTGATTAAAGTGACCTAGTGACTACACAACGTGACAATGTCACAATTAAGGTTTTGACCAACTGACCCAAGCGGATAGAGTAAATATTCGACATGAGTAGACATGGCGATGTAATCGTGGCGATTTAATGTCACTCATTTCCGCAAGTAAGCCTGATAATAATGCGAGTGAAATTATTTCACCACAGGCTTTGCGGCTGGGTAAACATTCGGGCAACACAGAGATGCTAGTGATATTTTATTTTGACCCTGATGATGATCGCAGAAATGTGTGATTTTAGGGAAACATTGCAGAAGTCCGGCCGCTATTGAGGGATATGCTTAGAAACAGCTTGCTTAAAATAAGCGCTACATATCAGACAAAATGGGACATATATATTATTTCGGTGAGCGCTCGTGGCTAGCAGACTGTTACATAGCGCTGAATTTTTTAAGTTATTGCAAGGCGCGCATTTCATACGAAAGCACTTTGTAGCGCTTGCCTAGCATTGCGGATAAATGGTATGCTCGCTGGTTGCATGTTGTTTTATATATACATGGTAAAGCACTACCAAAAAGCAATTGATAAAGCGTTGGTTTAATACGGAAAGGGCTCCAGTAGCTATGCATTAATGTACTGTATTAAAATTATTACTTGTCAGAAATTACACAAACTACCCAAGGGACATGATACACTAAGCTTAGCGCTGGCCCTTCGGTAAGCTTCTCCAACTAAGTAATACAATGCATTAATGACACACCAGTAAGTTGCATCCACAACCCCACCCCTGTGGACGGGCGGTGGAATAGCCAGGGGAAACAGTTGTGTTTTAGATTTTTACCTTCAATTTAACCCTTATCATGCTGGATTCCCAGCAGGCTTATCAGTAGCCAGTGCCGAATTGTTTTGCAGTGTACTTAGATAAATATCTCATCTGATCTGATGTGCAAGTGACTCTGATTAGCACCTAATTAAAGGTATCAATTATCAAAATACCGATATAAACCCGGTAATTTGTACAAAGAAGATAAAACAAGCAACACATTGATAACATTTTGATAATTATTGGTAGTTCACTTGTAATAGTATTCAGCAATATGTCAATGCATTGCGAAATATTTTCATGCAATTCATACATAATCAATGATTAATGTTATGATATAATAAAAAATAACAATCTCAGAATTGTATATTTCAACTACAAATATCGGAACAACTACTTTCACTGTCACTATCATCACTCAAGTCATTTTCCTCAAAACTTTGTTCTAAAACATTGTGCGAGTTCATTCTACGGCGATTGTTTGCCATTTTTGTTCCGGAATTTCCAAAACTATATATTTAGTCATTACTTTCACTCGATATTTAAACGTATTCGGCCGTTGATTGGTTTGTATTTTTGTACAAGTAGTTCAGTAACTTACTATTGAATAAATTATAGTAAATTGCCATTCATAAATAATTACGCGTTAATCAAAACATCGCTTTGATCAGGAATACCCACTGGCGCGACTCACAGTCGCAATCGGCACTGGTGAAAGGTATCGTGTAGCGCGACTATACTCGCGATCGGCACATTAAGGGTTAAGGAGCCTTCCTCCGCAATGCCGGGAAAATGTTGGGAATTTTTTCTCCGAACCAATACCACGGGGACAATATTTAGTTGCCAGGGGCCGAATAATTACCAGAGTGCTTATATAAATGGTAATTTTACCATTTATCAGAGGGTTTCGACAACACGAAAGTAAAAATCTAGCCCATCCCCAGTGGTAGGTGGGGTCGTGGGTGCATAATCTCATAAACAAGGCTATTACAAGAGCAATTGAGACACTGACAAAAAGTCACAGGGTAAAAAGTGTTCAGGGTCATTCCAAAGTTTGGCTAACAAATGAAATCGAGAATGACAGGATACTTACATAAGATTTCTGTCATCGAGGTGCATTGCATAACCACGTTAATTCCTCGTTTATAGTAACGAGTACTTAAATAAGTTGAAAAACCTTAAAATAAATAGAAAATCCATCTTTCTGTATTTTCATAAAAATCTGGATCAACAAACGCTTGAAAGATACCGATGATCAGTAACGCCAACGGTTACTTCCCTTTTCCTTCCTACAGACACGCCTAATGAAGGCCTATACTTCTAGTGAGTAAAACTAGTCGGTTAAAGGCCAGGCTTTAATAATAATGGTCCAAATAAGCGGCCTTCGGCCACCCTGTAATTTTTTTTGACAAATACTGATAAATATCGGCTAAACGCTCAGTCGCAAGTACGTTACTCGACTTATTTAATGCAACAGTATTTGGTCGGACTCGACGTCTTGACGACGATACAACAACATTGTTAGTCGTATTAATTTCTGCTTCGATTACACACAATTTTGAGTCTGAGTGGACGAAATTGTAAGGAGAATTTTCTCACACTCGGAATCTTCTTGCGAATCGTACATATCGTGTAGAACGCACGTTCCATATCTCTATCGTGTATACCGTGTATTACGTACGGATCGTGTATCATATCGTATCGCCCATCGTGCAGACCGTGTATACCGTGTATAACGTACGGATCGTGTATCCTATCGTATCGCCCATCGTGTATTTTTGTAACGTGAATCGTGCGTGTATCGTCCGTATATCGTGCGTGCATCGTTCGTCCATCGTGCGCATCGTGTGACAACTCGGACGTTCCGACTACTGTAGTTATTATATATTTTAGGTGGATCTCAGCCTACGGTTGAAGACACCCGAGAGTTACACGGAAATATGTGGACTCGTAGGAGAGAATATTTGCCACTATAACGATTTATGCAAATATTCACACAGTCTGATGGAACAGTGTAAAAAGTACAATATAACTGTATGCCACTGTCCATTTAAACCGGTAATTCATATTGTTTTGCATTGTCTGAGTGTATTCCATAGCTGAAAATATCATTCTGATTATATTCTTCATATGATCAGTTACATATTTATTGCATTTACTTTGGTGAAGCTTATAAGAAAAGATCATTAAAATAGACACCACACGAAACGCAATTTAAGGGATATACTTACAGTGGTACAAATATTTGAACCATTAATTGAAGTACTCAAAACAATCTTTCAAATAGTTCACAATTTTGCGATTCGTGGCTTTAAATTTTCATAATTAAATAGCCACAGGCATTTTTTTGTCAAGAAAATTACTAACTTTACAAGTCATATTCGCCCAAATTCCTCGTCACATGACTTTGACTCATATGTTAACCACGTGCTCTAACTTTACAGCTATAAGGTCAAACGTGTATACTCGTAAAAACGAAGTTAAATTCATTGTTTGAGAAAACAAGAACAAACGTTTACTCTTTACTTATGGTAAAACCAGCCGTTTCAACTTCAGTTTCGTTAACATGAAAAGTTCCAATTTTCATGAAGATAGGCTTATAAGATGCGCCTTAATTGTGATGCTAATTTTAAATATGTATCAGTCGTATTATAAGTCGTAAGTAGTATTTACGAACTTTTGGTTCTGTTGGGTCGAGTGGGGGTTTCTGTAGTCATTTTAATTCTATCTTATATTCTTTTTCATTCTCATTCAGATGATGTATATTTTGCCTGTTTTGTCTATCCCCATCGATTCTTTACCATTCTTGCTCAAAGGAACATTTGCAGCAACAGTTTTCGTCAAACAGCAAGGCAAACATGTCGGATGCCTGGACATACGCTTTTGCGTAACGTAAGTAATATACGCTTAAGCCATTCCAAAAAACATTTTTCACACTCTTTCATAACGTAAGTACCGTTGATATACTTTTAAGCCATTCCAAAAATAGTTTTCACGCTCTTGCATAACGTAAGTAATATACTTTTTAGCCATTCCAAAAGAATTTTTCACGCTTTTGCATAACTTAAGTAATGCACGTTTTAACCATTCCAAAAATCGTTTTCACGCTTTTTACATGTTTTAGCCTTTTTAAGAATATTTTCGTCTTCTAGGTGTTTGTAAGTTATTTATGGTTTGTAAATGAGTTTGTTGTTTATTATTTCAGAGAGTGCATGTTCTGAATGAATTCTACAACACGTGACCCAAGATGGTAGTGCATGATGTTTATACAAGGATATTATACAGAACAGAACAGAAGAAGAACAGAACAGAACAGAACAGAACAGAACAGAACAGAACAGAACAGAAGAAGAATAGAACATATCCTTTATTTTCAGCACAGATTACATAGTAATGACAAGTGCATTAAATATAAAAAGAAATGATATACATGGTTAATGGCGGCGTGACATGTAATACGGATTTTCAACAGGAGAGAACATTTTTCAAGAAAACAACAACATATGAGATGCTGACAACATTGATCCACAGTATAAGCTAAAGGCTAAGATTTCCACTCCCAATTTACAGTCATTTCAGAAGAAAAATGTGTTATGAACTTATTATCCAGATTTTGTACACTGCGTATCCATTATTATACATAACGAATGATCATATACTGCCATTATCATCATAATCATTTTGAATATGCTTTAATTCACATTTAATGTATACTATCATTTGAATTTGTACATATCTGTAAACTGTTGGGCTTCAAGCCTTATGTTTGAAATAAATTATCTATCTATCATAACGTGAAATGCTTTATTAGTGCAAACACTCCTTTTTGATTACTAGTTTACTATCTTTTATCCCAATAAAGAATTACATTTTATCATCCTTTTGCATGTACATTGTAACTGGTCTATTTAATTACGTGGTTATGTAGTAATGCGCGTATTGATAATTAATGATAATTCATGATAGTACTGTGCGCAGACTTTTGAACATAGAAACATGTACTATAGACTTTCTCTGATGTTATGTAAACCATCCATTGCCTTCATAACTGTCTTGGCTTAGAATGAGAAGATCGTAACTATTACTTACGACCTTACAAGACTCATACATACATCCTTATGAGCCTATTGTCATGAAAATCTGAAATTGTCATGTTGACCAAAATGAAGTTGTAAAAGCCTGTTTTACCATAAGTAAAGAGTAAATTACCGACCGTTTTTTCTTGTTTTCTCAATATATCGATTTTGAAGTTACGACTTTCTCATTCTAATCCAGCGTTATGATCATATTTATATTTTCGGATTCATATATTGATACACATGTGTATTATATATTCATACATGTATGTGCATAATGTACATTAATGTTCCTTATGTTTCTTTTTATTTTAGCTTTTTTGATTGTTTTGTTACGATTATCTTTAACATTATTCACTAGAGTCAAGTTTTAGTTAATGACCAAGATTAAACGTTTTGTTAATTGTCAATAAACTGTAATCTCAAATTGTATTTATTGTCATATAAAATACAATACTGTCCAAAACTTATAGTTGGACTAAACAACTAGATTCATTACATAACAACCTTATTAACAAACAGGTGTTTGAAGCAAATATATTTTGTTGCGTGTCATTGAAGTTAATAACGGTGCCTTTTTGCGAAGCTGCAGTCGTTTTGTATGTGTCCTGTAATGTCTTTGTCCAGTACAAAACTGCTTCGTTACTTTTATTTCGAAAAGTGCTAGTACACTGTATCTGTCTAGTGTTGTTGTTGGTCGTCCGTTTGGTTTGGCACGTTCGTGTTTTCTTGTTATTGATATATGTTTGACTGAGTGATGCGCCATGCTGTCAGAGTGAGTTATCGTGATTGCTGTAGCTGTTCAACATTTCGTGCGCTGTTGGCCCTAAGTTAACAAAGGATTAGTATCAAGCTCCAATATATCATCTTTTAAAGTTCCGTAGTTTTGTTACAATTAAGCTTAGTATTTTTATACATGTGAGTAGAAAATGACATATCTTATTTCAGAAACATTGAAATAAGTTTTTATACTCAGTTATAAAAATGCTAAGATTTCAAGATTTAATCCCGGTTTTAAAAATTGATCACGAGTTTTCTGGAACAGTTTCAGTCTCAAGGGCAATAATTCACGTTTGCAACAGAAAAATGATGTCCTGAGTATTTTGAACATGTCATTCTTTATATTTGGCTATAAATTGTATTTTCCAATGTACCAAAAACTTCAATTTAATCCCGATCAGCTAATCTTTTGTTAACACAGTGCTTGATTCTGATGAGTGCTACCTTCCCTGTCTGGTAATTTATTATCGTTTTAAGATTGTGTTTAAAATTTCCTCATTTCTTATTTTCCGGTTTTAGATTAAGATTTTAGGCTTTGTAAGATAAACACACAGTATGCTTGGATTATATTTTGCGTAGCCACCTACCGAATCAGTAATGTCTATATTACTACATATTGTTTGTATGAGTAGTGTCATTGTTTTGGGTGCCATAGGACAAGCTATCGAGTTCGAACCGATTTTTGAGGTAAGTGTTTTAATGGTTATGTAATTGCGTGTAATGGACTGTATCCAAAGGTATTTTATTTGATTCGCACACCTTTTTGTTTATAAAACTTTGCTCGTGAAGCACGTATACACGTTGTTAAACATAGTATGTTGATAAGTGTGTTCGGCTTTCGATGGCCAATTTGTTTTCACCATTTTGTTACAAATCAAACCGTTGACACCATATATCACATAATCCAATAATAGAAATTATTTGTTTACATTACAAAAGTTCTGAATATCATGATATCGCTGGCTTAGAATGAAAATACTGTAAATACAAAAACGATATTTTGAGGAAAACAGAAAAACAGTACCAAAATTACTCTTTAATTATGGTAAAACAAGATGTTTCGACATTAGTTCGGTTAACATGACACGTTCCCTTTTTCATGAAAATAGACCCTTAAAGAGGCGTTCCCTATAACTTTGATCGTTTAAAGACATATTTACGCACACTTTCTTCTGACAAATTATGATAATTGATAGTGATTTGTACATTTAACTTATTAAAGTGATAGCAGAGAAAAATATGCTAGTTATAGGGAATGCCGCTTAAAGAAGCACATTGTGATGCTGATTTCAGATATGAATCAGTCTACGACATTCTCATTCTAAGCCAGCCATATGTAGAAAGAAATTCACGTATATTGTTCTACGTTGTGAAAATTACTGCTATATTACCCCTAAATCATGTGTTTCGCTTCCTTAAAATATTAAAATGTTTTAGAGTTAAGGTGGTTCGCGGTGTTGTCGTATATAAAACGAATATCATCGGAACTTTAGGGGGTGTTTGGACTACGTTTTGTGGCTAGGTTATCGCATCAAAAACTATTTTTCTATAAACGATGTCATTAAAGAAAGATATGGATTGTCAAAGTATGATAGCGTTCGGGTGAATTTTGTTTTTATGCGACCACCTTGTTGATGTTTACAGACTCAGCGATTTCGCAACACGTCAAGAAACTTTTCGTGGAAGAATTGTGACAATGTGCTCAACAGTCGAGAATTGAATTTCACATTTATTGATATGAAACCGGACCCTCTGTTACTGACTGGAGAAAACTTGAGCATGATCGTTACTCTTCAGTTTAATTTGACCACGGAACTTGGAGCTAACGGAGATCAGATAGAGGTAAAATAGTAATAATGTTAAGCACTTTACTGTGGCTGTGGCTTTCGAATGTAAATTAAAACACTTCACACTTATATTTTGCACTTTTGAATTAACATTAGAATGGCATACCGTAAACAAATGTTAAGAAGCGCAATATATACATATGATATATCCTTAACTGTGACAAAACAAGGTCACCAAGAAGGTAGAAGATAACCGGACAGGGAAGGCATTACTCATCAAAAAACAGCACGGAATGTATAAAAAATATAATACAAAAAAGATATGAGGAAGTCGAAGTCGGACAGGTAAAACAGCACTCAGCGTAACCAGCCGAGCACAGAAAACAGCCACAATGTAACATAACACAATCGCACGGAACAATACGAGCACATGACCTTACGAAAAAATGATTTAAAAGCCCAAGTGACCAAGTTTCACAATGAAATACCACAATATGGTGACCCAAAGTGACCAAATGAAACGCAGCCAAGACTGGACCTACTTCCCCAAGTCGCAAAACAACCACACATATTCAAGAAAAAAGAAAATCCAAAAACCGAAAAACTACGATATATGACAGCCTACTGTGAGTAACATTCGAAACCTAATATGTCGCAAACTATCCAGGAGCGATTTGTTACGGGAACACAAGAGTAGGGTAAATGTCAAATGAATTTTAAAGTGTCTAACTAGTATTAGAACATTAAATTGCTCATCCATATAACTTTTTATTTATGTTGATTCTCTTTCCAACCTCACTTTTTTTGTTTTCAATAAATATGTTCAAAAGTGTTGTCAGCAATATTTATTCCATATTTTAGGTTGACCTCAGCCTACGGTTGAAAACACGCGACAGTTACATGGAAATATGTGAACTGGTAGGCGAGAGAATTTGCCACTACAACGATCTATGTACACGTTTAGCTGAACTAACAAAAGACTGCAAAAAGTATGGACTGAATTGGTGCGAGTGCCCATTTCCACCGGTAATTCATATTTATTTTTGTATTTCGTTTGCAAAATTTATGTCTGCGTTTCTTCCAACAAATGCGGATAATGTTTTCTGACATGATAATATTTAGTCAATACTTTACTTACACGATTACAACACATGTGTACATTTTATCATTTTATTTTTGTTTCATCCATATTTACAAATTTAAAAATATCATATAATAACAAATAATACAATATTTGCTCATTCTGACTAGAATTATATAAGAAACAGCCAACGTGCTGTGCCATATCTGGAACAAATTTAGATTTAGAATTTAGATTGCATTTTGCCTTAATTTATATCATACCACAATAGACCTACTCCGGATCTCCACTAATCTGTAGGTACAAATAAAGTTTTACCGTTATAATCCTTTTGAGTCATGAATATTCATATCTGGACAATAGAGTGGGTGTCAGTTGTGTTTGCATATGAATACAAAACCAGTCTAACTAGGCCAGATTTGTTTGTACATACATTGAAATTAAGGGGAAAACCACCTTGCACAGAGTTCCGGATATCAACTATTTCCTCCACCTACTGCGAAGACTCAATGGGATAGATCAAAGGTAATCTATTTGTCCCTCTTGTTTATTTCTGTTTCTAACATTCAGAAGATGTATATCGTACCAACTTTGCATATTCCTATCGAGCCCTTACCGTTCTTAGTCAAGGGAACATTTGAAGCATACGTATTCGTCAAACAGCAAGGGATACAAGTCGGATGCCTAGACATACGATTTTGCGTAACGTAAGTTATTTTATACACTTGGTTAAATTATACTGATTTATAAAGTAAACGTGACAAACTTAAAATGTCAGCATTTGTTGAACATATACGAGGGGGGTATCAAAAAGTTCGTGGACTGTGCCTGCCATTTATTTGGTTTATGACCGAATTCAGTAAAAATCACACATTCTTTAAAACAACGTATTTTGAATTGATTTGCAAATTTCCAGCTCATATAACTTTTTTCCGAGTATGTGGTGGTTACTATGGTAACTTGAATTATGCTCCGCGGCGCACTTTAAAAATATTATTCACTTGACCTCACACATAAACCTATAATTCTGTGAATCATCATCCGATTTGAAATATAAAACCATCGACGTGAACATTAAGACCGTAGCATCATCCTGATGTATATATTATAACGCTGTTGTCACGGATACTGATGTGACGTTATAAACATGCCGTTTTGTGTAGCATGCTTTTCGACGCATTTCATGACGTCGGCGCACTTTTCGACATGACGTTACACTCAGAATATCGATCTTCCGTTGCATTTTGCCATTTTACTAATTTATACACCAATACTGATCTCAGATTAGAGCATGGTACCCAAGTATATAAAAGTAAGGTTGTCTTGCAAAAATTTATATGTTTAAATGGTATGAAAGATGTAGTGATGAGAATGGAATGATGTGAATATCAGTAGGGTACGTAGACTTCATGTACTGTGTGATTATCGCCGCTGGAATAAATGAATTTGTCAAATCTGTCATTAACTGACCGAACTTTTTTATGAATAACAGGCTATTTAGTAAAAACTTAGTATTCTGGTAGGCAGTATAATAGTTCATTCCAGGTTTGTGAGTTTTGGATTCTTTAGACGATCAAAAAGGGGCAGAAGTTTTGACGTTTCATGACGTCGTAACGTCATAAAAGTGCGCCGGTCGGCCGTTGGTCATCTTTTAAATCGTTAGAATATTTTAATGATATTATTATTTAATCAGCTTTTTATTTGTTTCTCAGTACAGAATTGAATGTAGTTTAAGGTGATAAAATAAATAATTCAATCGCATTACGCATTTTAAATGAACGGGTCAGTCCACAAACTTTTTGATACCCCCTCGTAATTGTGTTTAAAACAACCCATATGTCATATTACGATGCATGGTCAGTTTAAACTCTTCTTTTATCAAAGTGAACGAAACTAACCATATAATTCATAAAAACCTATCAGTAATAGTATTTATGGAGGTCACCATATCAGTAAAGACATTGCTAGACATTACATAAGAGCCTTATATTCCGAATATTCTCTTGATGACTATATTTGATTATTTAGGAATAATGTATACTATCATATATCGATGGCTTAGAATTAGAAAGTCGTAAGTGCCACTTACGACCTTTTAAGTTTCAAACATATTTAGAATAGGGATCACAAGGCGCTTCTTATGAGCCCATTTTCATAAAAATCTGAACTTGCCATGTTGATCAAAATGAAGTTGTAAAATTTTGCTTTACCATAAGTCAAGAGTAAATGTCAGACAGTTTTCCCGTGTTTTCTCAAAATATCGATTTGATAGTTCTAAGCCATCGATATGTGGCAAGATTAAAACATATTGTATCATATACTTTCAGAGAATGTATGTACTGATTGCCAACTGCACCAAGTACCGCTGCCCGTATCCCATAACTGTTCAACAGGGTTATTTGTATACTTTGGTAATCGAAGATTAGTTAACGACAACATATTTTGTATGTATGATAATAAATACAAATAACCAAATATGGTGTAAAATTACTAAAACACTGTTTGCTTCTGATATACAATGTACCCTCTCGAAAAACAGTACCGATTTCCGAAATGATCTTATAGCGGTTGAAAAAAAATACATTCCATTTTCACACCTTTTTCTACCTATTGATGCTTTCTTGTGGGCAATTTATAGAAAAATGACTTTTGTATAATATGGGTGCTTTACGAATAGTTTTGCTTTTGTTGTATTAAATCATTTGTCCAATATAATGGTAATACATGTAATAAGATAAAGATTGTCCATGATCGGGAACAGGCAGGTTAAAGTGATATCACATGTTGAGATATAGTGATAATACATCATATTTAATTTCGATCGTCTTTTTAGTGTGTCGCCATTTCGCTGGCCTAGAATGAGAAGGTCGTAAGTGCCTTTATAAGACTAATGCATATTTGAAATTTACATTCTAAGGCGCGAGTAAAGAGCGATTGTCAGACAGTTTTTCTTGTTTTCTCAAAACATTGATTTTGTAGTTACGATCTGCTCATTCTAAACCAGCTATTTGGGAGTCTGTGTCACAACAACTGAACGAAGTTGGGACAAATCAGCTACTGCACTACACCCGTACATATGAATATCATGTCATCATAATAATTAAAATTAAAACCCTTAATTATAGTTCTCCTGTCGTCAACATAGCAGCTTTTGTTGATGGTCACATTCGTTTCTTGGCTAGGCATCTTAATGATCTCACTCGGATTATGAACGAAGTATCGAAGCTCTCCAAATTTCTTGGATCACACGAAACACTTTCACCCGGAGGAAATTCGAATGTCCACCTTTGCAGCATGGTTGCAAGATAAAGGAAATATCTCGTGCGTGCGAACACTTGGCCAGCGCAGATACGAGGTCCGGTTCCAAATGGAATCAAACTGGAAGCAAGAAGAATTGTTAGTGCGTACGCGCATGTTTTCGTTTGTTTTTATCGTTGATAACGCTATTCTTTTAGTAATGACGAGGCCATATGACCTTGTAATGGTTTTAACCTTGAATGGGAACAAAATAACACGCATATGAAATATGTTAACAATTTAATATGCTGTAACGCGAAACAGTATACCTTGTGTTTGCATAATAAAACTAGCTTTGATAGCTTACCTCTGTAACAAGGTATGTTCCTTTGGCAGCAAGTCACCGTTGTCGTCAAGGAATCTCTCTGGTCGGAAGTTCCACGGATCTCCCCATATTTTCTCATCATGATGCATATGCCACACATTTACTAGTATCTGAAGTTATAGAAATAGAAAGTACACAGTTTGGAATGGCTACAAAATCGCCTGATTAAACACAACTATCAACAAGTAAACACCGAATATCACTGAAGTGTGTTGATACGTAGGGTTCAGTTACCTTGGGTTGCTTACAAAGTGTAATGTCCTATTTCGCGAGACCGTTAGGCCGAGCGTGATGCTGTATATCGCAAGTAACTAGAGGTCATACTGCGCATCGAATCAACAAAGACCGTTTGACAGCAACATTGATCTAAACTGTAGCATAAATACCGAATCGTGTTTCAGCGTATTAGATTGAGCGTTATGTCAAAAGTCATAACATCACATTGACAATTTGAACGTGTGTACAACTAGGTACATTTATAAATATATTATACAAACTCATAGAAATAATTTCAATATCACTCAATCATATTGCTTTAATCTAGACTTATAGCTTACTTACCATTGTGTTGGCTTTAATATCAAACCCTTCAAATTCAACATCTTGGTTACATTTATGTGGGAGGCTTAGGGGAACAACTGGAATGTAACGATGGGTTTCCATTTCAAATGCTTTCAAGTAGGTACACTGATCCCTGTCTGAAAACGTCGGTAACCTGTCCCGGCCAATCACGCGGTCCAGCTCTGATTGGATTTTCATTTGAATCTTAGGATGGTTCATCAAGCACACGAATGAATTCGATATCGCAGATGACGATGTGGTTATTCCTATGAATTAAAACAAGATCCATCATTGAAGGGGATTAAAAACAGCAATAGGATAGGAATGCCATACTTTACTACCCAATGAGTTAATATTGGGTGTACTACGGGTTCGGGTCCCATAGACACCGTCAGCACTTCAACCAAGTAACTCTAGTTTACAATGTACTACATCGGTAGTACAGATAACTCCTCCAATGTACACATTTATGGAATTGATGGACCGACCCTGGCATGGCCTCTATCACCCAAGTATATAGTCCGACATACATGTATGTCAAAATTAAAATTTGTAATTGATATTCGTCTACATATTACGTCACATACCAGCATCCACAGTGTCAGCAAATTGTGAAATGATGTGATGATCTTCTAGAATAAATCCGTTGTTCTTTTTGTTATGCTTCTGTTGTGTTTCATAGTAGTAGTCAGCAAGACCACGAACCTGTCCTGGTACATACGTAGCCTGTAATAAAACAAGCCATGCTGTCATTAAAACTCATAACTTGTGGTATATAATTCTATAAAGAAGCATTCAAATATTCATACAATTAAAGTATAGATCTACAACGACCTTCGAAAAATGACCCCTGGACGAGTCCATATGCCAAGGTTGAAACGATATTTACCGTTATTTTATGAAAAATATGAACACTCATGAGAAAAACACAGTTTACTTCAAGCTGGCAACGTGGCTTAGTGGATAAACTCTTCTCTTGGCAGAAACATACTTTATATAAGCAGTGGGTTCGAGTCCGCTGCTATACTCTTTTTCAATAATTAAATTTCTATTTCAATAGTTTTTATCGTAAATAAATTTTACGCATATATTTCATTTCTTAATATTTTATAAATTCCCGTTTTATAAGTAATAAAAAATGTTTTGATTCCATTAAATTGATTTAGTCTTGATATTGTATTTATTGCTCATTTTTCATCTTCATGCTCAGGTGATAATTGGATATAATTACTAATAACTCGAGTCATTAGCTTCGCTGCAATCACCATTTTAAGAATTTGCAGTAGAAACGTCAGAATTAGCTAATGATGTATGCTGTGTGGTGCAATGGTCATAATACATCGCTTACAATCGCTTATTTTATTCTTTCCAGTGTGAGTTCGGACTCACTAACGAACAGTTTGTTTTATATTTAATAAACTAATACTTACATGTTATGCTATATGCATTCATTGTATTACCCGATTATTATATATTTTTTCTATTCATATTTTGCGTTATTCTTTGTTCCTATATTACCTATATCAGTAATACAATGTGCCAGAATCAGTGTAAGTATCAATTGAGTAACAAGTTTCAACGCTGAGACAACCTTATATGCAGTCTATATGCTCCTATTTTTTTAGCTCTTGTCCGTCCGACAACCCTCTCTCACTCATGGACAATTAAGTCCTATTTCCTTCTCCTCCATACAAAACCTATGTACATTCTCGATCAGATCGTTCGCGCCATCGCTATATCTGTGTACCAGCTATGACATATATGCTTCCTACTCACTGAAACTTTTATAATTATGCATCTGTGTGCAATTAGACAAGCACGAAACATGTTTGCTGAGCAAAATTAAAAACAATATACAGCTGACTGCGATTCGAACTCATTCGTTCAGTTTTGAAGTACTCGTATTTATAGTAGCTTAGCCGACTGCGCTATGCGTATTACTAAATAATTGAATTCTTAATGCATGCTTTATCGGTAAATACACCCCTATAACCTGGATTACTCAAATGTTAAAAGTACAGTTACGCCCGAGTGCTTGTTGTAGATCTATACATCCTTTGATTTTATCAATACATCGCTGGCTTAGAATGAGAAGGTCGTAACAACAAAATCAATATTTTGAGAAAACAAGAAAAACAGTCTGACAATCACCAGTTGGTCAACATGACTAGTTCCAATTTTCATGAAAATAGGATTATAAGAAGCGCCTTTTGATGTAACTTTCAGATATACTAGTACATTAATCTTAAAAGGTCGTAAGTGTCACTTACGACCTTTTTATTCTAAGACAGCGTCATATCGCTGGCTTAGAATGAGACTACCAACAACCTTATAAGATTCATACATATTTGAAATCTGCTTTACAGTTAGTTTATTTTAAGCATATTGTCATGAAAATCGGAACATGTCCTTTCGACCAAACTGAAGTCCAAAAAAAATTCGTTTTTTCTAAGTAAAGAGTAGTTTTCGGATATTGGTTTTTCTAGTTTCCTAATATCCATTTCATACTTACGACCTTAAAAGACTATTTGAAATCTGCACCAATAGGCGCTTCTCATGAGCTTATTTTCATGAAAATCGGAACTTGTCATGTTGACCAAAATGATGTTGTAAAAGCTTGTTTTACCATAGGTAAAGGGTAATTGTAGGACAGTTTTTTTTGTTTCCTCAAAATATTAATTTTGTATTTACGACCTTTATATTCTAAGCCAGCGAAATATGTACGAATGATCTGAAAATAACAAGGTTTAAACTAACCCCGCAATCCCTGAAATCGATTTAAATGTTAAAAAAAATTGACACATCGTCTTCCATGGAGACTTTTTGGACAATTCATACCTTAACGTAACACGAATAAGAAATGCAATGAACAAAATATCTAATTGGTCACCTAACATATTGCCAAAATTTCAGTCAATGATAATTCAACATATATTCTGTCAATAGTAAATGTAAAAGAAATGTGTAAACAACACAAACATGAATATTTGATGCAGATTCTGCTAATCTCACGCTCAATTATTTGACATACTAAACAATAACTCTCAGAACAACAAAAAATAAAATATAGATAATGCAATTATAAAAAACCCTATTTTTAAACATAAAACATAATAAACCATCGTATAATATGGACGAGTAGGCAGTAATTAAGTTATAATCAAATAGGTTGTAATGAAATGAAAAACATCAACTTTTAAGATTTATCTGGATTTCTAACAGTTATAATGTAATTCGCAATAAGAAATCAATGTCGCATCTAAAGTTAAAACGCACTGATAACTTGCCATAATTGAAACACAAAGAAGAAAATTAATGAAAGAAAGAATGTACAAAGTTTGACTATCTATTATTCGTGTGTATCATTATTTTGAGGATTTAACGTTGTTCTATTTTTCAATTAAAAGGGAGATAATTTCAGAATTTTCAACTTGGAAGTTGTATATATTTTTAACGCCCAATTATATTTAGCAATACTGGTTGTTTTTCTGTTTGGGAGATCACGTATTGGTTTATATTTTTACAGTTTATCACATTTCCACTGACAAGTTTTGCATTGAACATAAAGAACATTTTTGTACACAATGGGCCATAACTCAGAACAGGTTATGAGGCTATGTAAAACATGAACTAAATTAATTAAGAACATAAGGCCGAATGAGTTAAATACACTAAACATATTTCTCAATTGTTATGCACAAAAATATTTGAGTTTAAAAAGTGACCAATTAGCAATTTGGCTGAGTGTATACAAAGAAACGTTGAAACAATAATTAATACTATACATAATTTATCATTATGTCATACTACAAATGCAATAAAAAGTGAGTGTCACATTGGTCAAATTGTACGCAACAGAATGGTCACTAGTAAATGTTCTAGTGTACAAAAAATATATATATACTTGCTTTTTGATCATACCAATATCGCTTGGCTAGTTTCTCGTCAATTCGCTGCACGTGTCGATACAACCGACCGTATGTTCCAGGCAGTAATCTTAAGAACGGAAAATTTGACATGACGAAATTATGGTAAGAGCTGAGAAAAAATTCTTGAGCAGTGACGTGTTCCCAAAACATGTTAACATCCGGGTCATCATCAGAAATAGGTTCACCAGACAACTGTAAAACAAAATATATGCGATTGAATGATTTATTTTGATTCTTTCTCCATACTAAAACACATTTTTCTAGAATTCTGCATCCAACCTAACACAAACGTGTAGCAAAATGAGTCCCCATACAAAAACTATTTCCATTCAGTAATAAAGACAATAATAAGTTTTGTAACTAAGAGCATACTCTCATTGGTTTACGAAATGTGTGTTTAAGCATGGGGTACGCTCTGCAATGTTTATCATGGGGCCAGGATGTATCCAATATATCAATACAAAATCGCAATTTTCAACAAAATACTTTTAAGTTGTACTCACTATCAGAGAAATGACATTGGACAGCGATCGTTGAATCATGTCTACAAGACTAAATGTTTCACCAGAGAGGTTGTCTATTTTAGAGACAAGATTTCCAATTTCAGTCATAACGTTTCGTTCCAGCTCTAACTTTCCACTGCCGTATGTATTGAGACCTTGAAGATAATATTTCTTTAAAACTTTGTGTAATTCGCCTGATGAAAATCCTGTCGTCTGTCCGTTGGACCGGTAGTACTCCCCGTAGAAAAGTTTGGGCCTGTCGTTCATGTAACGTTTGTAAGCTTCGCTCGTAAATGCTTTCTTAACCAGTTCAGCTGAATTAAGAACAATGGCAGTATCCGACAACATTTTCATCTGAAATAGGTCTCCAAATTTATTCACATATTCGGAAAGTTGATTCGGCATTGTTGCTTCATCGAATTCGAAAACACAGCCGACCAAGGGTAATCCTTTAGGTCCTGGTAGAACATTTCTTGTTCCGCTTTTATTTCTTTTCCCAAAGAAATAGATTGTAACAATCCCAACTACTATGATAAATAATACCATGAACATTTTGCACAGTATGGACAGCAGTCTTACGCGTAAAGAAATGGTTGACGGTAAACATTTCAGTTGCACCAGTTTCAAAATGAACCTTATTACGCAGTGTCCTAAATTTTAACTGATAAGATTAAACAACCATACAGTACTGTAAACTATATAATTTGACACCCTTGTACACAAGGTTTTTATATCTTGTACACTACACGTGGAGTGCACATGACCTGTAGTTTACATGATGTTCAAGCTAAAACTCTTCTGTGTTAGTCATACAGCTGCTTATTGCACATCTTATACGTGTATTTAGAAAATGATTAAAAATGTGAATAATGTTTGAAAAGCATAAGAATTTTTAAAATATGTAATAAAAAACGAGATCGGTTGCTTTTTTGTTTTTGATTGTAGCCTGTATGAGGTAGTCTAAATATTTAACAATTGGGATAAACAATTACAACGTACAGTCAGTACATAGGTATATTTGTGTAAACTAATGAATAGTCATTATTACAAGGAATTATAAAATACAAATAACATTAGGAAATAGATCTTAGTTTTGCGTGATATACCGGCTAATTTATCATGGTCAATGATCAATAACCATGCTTATGAACTCCAAACCGTGATCTATTGGCCGGTATAGCAAGCAAACCTTTGACCTTTTTTGCATTCTTAAAAGATATTTGTCGTGTTTCTATAGACAACTTCCGCTGTTTCAAGTATAAACCTCCACAGCTGGAATTTCGTCTTTTGATACCGTGTATTCTTGATAGCCAACATGATTAAGAAAATTGAAACATTTCCTATTGAGTTCAGACAGGAAAACAAAATCGACAGACTTTAATTTCGTAGAAAAGTAATGGTTTGTCAGGGTCTATGCTTCAGCGTCTGGATTCTGGCAACAAACAGACCGTTGTTCATGAAACTTGACGGAAAAATGGTTTTAGAAGGTGCAAACAACTGACAATGTTAATAATAAGGTGGTACGTGTATACTCGAGCGTTTATCAACTTTGTTGGTAGTTATATCCGTTTCTTTGCTAGGCATCTTAACGACCTCACTCGGATAATCAACGACGTTTCAAAGCTCTCCAAATTTCTAGGATCACATGAAACACTTTCGCCTGGGGGAAATTCGAAGGTCCATCTTTGCAACATGGATGCGAGATAAAGGAAATACCTCGTGCGTGCAAACACTTGTCCTGGACAGATACGAGGTCCAATTCCAAACGGAATCAAACTGGAAAGAAATAAACCGTTCCATCGTTAGTGTGTGCATGCATGTTTTCGCTCCCTTTTATAGTTTAAATCGGCACTTTTAGTTTAAATGATGACATTTGGCATATAACTCGTTTTAATCTTGACAACCAACAGAACAACACATATCAATCATGTTGTCAACTTAGTATGCATAAACACGAAATAGTAAACTTGTGTTTGCTTGACAAAACATAGATATATAA
Organism: Spisula subtruncata; assembly: GCA_963678985.1. NCBI lineage: Eukaryota > Metazoa > Mollusca > Bivalvia > Venerida > Mactridae > Spisula > Spisula subtruncata. The sequence goes on from OY787665.1 coordinate 20,552,705, forward strand.
CGGCTTACCTCTGTAACAATGCATGTTCCTTTGGTAGCAAGTTTCCATTTTCGTCAAGAAATCTCTCTGGTCGGAAGTTCCAAGGATCTCCCCATACTTTCTCATCATGATGAATATGCCAGACATTTGTTAGTATCTGAAGTAAATAATCACATTTATATCAGAAAAAGAATTAATTCAGATATAGAAATAACAAACAATTTGAGTTTGAAACGGACGAATATTTTCCTTGATAAAACAAAACAATCAACTGATACAAACATTTTTGAATTAATATACGAAACATTGATACAATGTAGCATAAATAGCGAATTTTGTTTCTGCATATTAGATTGTACGTTATGGCAGCAACCATGACATTGCATTGGCAATACAACGGCGTACAACTAGATTATGTGAATTAGTACATTCTTAAGTTTTTATTTACTTAGTATGTCAATATGTCACACTCATGAAGTAAAATGCTATATTCCGAACAACAGTATATTTATCTTTAATCCTAACATACTTACAATTGTGTTGGCTTTAATGCCAAACCCTTCAAATTCAACATCTTGATTACATTTATGCGGGAGGCTTAGAGGGGCAACGGTAATGTAACGATGTGTTTCCATTTCAAATGCTTTCAAGTAGATACATTGCTCCCTGTCCGCAAACGTCGGGTACCTGTCACGGCCAATCACGCGGTCCAGTTCAGATTGGATTTTCTTTTGAATCTCGGGATAATTCATCAAAACCACGAATGAATTACATAAAGCTGATGATGATGTGGTTATTCCTGCACATTAAACAATATATATCACTGAAGGGACTGACAAACCCAGAAATGGAAAAAATACATACGGTTAATCGGTTATACACAATCAACAAGCATACACATTTTCGCCAAGTTATACAGTTTCCTAGTATGCCCCTTCCACCACGTACGTTTTTGAGACTTGATGGACCGATCCACGGATGTACCTCCATCACCCGAATGTATAGTCCCATATATGAATGGACAATATTTATTTCTACCTAGCATGTTTAACATCTCAATCATGTGTTTGTTGCGAGCGTCGGAGCAACATCTTCTAATTTACAGATGACAGTAAATTACTGATGGACCTTTTGACTATCTGTTAATTAAGTTATTACAAAAAATAAGGTTTGCTTCAGTCGCCTTGCCCGACCACATACAGTAGTGCTAATAAGCCAATAAAATAAGTGTGCAAAATATAGGTACATGTAGATATGCATTGTATAACATACTTGTCAGGGCTTTCATTTGACTCTTGAATTTGACGAAAGTGCCTGTTTTGACTCTTGAAAATTTAAGATCAAGAGTCAAATGTACAATGCTTACAATACAAATGTTCTTGCAATGATTTCATGACTCTTGAAAATTGAGAGCCAGGGGTCATTTTGACTCTTCACCTTTGGAGAATAGTGAAAGCCCTGCATGTACATAAAAATCTACTAGCATGTTCACAAGCTGTAAATTAATTAAGAAGACATATTCTTCACATACCAGCATCTACAGTGTCAGCAAACTGTGAAATGATGTGATGATCTTCTAGAATAAATCCTTCGGTGTTTTTGTTATGCTTTTGTTGTGTATCTATGTAGAAGTCGGCGAGTCCTCGAACTTGTCCTGGTACGTACGTCTCCTGTCATAAAACGTGTAGTTCCGTAATTAGTACTCATGACCCAGGTCCCGATGGGGGTAAACAATCTCTATCAGTTTGAGCTAAATCTTATCTCATATTGTCATGTCATTTGTCTTGGAGTTAATTCCAATTACAAGCTTGGTCCAAAATGGGCATCACAAGACAGAAGCATTGGTCTCAACTTGTAATTATTAAAAAAAAACATTTAAAAAAATCGAACGTCAGATTTTTCTGAAATACAATTGAGCAAAATGATCCGGGAGATCGGACCAGCGGTATATATTCCATACAGAAGCATTCCAAAATACAACTGCAATGTACCCTTTGAATTTGTAAATGTGCAAATGAACTGAAAATAATAAGGTTTTTAAACTAACCCTGATCTCCCCGAGTTTCAATTAAAATGTTCATTCAAAAAAATGATGCAAATTTTTACATGTAACGTTTTCCTGGCGACAGTGCTTTATCATATTGTTTCAACGAGAATCAGGTTCCATCACGAAATTTACTATTCTACGGAACAGGCATAAGAAATATACGAAAAACGCCAATTTGGTCCTAGACATACTATAAATACAATAAACAGTGAGTGTATTACATATTATATGCAATAAACTGGCCACTTGTAAGTGTTCAATTGTACAAACAATACTTGCTTTTTGTTGATACCAATATCGCTTGGCAAGTTTCTCGTCAATTCGCTGCACGTGTCGATACAACCGGCCATATGTTCCAGGTAGTAATCTTACGATAGGAAAATTTGACAAGACAAAATTATGATAAGAGCTAAGAAAAAATTCTTGAGCAATGACGTGTTCCCAAAACATGTTAACATCCGGGTCATCATCAGAAATCGGTTCACCAGACAACTGTGAAACAAAAAATACTAAACATTATACGATTGGTAATTGTGGTGGTAATCCATGAAAATATAAACAAGGAATCGTTATGTAAAACAAATATATCAAACGTATCGATTTAAATGTCAATCAGTGGTAAATATTTGTTGCATTCATATAAGTTCCATTCATAAATACAACACGTATAATGTGCTATTATGCGGTAAGCGGCATCGGCTCTATGAACAGGCGAAGAGAGCACAATGTCCGGTTAACAGAATGCACCCATATTACCGATAATAAATATATACTTCCAAAAAATACTTTAATTTACTACTCACCACAAGAGAAATGACATTGGACAGCGATCGTTGTATCATGTCTACAAGACAAAATGTTTCACCAGAGAGGTTGTCTATTTTAGAGACAAGATTTCCCATCTCAGTCATTACGTTTCGTTCTAACTCGAGCTTTCCACTGCCATATGTATTCAGACCTTGAAGAAAATATTTCTTTAAAACTTTGTGTAATTCGCCTGATGAAAATCCTGTCGTCTGTCCGTTCGACCGGAAGTACTCCCCGTAGAAAAGTTTGGGCCTGTCGTTCATGCAACGTTTGTAAGCTTCGCTCGTAAATGCTTTCTTAACCAGTTCAGCTGAATTAAGAACAATGGCAGTATCCGACAACATTTTAATCTGAAATAGATTTCCGAATTGCTTCACATATTAAGAAAGTTGATTCGGCATTGTTGCTTCATCGAATTCGAAAACACACCCAACCAAGGGTAATCCTTTAGGTCCCGGTAGAACATTTCTTGTTCCGCTATTATTTCTTTTCCCAAAGAAAAAGATTGTAACAATTCCAACTACTACGATAAATAATACCATGAACATTTTGCACAGTAATGACAGTCGATAAGTCTTATGCGTTATGGAATGTTTGCCGGTACATGTTTTAGTTGGACTAGTTTCAATATGAACCTTATCACATAGGGTGTGTTCGTAACGCACTGTTCTGTGTTCCAGAACATAGAACAGCGTTACGAACACTTCGGAACAGTGTTCCGGAACTGTTCTATCTGTTCCCAAATAAAAGGTGGTGCAGCCAGAACAGGTCACGTGATTACAACAACAACAAGACAACCGGAAACTTCACGAAATGTATTATTCTGATCACCTTGGCAATAGTATGTCAACGGGATAAAACGGAAATTACCGAACTTTTACAATGGGAAATTTTCTAGTGGCATTTTTCGTCCACCAATATAACGGCTGAAACTAACAATATCGGCCACCTTAAAATTTTTATTTCTTAATAATATTTCTTTAAAATCATTTTTATTATTGTTACTTCCTGTTCTGTTCCTGTTCCGTTTTGTTCGTAAGTCGTTTGGAGTGGAACACTGTTCGGAACAGTTTAATTCTGTTCGTAAGTACTTGGCACAGGAACAGTTTGGACAGTGTTCTGCACAGGTCTTACGAACACACCCATACTGTCCTAATTTTTACATCAGTTAACTCTTATTCGTTATTGACCGTTGGTGGTACATGTTTCAGTGGTACTAGTTTCAAAATGAACCTTATGACACACTGTCCTATATTTAGCGCATTAAGATAACACACTTATTTGTCAAGTTCAGTTAGCTGCGGCTAATTAAACATTCGCGAACACACGCATACATTGCGTATAACTTAAGTAAAATTATAACCATACTCGAGTATCAGAAAACATACTTGATTTATCAAACATTTATAACATATAAACGTCAATGTTTATACAATGATTTAGAACAGAAAGCATATTGTTTATAAAATATGGTTTTGTATAATAAATAGTTTGTGAATACAAGGGTACTTTCATAATGAACGCAACTGTTAACAACCGTCTAAAATATGCATATCTCGAAAAGATTATTTCACTGGTGGACATATAGAGTCTAAAACACGTAAAGATGAGTGCCGAGGAAATTTAATGGTGTTTTGGACATAAGTGGGTTGTGCATCCACACTATCTATTTTGCCATGCCATGTAGGGATTTTAGAATGGATATGATCGGGCTAGGACTTCCCCAAAATGTGGGTTGTTGTTTTGGGTCAGAAAGTTTTTCTATGATACAGTAGACTGCGATTGGCTGGCAAATATTTTATTGTCATCGTAAGAATATCAAATACAATGAACAATTATTCAAGCTAGAGAAAAAGTTGTTTCTCAGTATGACGTAATAATTTGACGTCAGTGTGTGTCGGACTTGCCTACCATGTGTATTAGTAATAATATGAACTAAGGCACCGCCTAAATGAGGGATTAAATACACTTTGGATATCTGCTAAGCTATGTTTCAGATAGAAACTGACTAAATATGAGTTGAATTTAGATGTTATAAAATATACGAAGAAAGTTATTGATCAGCAACTGATCACTTTTCCTCTTTAAATTTAAGACCAGAAATAATAATTATTCAAAATTTTAGATTGGCTATGTATCTGTGGTTTATGTTTGGAATAAGTATAGGCATCCCTAACCTGGAGTTTTACCTATATTATACTGATTTGTTATACATTGCAACGTTACGTCGTGAGTCTATTTGACGTACTTTTGGTATGACGTCATTTCCTGTTATTTGTGACGTCATGACATCATGTCTTGTATTGGCGCCGTGTATCCAGTACAGTAGCGTATTTCTTACTTCCCTTTGTTTTTTTAAACAGTTTGTTTTATTTATTGAATATTTTTAAAGACGGTTATAATTCGAAAGAAAATGATAGGGGGCAACCGTTTACAGATTATCTTTTTTTCATTTTCAAAGGACCATTCACCTCGGAAAACTGCCTGAAAGTTTTGACCGGAAATAACTTTTTCTGAAAGCATTAGTACCTGCAGAGACTCGACGAAGATACGCACGTGGACATTATTGGTATGGGTATTTACAATAGCCAGCTTCGCTGGCTATTTAATCCCCTATAAACTATATTTTATGCGTCGATACAGTTCATGAAATTCCGGATACCTGCTTCGAACATAATATATTATCAGTAAAAGCTTGAAACGAAAGAATTGAATATATTTGTGTAATGAGCAAAGTACAGGATGTACTGAAACAATCCTCGTATATAGTCGTGCTTTCATCAAGATTACAGCCATTGTTTGTTGTCATGTTCGTTTCTTTGCTACGCATCTTAACTCTCTCACTCGGATAATCAACGAAGTTTGGAAAATATCCTTGTTTCTAGGATCACATGATACACTTTCACCTGGGGGAAATTCGAAGGTAAATCTCTGTAACATGGTTGCGAGATACAGGAAATATCTCGAGCGTGCGAACTTCTGACCTGTACATATTCGAGGTCCAGTCCCAAATGGTATCAAACTGGAAGAAAATGAATCTCATATTATCAATCTTCCAAAACGATTCGTCATTTCATGCGTACATCCATTACATATGTTTTCGTCCGTGTGTATGCGTTTACACAAAACATTTAATCGCTGGTATAGTAGAAAAAGGTCTTAAGTACAAAAACGAAAATTTCTATTAAACAAGATAAAACATCACAGAAAACCACTTTTTATTAATCGAAAAACTTTTCCAACTTCAGTTTGATGAAAATAAAGTGTTTCTATTTTCAAGAAGATATGCTATTAACAGTGCTTTTGGGGCTGATATTAAATAAAATACGTTTGGTTCTTATAAGGTCTTAAAAAGCGCTTACGACTTCTCATTCAAAGTCATTTGCATGTATTAACTTTATAAGAACAAACTTTAACGGCTTACTTCTGAAGAAATGCATGATCATTTGGTAGCAAGTCTCCATTTTTGTCAAGGAATCTCTCTGGTCGGAAGGTCCACGGATCTCCCCATACTTTCTCATCATGATGGATGTGCCAGACATTTACCAGTATCTGAAGGAAAGAATGAGATAACGGGTGCATGACAGATACAAAGATTGGATGCATACTCTATTGTGTTAAAACATCGCTATCGATAGAACATTACACCTCTAGAACAGATTTTTATGAATAAAATATTTTAGATGCAAAACATTAGGATAAATATTTCTGCATTTTGGGGTGTACGTTTTTCCAAAATATGTACAATGGCAACATACACCTATGAATATACATCAATATAAGTGAACGCGAGACAGTTTTCCTTTGTGTATGTCTGCAATTATTATAGCATAATTACACTTGTGTTGTTCTACAATAGTCATATGATACCTACAAGTGCATTTATCTACAGTAATAGCCTACCTACGATTGCGTTTATCTACGATTGCAGCACATTTACAACCTTGTCCGTCAACAAATATAGCTAAAAGGTACTTACCGTTGTGTTTGCTTTAATGTCAAACCCTTCAGATTCAACGTCTTGGTTACATTTGTGCGGAAAACCTAATGGACCAACGGAAATGTAACGATGCGTTTCCAATTCAAATGCTTTCAAGTAAACACATCGCTCCCTGTCTGCAAACTTCGGGTACCTGTCACGGCCTATCACGCGGTCCTGTTCTGATTGGATTTTCATTTGAATCTCAGGATAATTCATTAAAATCACAAACGAATCCAATACCGCTGAGGTTATTGTGGTTATTCCTGTAAATTAAACAAGAGCTATGACTGAAGATATAACTCCCAGATTATTGTCTGGTACAACTATGGTAGCATCAGAGTCTCATGAAGTTTCATTGAAATATCGATGGCTTAGAATGAAAAGGTCGTAACTACTACTTACTACCTTATAAGACTCATACATATTTGAAATCTACTTCACAAGGCGCTTTTTTTGAGCCTATTTTCATGAAAATCTGAAATTGTCATGTTGACCAAAATGAAGTTTTAAAAACTTGTTTTCCCATAGGTAAATAGTAAATCACAGACAGTTTTCTCTTATTTTCTCAATATATCGATTTTGTTGTTACGAACTTCTCATTCTAAACCAGCGATATGTTGACCCTGTGAAACAGTCCGATCATTACAGGCCATCGATATTCACAGCTAGGATTGGTTATAATGAACCATGTCAAGTTATATTTGAAATCTAACCAATCGCTGCGTTGGAACACAATAAAACAACACTTTATGTAATTCCGTAAATGTTGATTCGAGAATTACTTTTTCCAGCATATATGCATTAAAATGTACGAAAATACAGACTGCAAAATATTGATCGATTTAAGCACTTTTACAAAACAAGTGTACCTCCATTTTAATAAAATGCACTCATAAAATGTATACACAGTTAAAGATATTTAATTGATTTTTATGACAATATGGCGTCGCATACCAGCATCCACGGTTTCGGCAAATTGTGAAATGATGTGACGATCTTCTAGAATAAATCCTTTGTCGTTTCTGTTATGGTTCTGTTGTATATCTATATAGAAGTCGGCGAGTCCACGAACCACTCCTGGTTCATACGTATCCTGTCAGAAAACAAGTAATTATGTTGTTTCTCTTATTCATAAAGTTATGTACATTTGTATGCATACGTTTCATGTCAGTCGTAGGTGATTGTTATAATGATAAAACGGAATTATTATCAATGGGACTGGTCAAGCGAACGCACAGTTCCTTGTTTTAAAGTTTCAAACAACAATTTGGTCAAATATTTGACTGAATCTTATTCCTGGTGTCAGAACCACACAGATGGTGATTTGTCAAGATTCAGACCCACGATGAAACATAAACCAGAAACACCATCAAAATGACGGTTTGCTCTTCAAATGCTTGATAATCTTTCCATGTTCACATTATTGGTTTTGGGTCGAACCGTATTTGCAAATACAATAAACAGCGAGTATCCTAGTATATTACTCGATACGTGTATTTATTTGGATGACATGAAATGACCATTTGTAAATGTTCTAGCACAGATAATATACTTGCCTTTTGCTGATACCAATATCGCTGAGCTATTTTTCTGTCGAGTCTCTTCACAAGTCGATACAGCCGGCCATATTTTCCAGGTAGTAATCTCAAGATTGGAAAATTTGACAAGATAAAGTTATGATAAGAGCTGGTAAAAAATTCCATAGCATGAACGTGTTCCCAAAACATGTCAACATCCGAGTCGTCATCAGTAATAGTTTCACCAGACAACTGCAAAAATATATATACGATTGATAATGTTGATGGTTAATGAAGGGAAATAAGTGTTTGATTTACGACCATTGCATGCATCTAAACGTTTTTAGATTACAGCTATTTGATGTTCGCTTTTAACTTAATAAACATACAAGGTGCAGCAGCATATGGACGAACGGACGAACTGATTGAAGGACGCGCAATCTCCAGATAACATCATTGATCCACTTTAAGAAGATACATGTATATATAAGAAGAACACCACCAACGAGTTATGGACGTTCGGCTTTATGGTACTTAAATTTTTAAGTAAAAAGGTAAATCACTTCTTCAAAATCTTTGATTGATTTCTTAATTGGGTCAACACTTCCTCTATGTGAGTGGAGTTTGAAGCCAATACTGTCGATAGATAATGAAAGTGGTGACATAAATCATAATTCCAAGTTTGAGATAGGCAATAACTTCATCAAATCTATGTACAGATTTACCTGATCTTATCTACAGAATGGCAAATTAGCTTAAAATCAAATACCAAAGTTACATCCTCTTGTTCATACAATGAGATTATAACCTGATTAAGTATCTCAAAATTCAAGGCAATTGATTTCATTGTAATTTAAATTGTGATGTTTTCCATAAGTGTTCAAAGTTTCTAAGTATTAGTCGAAACAAGGGCATTTAACTCTGGTATAAGTAATACAATGTAATCGGGATCGGCATCTTTGTAATGAATTGACATTTCTAAGAGAAAAAGTTAACTAATGTCCCCGAAGATGCCTATACCTACAAAAGCACTGACGACCTCGTTTCGACTATAGACATGTTTGCCATAAAAATCGTGCACGTTTAGGTGAAAACTAATTACAGATTAATCTTCTCGAACGTTTGTTATAAAATATGCTCGACAATGTTAATATGGTGATGTGATAAAATGAATCCGTCTTTTGTTGTCTTTTTCTAGATTCGATTAAGAAATGTTGTTTTCTAAAAAGACAATTTATGACGGATCCTATTTTTTATGCAACTTTAAACTATTACGAAATCTGTAATAAAATAATTTCATGTTCTACTTACCATTAGGGAGATAATATTGGACATTGATCGCTGTACGAGATCTACAAGACAAAATTGTTGACCAGAATTGTTGTCTAATTTCGAGACAATGTTTTCCATTTCAGTCATAACGTTTCGTTCCAAATCTAGCTTTCCACTGCCGAGGGTGCTCAAACCTTGGAGATAATATTTCTTAAGAAGTTTCTGTAATTCGCCCGATCCGAATACTGACGTCTGATGGCTTGATCGGAAGTACTCCCCAAAGAACATGTCAGGTCGGTCGTTCATGTAATGCTTGTAAGGTTCGTTGGTAAATGCCTTCTTGACGAGGTCAGTTGAATTAAAAACAACAACAGTATCTGCTAACAGTTTAAACTGAATCAGATCTCCGAATTTCTTCGCATATTCGGAGAGTTTGCTCGGCATTGATGATTCATCGAATTCAAAAATACATCCGACCAAGGGTAGTCCTTTAGGTCCAGGAAGAATATGTGCATTTCTGTTTTTATTTCTCTTTCTGAAGAAATATATCGTACTAATTCCAACTGCTAGGAGTACTAGTTCCACAAACATTTTGCACGGAAAAGACAGCTTATCCTCGCGCACAATGTTGTTTTACTGCAAACGTTTCATTTAGTCCCGTGTTAAAATAATAATATATTAATCTCGTTTGCACCATAGAACTTTTTAAACTACAAATGTATGTGATAATAACACTTAATTATGTCTAACATAGTCTAGTGACGTTTGAAACTTTTGAAGTTTGTGAATAGGTGTGTTTTAAAAACCAGTTTGACTATTTTATGATCAATTTGAGATAGTAGATAATAATCATTTGGTAAACCACCAGTGCAGCTAATATTTTACTACTTGAGGACTCAATTGGGTTATCCCCCAGTTTATATAAAAACAATTACGTGTAAATGGTATTTTGCAACTAAAGTATACAAAATTGAGAATCATGATACGACAAAACATATGATGCATTAAAGAGGCATTTCCTATAACTAGCATATTTTTCACTACTTTCACATTTCATGAGCTAAATGTACAAATCACTATCAATAATCAAAATTTGTCAGAAGAAAGTGTGCGCAAATATGTCTCTATAGTGTCAAAAATATGGTCAAATCAGCAATAATAATTTATCGCTTCCAGCGACTTATTATTATGTGGCCGAAGAGAAACAACTCTTGACTATTTTGGCTCGTTACGGAAATATATTTTTCTCGGTAATGTGTGGGAGCTTTTTGTTGAAGATTTGAGGAGTTTAATCAATAATGGTTCTCATTTAATGTATACTATTCCTGAATCGATTTAAACGATCAAGGTTATAAGGGAACGCCTCTTTAATATATTGTGAGAAGAAATTTACTGGAGCATGTGTAGTTTTTGAGTGAACTTTTTCAAATTAGATGTTACGAAGTAATTTTAAAATAGTATACACATACTACATGGAGATTAAAAAAGTTATTATTTGAAAAGTTATTATTTTTTCTGTTTAAAGTTGTATGATTGTTCATGCGTATTTTGTTAGCTGTGCAAAATGATAGGATATCCGTGCAAATAAAGCGAGAGGGGGTGTCTTTTCCTGACAATTCGTGTTGGATTGTTATTTATGCTTATCAAGCATAGTGTTCAGTGGATGTCATGTTTTCAAGCGGCAGCTTTGCTTAAATTGTGGTTCTCTTTCACTAGGCGTTGTCCCGTTTTTAACTTCAATAATAACGAAGTAATTGTTATACACCAGTGTTGACTTAACTATGATGGTTGTCCCAATGTACAGGACATGGGAGGTACATAAATGATGAATATCCAAAACACATACGTATTTAACTATTTATTGACATAATAAAGTGGTAGTTACGACCTTCTCATTCTAAGCCAGTGATATGATAGGGATAAGATATGTAGCACTGGATACCCAATTGATGCCTATGCAAAAATGAAGTCAAAAGTGGACATAACGTACACCTGTTTGGACCAACATGTTGTCCACCTAATCAAATATACTATTGCTATTTGTATTTGTTTAGATACAAGCATATTTGTATTTCAAGCTTCCTGTTATTATTTCATCATTTCCACCATTTGCTCATGCCATATATGTGTTTATACTTTTTACGGACGTTTTTACTGTTATTATACGATATATTTACTCATAATTATATCCAGGGAACTGACATCCTCGATTCAATAAGACATGTTGTCTCAGTGCAGCATATTTTGCAACGCACCCATATATACTTAACAGTATAAGCCAATATATACAACATTTCCATACTTTGCTATATGGCCCCTTTCGGGACTTTGTTTTGTGGTTGTGTAGTATTTGTGTCAAAAAGCCAATCAACCACCTTAGATGCACTCCATTTATTGTCATTTTTAAAACACTCTTACACAAAGTCGTCCTTTCAGTCGTGTGTTCATATTCGTTGCTTAGCTATGAATCTTAACGATTTCACGCGAATTATCAACGAAGTATCGAAGATCTCCAAATTTCTTGGGTCACATGAAACACTTTCACCCGGGGGAAATTCGAAGGTCCATCTTTGCAACATGGATGCGAGATAAAGGAAATATCTCGTCCGTGCGAACGCCACACCTGCGCAAATACGAGGTCCCGTTCCGAATGGTATCAAACTGGAAACAAAATTAAACCCGTATTATTAAGACGAAAAACAATGTTCCTTCTTTTGTGCGTGTGTGTATGTATGCAAACTTTCGTTAGACTTATATCGTGTAATAACGTAATTTTTTCACTCATAATAGGGTTGATTGACCGTTCAATCGTTCTTAACTTAAAGCCAACACAAATCGAACACACATCAAATATGCTACCACACCATAACACTAAATAATATTTACCTCTGAAGTAATTTATGTTCCTTTGGTAGCAAGTCGCCATTTTCATCAAGGAATCTCTCTGGTCGGAAGTTCCAAGGATCGCCCCAAACTTTCTCATCATGATGAATGTGCCAGGTATTGATAAGTATCTGAAGAAAACGAAAACAGGTAAATTACATATCGATGGCCTAGAACCAGAAGGTCGTACCTACGTCTTACGACCTTATGAGACTCATATATATTTGAAATCTGCTTCACAAGGCGCTTCTTATGAGCATATTTTCATGAAAATATGAAATTGTCATGTTGACCAAAATGAAATTTTAAAAACGTGTTTTCCCATAGGTAAAGAGTAAATTACAGACAGTTTTCTCTTGTTTTCTCAATATATCGATTTTGTACTTACGACCTTCTCATTCTAAGCCAGCGATATATAATATATTATATACAAAGTAATACTACAAGGTACATTGGTATCTAATTAATATCCCTTTTATAGAGACATTCCATTTTCCCATTGTGCTTATTTACAATTATAGCATACTTACAATTGTGTTTGCTTTAATGTCAAACCCTTCAAATTCAACATCTTGTGTACATTTATGTGGAATACTTAGAGGTGCCACTGGAATGTAACGATGTGTTTCCATTTCAAATGCTTTCAAATAAACACATTTCTCCCTATCGGCAAACGTCGGGTACCTGTCACGGCCTATCACGCGGTCAAGCTCAGATTGGATTTTCCTTTGCATCTCAGGATAATTCATCAAAATCACAAATGAATTCGATATTGACGATGATGATGTGACTATTCCTGTAAATTAAACAAGAGTTATATCGAAATGAATGGATGAATAAACCACATATAGTGCCTAGTAGAACAATGGCTGTTTCAGAACTCATGTATTGTGAAATTTCATAGATTAATGTTGAAAAGAAATTACTCTGTGAGCCGATAACAAATGTGTTAGGATTGGTATTGGTGACCATGTAAAGTTCCTTTGAGATTTACCTAATCGCAGCATAGGACAAAGTAAAAAAAAATATTCAAAGGAAACTTCATGCAATTTCGTAAATATTGATTCGAGCTTGACCTATTTGTAGGCGATATGCAAAAAGTCAGGATTAAAAGATACTATAGTTGATTCAAAGATCTCTGTCACAACCGCGTAAACAAACATTCAACCCGGTCGATTAATACAGGTTTCTCAGGATTAAATTCTACCATCATAAATACACTTATATGATTAACACTCTTACGGTCCTAAAGCGTAGTGATTATACTTACTGCATTTAGCTATTCAGGCATGGAAAATTCTGGCGGTTTTGACAGACATCTTTGAATCAACAATAGTAGTATACAAAATATTGACCGACAAGCCTTGTTAACAAAAGAGATGTAACACCAGATTAATAAAATACATTAGCATAATGTATTCTAATCCTACAAAATTTTTAAATAGATAGTCATGACAACATGACATCACATACCAGCATCCACAGTTTCGGTAAATTGTGAAATGATGTGATGATCTTCTATCTTAAAGCCTTCGCTGTTTTCGTTATGTTTCTGTTGTGTATCTATGTAGAAGTCGGCGAGGCCACGAACCTGTCCTGGTACGTACGTCTCCTGCCATAAAAGATGTAGTTCTGTCGTTACTCTCATTCATATTTCAATATATATTACAGCTACCAAACAAATGATAGATCACAGGCAAAAATAACACTCTAAATTTGTATATGCGATAATTGGAGAGCTATCATAGTTCCATTAACCAGGCGGTGATCTTTCGTAAGGTTCGGTAATCTGAAAAGATTGGCCTGCCCTTAAATAAAGGGCCGAATCACAAAAAGAGAGTGAGCCGTTCTCCAGGAAAACCGGACTTAGTGACAAAATTACGAAAATCATGATAATACATCGTTAGAAAGACATTACTCTTACGAACACTTTCTGAAAATTTGAACGAACAATTACATGAATTAACGAAGTTATAGACATTTGAAACTAACCACTCCCGTGTTTTTGAGAATCAAGATACATGTAAGTCAAACAGCGAAACAGACTGAGACTTCGGATTCAAATCGATTAAGAATTTGAATTAAAACACCATTAAAGGTTTGTTTGCTTGCCCAATGACTAAGAAAATCCCTTTACCGTGTAAAGAACAGTGTAAGAGATGAACAAAATATGTCATTTTTGCTAAACGAAAAGTATCAATCACTAACAAAGGATATGAGCTCCACAAGAAGACATGTGAGCAAGTATCCCTTTTGATAATTGGAATGTTACAAGTTCTAGTTCGCTTACGTTATCAGGTTTGTAATCCCAGTTCTTTTTTCAAAGGGAGGTAATGAATGTTTTCCCCAAATCCTTCGTAGTAAGTTTGATCAATCAAATTATACTGAAATTCCCATATCATGTTGCATATAAAACCAGAAATACTGTTAATAACTTGTAAAGAAAGAAAACTTTTTTGTTTAGATTTTTAGTGATGAGGCCAGTCCTGATACGTCAGATACTACTTCCGAACGGCTTTTCTATTAGTTAGACCCAAATTCGTGCGCGTCTAGATGAACGATACAGAATTATGTAGTATTGTTGAATGGAATACCAAGAAATAATTTTGAAACAAATAAAAATCGTTTTTTGTCAACGTTTTGTAAATTACATGGATCTAAATCACAGAAATAAATCATACTTTGAAATTTTCTTGTTCCGAGTTGCGTGAATGTCGTCGAACTTTTTTTGGATAGGTGAAAGACACGTGTTTTTGGTCCTCAACACTTCCTGTTGAGTGATGACTAAAGAAGTCGATTCAAAAATCGCGTTCCAAAAAACCACTGTATATTTCTAGTATACAAAATTCACTTGCCTTTTGTTGATACCAATATCGTTCCCCTATTTTCCTGTCAATTTGTCTTACACGTCGATACAGTCGGCCATATTTTCCGGGTAGTAATCTTAGGATTGGAAGATTTGACATGACAAAATTATGATAGGAGCTTACAAAAACTTCTGCGGCTCGAACGTGTTCCCAAAACATGTCAACATCCGGGTCATCATCAGTTATACTTTCACCAGAAAACTGGAAAACAAACGATATTATTTTTGTGGCTAACAACAGGGACAAGACATGTCTACATGTACAGTTGCTTCGGGTAATTCTGTGCATCGGGTAATTCTGCGTACCTTAACTTTCTATTTTTTACATGCTTTGCTGGGTCGTTTTCCTTCGGCCTTCCAGTGTTTTTGTAGTTGTGTGTTAAAGAGTATGCTTAATGTGTAATAACGGAAGCTTGGATGACGAGTTTCATTTCATTATTATTTGTAGTAAGTACCAAACCCTGCGAAAAAGTTACATAAACACATACTACTACACATACTACTGGCATAAACCCAGTATGTTTAAATTAATACAACTGTACACCTTTAATAATGATACACACTTAAAAAGACTGTCATTGTATCTTCAATGTGCCTTGAAAGTACGTAGTAACATACTTTCTTCTTGATTACCATACATAATCTGCTGACTATTGATCATGTAATATTATTGTCATAATGTATATTGTGTTTTGATCGTGTTGTATGAGTAATATATGCTTTTTCTGTGAATATATAACATGTAGTTTTCAAATTCAAATTCAGTATATCCCTTTAGCTACAGCAAATTTGGGACATATATTGTTTGTAGACGTTCATTAACTGAATCTTGATTAGTATTGCAGCTCCATCTATCACATTTTATGGTTGCAAAGGTGTCATAAAACATTAAAATTTGATTGTAAGTTTAAGATTTGCGCAAATGCTTTGATAAAACAGTACCCTGGTCCTGTGTAATTAAGGGGTTAATGAAAAATACAGAATTTTATCACATGACTTTCCTTGTATCCAGGTTAGTATAGCCAGTACGTATAAAGTTATACGTACCACGTGTAGTATAAGGTATTGAGTTTTTCCAATAAATCAATGCATAGTTTGCGTTTTTAGTGTCATATGATAAAAAGAATCTATCACTCGTTGTCAATTGATATATTTATATTAAACTCGTTCAGGAAATATTATTGAGCTCGCCAGAGGCTCGCTTAATAAGATTTCCAAAACTCGTTTAATATAAATTTATATCAATTGACAACTCGTGATAGATCCTCTATATCTCGTTCGATCAGTGCCTATTTATTGTCCGCTACCAGGGTTCAAAGCAAATTTGTTTAGAGTTTCTTGAATCGTCGCCCTAACTGAGTGATATCATATCACAATCTGGTTAATCAGATTATCATTCAGCTATGTGACATCACTCAATGCAGGCGACGATTCTAAGAACTCCAAATAAATCAAAATTAAAAGCCGAAATTGACCGTTTAGTGTGGGGGTATTATCTACATACTTATTTGTTTTTAAAATTGCAAGGTCCGGTGGCATAATCGTAATGTAATTAAAAGTGACCGTCTTTCGCCGTCTTCGTTATGAACACAGTTCTTTTCTATAGACTATTATTAGTCGTTTAAAAATATTTATCTTCAAAGACATCTCCTTACGGATGTTATATTTTTCCGTAAAAAAGGTATGAGAAAATCCGACAGGGAAGGTAGCACTCAACCCAACCAGCCGTGCACAGAAATCAGAAACACCACGACACAACTACCCTGAGCAGTGCCCACAGAAACCCATGCAAAAACGGCGACCAAATAAAGTCAAACTGAAACGAAATTTCAAATAATAAAGTGTTACTCACCGCCATAGAAATGACATTGGACAGTGATCTCTGTATAAGTTCTACTAGACAAAATGCTTGACCAGAAAGGTTGTCTATTTTAGTCACAAGATTCCGCATTTCAGTCATAACGTTTCGTTCCAAAGCCAGCTTTCCAGTACCGTATACGTTTAAGCCTTGAAGGTAATATTTCTTCAAAACTCTTTGTAGTTGGCCCGATCCGAATAATGCCGTCTGGCTGTTCGACCGGAAGTAGTCACCAAAGAACATGTCGGGTCTATCATTCATGTAACGCTTGTAAGGTTCGTCCGTACATACTTTCTTGACCAGATCAGCTGAATTAAGTACAACAACAGTATCCGACAACAATTTTAACTGATACATATCTCCGAATTTCTTCACATATTCGGAAAGTTTACTCGGCATTGTTGATTCATCGAATTCGAGAACACACCCGACCAAGGGAAGTCCTTTCGGTCCAGGTAAAACATGTGCTTTTCTGTTTTTATTTCTCCTCCTAAAGTAATATATCGTAAAAAGTACGACTGCTAGGACAACTAATTCGCCGAACATTCTGCACAGTAATGATAGCTCTTCCTCGCGTACAGTGTTGTTTTACAGATTATATCGTAACAGTGGTTTTATAACCCTTGTTTAGAAAAACAATCACGTGTCAACACCACTCAATCATGTCATGTAGGAATCTAATAACTGCTTTGAAAAATAAACGTTTGTAGTTTAAGAAAGAAATGGAATTAAAATACCAGTTTGACGATTCATAAACTAATTAAGGCATTACATCACAGTTGGACTAAGTTAATTGGTACATTAGTACAGCAGAAAATGCAAAATAAAAACTTGAAAAAGACGTTAAAACAAATCATGTTTTAGGCAACCAATCAATTATGCAAAACGATTACCTAAACGTGAACAAATATTTGCGTCATAAGTCAAACGATTGACAGAATTCTCAGCCCGGTTTGACATGAACGGGACAGTACTATTCGATCGTATTTCTTTAATAAAATTAATACATTGTAGTTTTGTTATTGTACAAAATCATTAAATATTGTATCACAAGAATTCGTAGGCAAAACAAAACGATAATAGGAAATTCGGACAGAGGGGGAAGCACTCTACTTAAACAGTTAAGCACAGAAAACAGTAAACATCACACAGCGCAAATTATACACGACAGAACGCCCACAACACAACTGAATTACAAAATGAACTTAGCCACCGAAAGACCAAGTACCAGCGTTTAAAAAGTTGAAATGCCTATTTTCAGCTATAAAAATATTCCAGCGTTTAATATAGGTGACAAAGGGTGATAATGTCTGCAGCCTGACCAGAACTCGAACTGATCATTCGCTTACATGTGAATGTGTCTCCCGAATGAAGTATCTGACCGCACACACTCCCTCACCCATATAATGAACAGGTTCAGACTGTTGCACATATACTGTGACATCAGTAAGAAAACAACTCTAAAAATAATAAATTATTTTCTTTTAAGGGAATTCATTTTACATTCATTTACTGTCCGTTATGTTTGATATTTGTTCTATTTTGAGTAAACTCATGATGAATTTACCAGCCACGTAAAACACATCCATCTAGTTTTTAACGTATGCTCAAAGGTTTTAATTATTCACTAATGAACACGCATACAAATTTGACAAAATTGATTGCAATTGATGACTTTAAGTGTATGAATAATTTAAATAGTGTTACACATTACATACACCATGCACGTCATTTTGTCCCACTTATGCTAGTACTTGAACAGTGTTAAACATCCGATAATTTCATGCATTCAAACACTTAATTAAATGTCTACATTCAGCCGCGAGTTTACTATTCTGATGTATTATACTTGTAATTAATGGTTTAAATGTCACGATATCTGTGACTGAGAATAGATATGAAGCGGAGTACATGTATTGACCAAAAACAACATGTGTCTTCTAAAAAATAAAGATGTGGCAATGTGTTTATCCAAAAACGATAAAGCATAGTACATGTACTGTGTGCTATGTTTTCCTTTTTAGAACAGCACATGTCATGTAACCGGTCGCTGACACATATTGCTTAGCGAATGTCAAATGCCTGCTAGTCTAGATATTTCTTAAATAGCTGTGTGTTTTTCCGTACATACCCCATTGATAGTGTTTATGGCGAAATAACCTCAACATCACGTTCAAACGTTAAACCCTCTTACTGACTGGGGATCATTACCGCGTATTATTCGAAACAAGGGCAAATAACTCTGGAAATAGTGAAAAAAAAATACTAACGTCTCCGCAGATAGTCGATATTTCTGACGGTTGTTTTGACACAGTACATGGTAAACAATGGATATTCCATTAAGGTCAATGCAATACAGATCTAAGTCAAATGCGACAGGGACGAAGTTTGTGTGGACCCAAAACAGTCCTAAAATTATCAGAATTAATCTTACTACATTTTGTACATTTGTATTTGTTTCGATACAGGTATTTCGGACTCCTTTTTTTCTAAATCATTTCCACCATTTGTCCCATGATATTAATGTGTTAATACTTCTTTCCGAACGTTGTTACTGACAGGGTGTATGATATATGTTCATTAATTTCCTATGAATTTGCAAGCTAATTTTAATAAGATATGTCTTCTCAGTGTGGCATACTAAGTATTTTACAAAATATTTTACAAAGTATACAATAGATATACAAACTTGATGAAATACAACAAGTCAATATATACAGCAGATACTTGTGAATTAATTGTGTAAAATAATAAATCTGGGTTTCTATAATAAGCAACCTACATGTAAGATACGCTCCGTTTAGTGTAAATGCTTTCTTGACCAGTTCCGTTGAATTTAGTACACAACTGTATCCGCCAACATTTAAACTGAAATAGATCCCCGAATTTCTTCACATATTCGGAGGGTTTGCTCGGCATTGTTGATTCGTCGAATTCAAGAACACATCCGACCAGCGGTAGTCCTTTCGGTGCAGGTAAAGCATTTGCTTTTATATTCTTATTTCTCTTCCTAAAGACACATATCGTCACAATTACAACTGCTAAGAGTACTAGCTCCACAAACATTTTGCACAGAAAGGACAGTTCGTCTCTGCTCACAATTTTGTTTAACTCCAAACTAGTCAATTCTACCAGGTTCAATAGAAACTGTATTTAGTAGATCAATTACTTTGGCATCTTAAACATTTAGAAAATACGTAATCGCGTTAATATCTAGTGCCCATTTGAAAACAACACTCGCTTGTGTATTGTAGGGCTTATTCTGAAAAAAAAACGTTTGAAGTTTATGTAGATCTATATACGGAATTTAACTACCAGTTTGGCAATCTATGAACAATTTGAGGCAATATAATTAAGCAAGGACGTCAGAAAGTGCCAACTAAGCAAAGTTTCACGTTTCATTGTCTAGTCATATTCTAATTCATCAATTATATAAAACATGTACCTAGCATTTGCGTTAAAAGTAAAATCGGTTCAAATCATGCTCAGTCCGACTGACATAAACGTGACAACACTATTCAATTGTATAACTTCAAGCAAGTTGTATTTTGTTATTGCGCAATAAAATTACATAATGTATCAGAATTAATTATAGGCAACACAAAGGTCTAACATGACGAAATAACACAAGAAATAGAAGATGCCTTATTTGTTCCATCTTTTCTTCCTTGTCGCTGCAAAATCTACGTTCCGTGTTTAGTTGTATCCTTCCAATGTTGTTGGTGACAGAGATTCATTATCAAAAACTTTTGAATATTAGTTTCTTACACATAAAAAACGATTGATTTGTTTTTGTTATTTTATTTCATTAAATGCGCTAGGGGTTAATAATGGGCTGGATATAGGGACAGCTGAGCTTATATTCTATTCTACAATTGAGTCATCCTCCATTTTTTTGGCGGGGACTTGGACTATTAATTGTTTCTTTTGTTTATGTGTGGGCATTTCTCTGTGTAGTTGTGTTTAGATGTGCTCGGCTGGTTAGGCTGAGTGATACTTTTCCTGTCTGATTTCCTCGATAAAAACCGGTATAACACCAGCCAAGGAAAGATAACTGTGGTCGACTCGAAAACACATCCAATACAAATGGGACAAATAGTTGGATATGCATACCTTTTTTTTAAAAAACATAAGCTCATCACATGTGACAGCAAATTTTAAACGGCACAATGACAACAACACCAAGAAACAAGCAAATGAACTTACATGCTAAAATATAAAGTTTCGGTTGTCCCAATGTTGAAAGTCCCAGCTGTTAAAATAATCAGTTTCAGCTATAAAGATACCACATAAGTATTCTAGCATGAAATAACCACTGATTCTATAAATTACTAACTAGAATTCACAACAAAATATGGTATTTTCTAATCAAAATTGACGAACAAGGGCTGTATGTACATTTTTGTAGATCCTGGTTACTCTTTTCCGTCTCTTTTTCCTAATACATGTAATCAGTCCTGTCTTTGTTGTTCAGGGTTTATTTACACGACATGTTAGCCATCGACCTCCAAACAACAACGGGATTTTTGGGCTTTTATTTATTTCGTTGGATTATGTGTGGACATTTTTCCATGTTTTGTTATGTTGTGTTGTTACTGTTTTCTGTGCTCAGTTGGTTAAATTAAGTGCTACATTTCCTGTTCGATTTCCTCACATCTTTTTACTTGCAACATATTTATAACCGTAAATCGCTTATTGGCCCATCTTTCCTTATGAGAGTTCCCGTGCTATCTAATTACAACAAACAGCAAACAGACTTGGATCTCGAAGCTTAATGCTTATCTCTTATGTCTTATATCGTTAAAGAACTTTAATGATAAAAGTGAAGGAGATCCTCCTTTCATACAGTTGAACAGCCGGGGCCCTTTGCTTGCATCCCGACTGAGCTCACAGGTAACTGTAGAATTGATAATTGTTTTTGTAAAATTTATATTTTTCTTTCAAGGTCCATTTGTACAGAAATTGACGAACCAGTCACTGTGGTACACTTTGTTTACCATAAAAACGGCCTTATTTATATCAATCATCTATAAAATGCTGTGGGTTAACATAAACATTTTATTTTTGTTTTATTCTTTATCAATGCCACAGTTATCTGTAACTAAGCTTACCTATATTGTGTACAGGTTCATAACGTGACACAGATTATGTAACACTAGTGAAGAAACCTAATCTAACAACCATTAAATTGTTCAAGCTCATACATTTTCCACAGCATTTAACAGCTCAGCATGTTTCATTTTGTGTTCTATTTTAAGTAAACATTACAAAACTCATCAGCCTAAAACAACCCAGATCCATCTTGTTTTTAACCTGTGTAAAATAGTTTTAACTTTTAAGTACTAGTACTCACTAACAATCGACACAGTCAATTTTGACAAAACATGCAAAAGTTGTTTCAAATGATGACTAGTAAAAATATCTAAATGTACAATTTGTTTGAATAATGTTACAAATTATTTTACAAGATGCTTGTACAGTTGTGTATAATGTGATTTCGTATGTGTTTAAAATGTAAATACTTGGTGAGGTCCGTGTTCCAAAGGTAAACACTAGGTGAGGATAATATTTATTGCAGATGCAGCCTGACTGGATATCGAAACAGAGACGCTTAGCCACGCGAATGATCTCCCTAATAAGCTATTTTGGCGTATATACACGTACATTCCCAAACCCGTATTATGAACAAGTTTCGATTGAGGCATAGCTATTGTAATACTTGCAAAGAAAACAAATATAAAAAATTATACATGTATTTCATAGGCTCAAGCAATTTTTACAGCCTTTTCTAACCCACCATGTCTTATTTTTGTTCTATTTGAAGAGATTGGGACGTAACTCAACAACCGCAGAAATCACACCAATCTTGATTTTTCTATCATATGTGCGATGGTTTTTAATTATTCACTAACAAAAGTCTTGCAATTGATTACAGATAAATATCTAAATGTACGAATGTATTTTTTACAAATTACACGCACCTGTTCGTCATTTTAACAAGTCATATGTGATTTCTTACACATTTTTGTTATTACAAAAATAGATACAATAATTGTGATTGAATATTTTTAACTGTATATGTTGAGACTCGTTTAATGATGTAACAAAAGTATGGTCCGGACAATATCCATTGAGGTGTCCCAAACTGTTCATGCTATGTGTGATCCGGACAATATCCATTGAGGTGACGCACACTTTTCATGTTATGTGTGGTCCGGACAATATGAATTGATGTGTCCCTAACTGTTCATGTTATGTGTGTATCGGACAATATCAATTGAGGTGTCCCAAACTGTTCATGTTATGTGTGGTCCGGACAATATCCATAGACGTGTCCCAAACTGTTCATGTTATGTGTGGTCCGGACAATATCAATTGAGGTGTCCCAAACTGTTCATGTTATGTGTGGTCCGGACAATATTCATTGACGTGTCCCAAACTGTTCATGTTATGTGTGGTCCGGACAATATCCACTGACGTGTCCCAAACTGTTCATATTATGTTTGATCCGGACAATATCCATTGAGATGTCCCACAATCTTCATGCTTTGTGTGGTCCGGACAATATCCAACAAAGTGTCCATAATTGTTCATGTAATGTGTGGTCCGGACAATATCCACAAAAGTGTCCCAAACTGTTCATTTTATGTGTGGTTCGGACAATATCCATCAGTGTCCCACGGAACAACCCAATGATTAACCACGGCATTCATGTCATTCCATAATTTTTTTGTTTTATCAGTTGCCACAAGTTTAGACTAAGATGGAATGTTGACATGGGTACGATTTTCATCAATATAGGAAATATATCACACCTCATATGGAAAGTCATTGAACCAATCTGGTCTCTAAACGCTTTTAATATCGTTACTTTAATCAAATAATGTATAATACTTTCTGTTTCATTATGGCACCGGCACCCTCTCAGGACTCTCGTGTTCATTCGAACACGTACCCCCGGTCAACATTCCATCTTAGTCCGAACGTGCGGCAACTAATATAACATATGGAACAACATGCGGGCGGGCAGTGGTTAATCATTGGGTTGTTCCGTGGGCTGTTGCTTTTTAGCACAAATCTGAATTTTTGGCAAAATCAATGATTTTCGAACCTCTCTTGTCGACTAGTATCCTCGAAAACTTGTTGTTTGTTTTGCACAAAGAGGGTGCCGATACAGCATTTTGCACAAAGAGGGTGCCGATACAGCATTTTGCACAGAGAGGGTGCTGATACGGATGGATATACACCGTGAGTCAACTGCAACGCACAGAGAGGATGTCGGTGCCACAACGAAACCGAAAGTAGACTGTGTTTACGTAATTTAATTAAAGTAACCATATAATATTATAAGCATTTAGGGACCAGATTGGTTCAAGGACATTCCATCTTAGATGCTAGATATGTCCTATAAGGACGAAAAAATCGTCTTTTAGTGTCATAAATATGACTCCGTGTTCATTTTAACAAGTACCCCTGTCAACATTCCATCTTAGTTTGACTTTATTAATTAATATAACAATTGAAACAGACCGTGGTTACTAGTAATCATTGGGTTGTTCCCCGGGCTATCGCTTTTTCAGCACAAATCTTCATTTTTGACCAAATAAATCATTTCCTTCCCTCTCCTTCCTCAAAAGTTATTGTTTTGCACAGAGAAGGTGCCGGTGCCAGCACAGAGAGGGTCTCGATACAGCGTTTTGCACACACAGAGTGCCGATACGGGTATACTCATACACCGTGTTCATTAAAGAACCGTAATCAAAACATCAATGTGTTTGAGTATTTTCACGAGTTACTTTCCTTGGATATAAAATGTTCGCGCTTATTGTGATATTGTATTACTAAATGGGTATTCCCACTTGTTGTCAGCAATTTGCAGTATTTTTAAACTATTAACAATTATAATACATATCGTTGGCTTAGAATGAGAAGGTCGTAAGAACAAAATCGATAATTTAAGAAAACAAACAATCAAACTGTATGAAAAATACTCTTTACTTATGGAAAAACTAACCTTTTGTACTTCAGTTTTGTCAACATGACAAGTTCCAATTTTAATAAAAATATGCTTATAAGAAGCGCCTGGTAATGCATATTTCAAATTTATATGTGTCTTATAAGGTAGTAATTTCCCATTCTAAGCCAGCAATGTCATCGACGTAAAGTTATGATATCGCAGTACATTTGGTTAAATAAAAACACCATAAAATGGTACGATGTGAAAATAACTGTTTGTAAGAGAATTCCACGCTGTTAATAATTGAACAGCTCATACAGCGAAAACACTTGCTAATCGTAAAAAAACTGAAAAAGCTGAAATCGGCATTATGTTTATCAAATTCCTTTTATTCCAATCCAGTTGTCTGCGCATCAGCTCAGTCAAAATTGAAGGTAACTGGTCAGTAGTAAACTTAGAAATAGATCAGTATAAAATAGAATGTTTAGACCGGTTGTGTTTTCGCCTCGCCTTTCTGCTTAGTTATGATGACTGGCGACTGATGACACAACCTCAAGAATCACCAATGGTTTACTTAAGGTTGGTGCTATTCAAAAATGTTTCTCAATAGAGAGTTTGGTCATTCTCGTTTTAAAGGAAACTAAATGCAGATGGAGTGTGCTTGTGGTGAGTTTTTGTTGAGGATTTATTATTGTAAATACCTTTAAATATTTAAATACCTGTTAAAACCTTTGAAATTTGGCCCGTTTCCACCTCGTATTGAATACATATAGTTGACCGTCTCTTACTTGAATAAATAACGGCATCTGTAAACATGTTTAAACATTTTATTGAACAGAGTACTCATACAACAAACACATATGCTTAAATAATTGATTGAGCAAAAATCAGTATACAACAAAGGCATATACTTTAACGAATCGGAACATTTCAATTTCAATCAGTAAAAACAACAACAGCAACGATGGACGAAGAGTGTTAGTCTGGCTTACCTTTCCTTTATCACTTCTCTAACATCGTAGTAAGCTAGGTACAAGACTGGGTGAGTCTTTGACAACGATTTCAATAAATAACAAAATTCAGTTTGCATATTCCCATTTTCTGCAATTTGCTCACACAAGACGACTATTAAAATCGTTTTCTGGAATAAAGTGAGCGTTTCTTTAGCAGCATATTGAAATGTGAACTTTTTTATTGATTGTTTTAATTTTGTTCACATTACAAATGTTTTTGCTCTTCCAACACTCAACTCGGGTTATGGTATAGCGACAACACTTGCTGACGTCATTGCTCGTCGCTAATTGTCCAAGTCCTTGTGCCGCTTTATTTATTCAAACTTTTGTCGCTTCAGCACTATTTCGACCAATCTGATTGGATATTAGACTGGTTCCGGTGAGTATGATCGCGCTGGACACGTGCGATTGTCTTACAATACGGGAACCAGTCACATTGTTTACGTTCATGGACTTATTTGATTTCTTCATGATGCAGTCATGTTTTCGTCCAGACGTACACGATCTACACCAGCAAACACCCAGAAGGAGAGGACCAAACTTTTTGCTCATAAGAAAGTAAATTATCGGATTCGTAACTGTTGATGACCTTGAGAGCAAAACCGAAATAACTCTGATTCTCATCGGAATACTTCGGACACCATGGTAAGCAGACCAAAGGGAAACAACTGCGTATGGCATCCAGCTCAACAAGAAGCCAAAACACATCGCAAACACAATCTATAAATAAATGAAACTGAAATATCAATAACAACCAAAATATATGATACAATCCAGTAAAGGAAAATAGAAAACAATTTTTTTGGTTCGTAAGGTGTTATATGCGAAACGTTTTTTTTTTTCGATTAGTTGGTTTCTTACATTTTGTAGAGAAAAGTAAAAACCAGTTAATTGGTTACGTATATCACGTACTAGTGCATATACTAGTACATCTATAAAATTATATGGAACAAATGCAATTCTTTCTAAAAATATTACGTTTTAAAAATGTAGTAAGTCACTTGATGGGTTGGGGCATAAATCCTATACGGATGTTACAAATACACAACTACTAAATTTATCACAGTAAACTAAAAAAAAATAAGTAAAGTATGCGTAGGTTCGGTAAAGTTTTTATACCTGCATAAGTCATGTACTTTAAGTTTGGAAGAAATATAAAGGTTGTTTCACTTATTAAATATTGCTGGTTTCAAGGCGAATGCTAGAACATGAGTTGAATAAATGGACAGTAATTATTAACTAATTAAGGCAAACATTAGTATGTCACTTGAAAACTTCTTAGATATCAAATAAGTGAAACAATCGGTCAGATGTATTTATTCCCCTACAAAGAACATATGAAGCTCTAAAAAGACAAACATCTAATTTATAAAAAAAATAATTAAATATAGAACATACATGTACTTATCTAAATATTAGACTTAAACTAATAGGTGTGTATAATAATATGTATAATAATATGTTAGTAAGCGAAGCCTTTGTGCAAAGCATCTCTATTATATAAATAACATTCTTACATATATTGTTAAAGTATCACCTTTATAAGGAACTTTTGTTTTCTTGCCACACGAAAACTTGTCTTGGTATTTCCACGAATATTTCTATTACTTCCCCGAATTTTCCACAATATCTGTCCGTATGCGAACATGATGAAGATCAATGGTGTAAAGATGCAGCAGACGACCATTATTGTGATGAATGTACGGTTTCCATCCCATCCCAGCGTGCAGGAAGTTCCGTACGACTCAAGGACATAAGCGGCCATTCCAGTCAATGGCATAAGCGACCAACACAAAGCGTAAATGTATGGAAAGGAAACGGTAACAAATACGAGTTTTCTGTCTGCCACGTCTAAAAACAAGAACAATATATCGTGACTCTGGTCAATTGAGGAAATTTTATTGAGTCTGAGAACTGTAAGACAATTTTGCTGAATTTATTATCACACGCTAGCATGGGACATTGTGCAAATGCAATAAACTATCTGGTTTTAGAAAAGGTGAATTATTTGGATTTGTAACATGAAGCCCATATACAAATGTATTGAGCAACCCACTCAATAACACTCATTGGTTATTCCAGGAGTTTCGAGTAACATCTGAAAATTGGTCCTGAATTTTTACCTATTTATATGTCTATGAAATGCTGCCCCTTTTAATTAAATGGGTCAAACTGACATAAGCGCATTGTTTCAAGGTTCAAAGGGTACTTTAAAGGTGAATTGAAAAACCCGCTGCATATATATTGCAGGATGAGAAAATACATGTTTTGGTGTATAATGTAGACACTAGTTAATCGTATATCAAATTTACTATAGCGCACAGACAATCCAAAGTCACACAGAGTTGGTGGCAGCGCTTAGCTGACAATACGGCCAGACACAGAACGTTCATTTTTCGAACAAATAACTGTTGCAGTTAGGGAAATATATTGTGCCAACGGCTATGCAATAAGTTAGAAAGTTAAGTTACACGTTTTCGAAGGACACTTTTTAGCAATTTAACTGTTCAGCCAAACTTTGGTTTTTCATTTTGATCCTTTAATGCATGACGGTGCTTACTGAAGGTTTTTGGAGAAATATGACCAGACACTCATAATGAGTGAGGAATTGTTTAATATTATTGTATTGTTAAAATATCGAAGCATTAGTGCATTGCATTATACCACATTTATATTCCATTATGATTATTTTAATATACCTGACACTAAATAGAGTATTAGAAATATATTTCTTACTTACTAATATGTGGATGACAAATACTGATGTATCGAACCACGCCCATAATTGCTAATGTTGAAATACTGACAACAGCAAAGTACATGCTTAGAAACCCGTATAAGGTGCAACCTGAAATGAAACAAAACATATTATAACACAACGAGAAGGTTCACCCTATATACACACAGCAGAAACCAAGGTGTACATGGATTACACAACTGCGGCACATTAAATTATAACTTAATAACATTCCCAGAAAGAAAATAGTGCTGCGGTTACAAGGTCTTGTTGACAATAGCGGAAAATTGTCTCTGTTCAAAGCATCGAAATAAGCAATATGAGCCGTGCTCCAGGAAAACCGGACTTAGTGAAAAAATTGTGAATCATTCGATAATATATGGTTAGAAAAAGGAGACTCTTAATTAAGAACAGTTCCTGAAAATGTGAACGAATGATTTCATACACTTACAAAGTTATAGACTTTTTAAACCAACCACTTCCGTCTACTTTTTGAGTGACGTCGCAAACGTTATATAGATAGTATTCTCTACGTTTCGGATGCAACGTAACTGGCATTTCAACGGTCCAGTTTCTGATAAATATTTGGCGTTAAACTTTTAAAATTGTGTCACACTTTAGAATCATATTCTTATTTTAATAAAACGTGTCCAATTTGTGAGTGTTCGCATACAGGGACACATGGCAAGTGGTTTTGCCACCTAACGCTTGTTTTTCTCGAAATGAGTACTTTTTAGAAATTGATCACCATAGCAACGACAGAAGTTATTTTAACACAAATTTAAAGAAATTTTGAAGCTAATGGATAGTACCATACTATACAATTACTTAAATATGAAATCAAAGGTCACGAGTTCTTTCTCATTTTTTTAAAACTTTTTTCTAAATCTTATATTCTTATATCTTTTTTCATAATTAAAATACACTTTCACTAAGCCGGGTTTTCCTAGAGAACGGCTCATATGTTTATGTGTCTTAGATTTTAGATAAGGCACACGTACAAGTTCATTATTTATATCAATATGACAGCAATATGTACAATCTTCCTGGAAATAATGTTGTTGATTGCGGAGACAGTTTTAATAGTTTAGTAGATAGTTTAATAATGGTTAGCACATCCACATCGGGAAAGTACATCGGAAAGCACAAGCATAATACGTCAAACTAATCCATCAACTCGATACGACATTGCGTTTCATCAACATAAATTGCTAAATAGTTCTGAGATTAAGTTTCCCCCGTCTTCAATTATTTAATTTTAACAAATACTGCAATTATCACGAAGAAGGCGCAAACATCGTTTGAAACGCAGATTCACAAAACCACGCGTACGTATCACCGTGTTGTTAGTGATTTTACCATTACGTAATTAAAAAAAAACAAAGAAAAATCTATATACATAGAGTATCTAAAACATATTCGAAAAAGCAAAGTAATTAAAATATAATTTACCTGTGTTTCCATACGCCCACTTATGTGAGAAGGATGATATAATGGGGAAGGGCGATGCTGACACAGTGAGGAGAATATCGCTACTCGCTAAGCTGACAATATACATATCTGACATTATTAGAAAACTCCAATTTCTGAGGCAAGTATAGATCACTAGTAAGTTGAGAGTAAACGCCATGATATCTGCAAAAATAAATATACGTCATAACAAATCGGAGGTTTCAAGAATGTAGCATTCGACAGGAACAGTAGAGTAAGAAAGGCCGTTGGCCAAAGGAAAGCCGAATCGATGCCGAAAGCTCCCCGATAACACCGAAGGGATGAGTTATACACACGGAAGCTATGCCGATGATGTTAAGACCACATGCCGAACAGTTGCCGAAGGCACCAGTTGATCGCCGAAGGGATGCCGAGTCGTCGCCGTATATCCCGAATGACAGCGGAAGCGATGCCGTCAGTTTGCCGACAAGTTGAGATTGTAGTTCGGCATCGCATATATATACATCGGTAACCTTTCGGCAATCTATCGGCATCCATTCGTAAACCCTTTCGCATTCTCCGCAACGTTACCGCGTCCTTTCCGCATGATCGGGAAACATTCGGGACTAACTCCTGAACTGTCGGCATGTAGTCGGGATATATTCGGCTACTTAAGATAGGCTTCGGCATGAATACCGCGTGTATTCCGCAACCATTCGCAACCATTCGTATACCTATCCCCGAATGCTTCCCGGACAAGCATCTAGACTAAGTTCCGCCAATTTTTATTGATGAATGACCCCGAAGGGTTCCAAAATCGAGCAGATTGTTATCGGCATCCCTTCCGCATAGCATCGGGGTCTAGTGGACGGCAGGTCTTAATAAATAAAATGGCAATAAATGTGACTGAAATAATAATAATAATAATAATACAATACTTACAAATAACACATAGATAAATTCCTACATATGTATCTTCGTTTGTAGTAAGACGTGATTCATACATGGCATCAATTTTAATGTGATCTTCTACCAAATTACTAACACTATCCGTAGCCACCAGAGTTTGTCCGTCCATAACTGTATATTATCCTAAAGGACCTAGCGCATATACAATATGTTTTGGCTTTTACTCTGTCACCTTTTAGCACACAAAAATGTCTAGCCGAAACTCAAATTAAATGTTAGAAAATGTAAAAATTTAAAACTCCGGTTCTAGTCATTAGCCAACTCACAACGTGTTGCTATAGCATCTGTTTATATTATTTAGTATTATCAATGATAACATTCTGATATTATATTAATTTCGAATCATCCCTAAAACTATAAACCGTAATTATTTTCCTGATGATATTTACAACATATTTCAAACTTCAACATGAACAGTTTGACAAACATTGAGTTATGAACACAATTGTAGGAACGGAGCATAATAAGTCAAGAATTACTTGCTGAAGTAGGCTCTTAGAGACAACCACTACTACATGTGCTCACATGGCACTACCGTATGTTATTGCTATGGGGAAAAAACAATAATTTAATAACTGATGGAGAAAAGGCAATTTGTGCAGACAATTTCCCTCTTAAATCCCTGAGAACGTTTGAGCAATGTTGAAGAGATTTGATATCCAATTACAAGTCACGAGGTGAAGTGTATGAAGTGCAAACGTATTCATGTTTTGCTCAGCATGTGGTCTTTTCCCTACTAGATTGTTTTAATCATTATTATAAAACACAAGTGTGCATTTGGTAATGACGTTTTATGATTATTGCCAGGAATTGTATTGCGCTGTCTGCTTGCGATTACAACACTGGGATGAAAATAGAAGCTGCTACAAATGTTACGTTGTTTTGAAACTGCCTCATTCAATGAGCATAAGCTTTATGGGTGGTTCAATTATTCTCCAATTCTCTTGCAAAGTATTTATATTTATAATTTCATATGGAAATATTTTATTTCAACAAAAGTAGGTTTATAGTGTGGGATTTTTGCTACAATTAAAACGTGTTTAATCATATTTCTAACACTTAGGACAATGTAATTGTCCAATCATATTTAAAGTTCAAAATAAAACGTTTGTAAACATGCTGAAATGAACCTAGTGTTTTGAAAGCGTCGTATTCAATAACTTTTTAGAAAACATTTTGATGATTATTAGGCAGCTTCATTATGTGATTCATTTCGGTAGTTTTATTGACTCATTTTTTCTTTTCAGGTCGTAAACGGTGTTTTACGCGTTCAACGTTTTAAAGGTATTCGCGGTGCCTTTGTTCGTTTCTTAAATGCTAACCCTTTCCATTGCTTTCGAATTTGTATCAAATATCAAAGCATGTTGTGGAATTTAGGGTTCCGGCTTTTCTAAAACCGTGTAACGTATTTGTTTATTATGTCCCAACATCTTTTTTCTTACGCTACCACCTCTTACTTCATTTCCTTTAATGACAAGCGCCAGACGTTCGGCAATCGGAACTTGTATATTTGCGTTCTGATGTTGTAGAATATTGCACAGAAATGTTGTGTTTGTGTTTGTTTGCTGTCTACTACGACAGTCTTAGATGGCATACTATAAAACCTGGGCTGGGTCTGTGGGCTGGGCCCGTGGGCTGGGCTGGTGGGCTGGGCATATGGGTTGGGCTCTTGAGACATGACCTCAATTGTTTACATCTTTCAGGAGATGAACTTCTATAAAAAGTTCAAATGAACAATTATAAGTTCAGATGAGGATAGCAGTTGGATAACCCCATAATTACAATTCCCAGTGAGATTTGATTTTATTGAATGATAGAAAGCAGTTGCAGTGTAAGACCGAGAATGAGGAAATGTATGCTTTATAGCAATTTAATACTTTTAAGTCTATTCATGTATGCATATTGAAATATGATTTACCTTTCAAAATATCAAGAAAGTTATGTTTGATACACTTTTTCATTTTTTTATATTTTGAGTCCAACGACTTACCAAAATGGCGCAAATTATTATTATATCTTATTAGCTAAACTTTTTGAAGAATGCTGGGAGCCATTGCAGTAGTCAGCATTGCATATGATGAAAATTACTATCATGTACATAATTATCTCTGTAGCCTCTGTAATTTATGGGATTGACTGAGTGTATCTGAGTCTAGGGGTATCAGACAGACAAGTTACGTAACTCTTGGTTAAATTTATAAAATATAACAATTTGCAAGCAATGTACAATCATTCACATATTTCAGTGACTATTAAATGTATATATCAATTTTGCTCATTGCTATGCTATGCTAACGTTCAGCTTGCAATTATAATTCCATAGTTTTTTATGGAAGACCAATAACTAATACAATCATACAGTGCCAAAAATAAGAAAAAAATACATAAAATTATTAATATTCCTGATCCGTAGAATACCATAACATTTTCCTATTCACGGTTAATTTGTTTTCTTTTAGCAGGGATTGTTGTAAATGACAAGTAATCAGCATGCAATAATCAGTCAAATATTAACCCCAAGGGATAGATGTAATTCTGCTGGACAGTGACGTCATGGAATTATCATGGCATCTTCCAATTAACAAATAATAAAACACACATGATGGTCACATGGCAGTCAAAGCTGTCCATTTAAAATCTAAATAATCATTAATCTAGCACAGTACTGCTGAGTAAGAGGCCAAGTGAGATCCAATATGCCAAGCTATATTTTAGTCACCATTCTGCCAACTTCCTGAAATGGGCTTCCACCTAAGTTTTAGACACCAGAGTATGTAACACACTTGATGTCAAAACAAAGTTTTGAAGCATAATGAGCAATGATTAGTCCTGAGAATTGAACTTCAGTTCATTCCTGCATCTATACTCAAATAGTAAACATGTCTAAAAAAATCTTTCTCGAGCGTTCGTTTGCTGACGTGGTAAAGGAACAGCAAGGGGTGGAGGTGGACTTAGAGGAAAATTTGTTTAGAGATGGCGAGCCTGGTATTAGTGTAATTACACCTGCCATGAGATGCTTTTCTTACACGGATTTAAATGAAACCTCAAGGATACAGCAAGCTTCTGCAACGGGAAGAAAACGGAAATATGCCGGCATTCCAAAGGCCAGCACACGTCGACCCACTGTTATTGTTATAAATAGCAGCAGTAGTAGTAGCAGTAGTGATGACGAGTTACCAGATATACTTCCAATGCAGAACAACTGGATGAATGGGTATGTATGCAAATATATATAATTTATTTATGTCACTTATAATAATTTTATGTGAAAAATTTCTGACATAATGGAACAACTAGTCCTCTGTTGGCATGTATTAATACAAATGTAATACAATGTATCTTTTACTGGATTTGGCTAGATAGTCTCTGTCATTTAATATGCTTTACTATGTATTATAATGTGATTTCATATTGGCTTTGTTATTGGGCCAAGGAAAGTATTACTGGCCCATATCTGGTTCAGTTTTATCATATCGGCCAAGCTTAAAGTTTACCTCTTTATGTAGCAATTTTACCATTATCATGTAGTTAATTAATAAGTTACAATAAAAATGATAATGCTTGAAAGTTTTAAACCTTTGATCAACTGTAGCTCATCACATGCAGTTTAATAACCAACATTTTAATTTTAAATATTCTTTTCTTTTTTTGTGGCAGTTCGAAGGACACAGATTCTAGAGAAAACCAATCATCAGAAGTAGCAACTACATCCACTCAAAATGTAAGTCTGACTCCTTTATCCTCTCTTTTTTGTGTTGTCTCGGTCACGGCTACAAAAATGTCATGGTTTATGATACTTATATATATAGTAAGACTAGAAATGTGTCCATATGACACGGATAACCCCTGCTACAGAGTGCTCTTTTTGTATATTTTTTTCACCTGTAAAATTTGAATCAAATCGATGGCATTTTTCTTAAGGTGCTTAATTGAAACCATTATTTGTCTTAAACTTTAAGTCAGAAAGGAAGAATGATTGAAGTAATCAAGATTTTTTTTAAAAACAAAAGATAATATTTTCTAACACTACTGGCCATCTGTGGGTTGCTTTTGGCTTTGATTTACATAAATATGCAAGAACAATTAAGAAGTCCCTTGTTATCTTGTTGTTTTTTTCGCTAGGGTTTTATCAAATGCATGAAAGTAGGTGTTTGGCTTTTAAGTGTTGGTAACAATTTAAGGTCGTATTAGCGACTAGTATGATGTTGGATGGTCATGCGCGGATGCTACCACTACCAGCTTTCTTTACAACGAAGTTCAAACTGGTAATTCACTTAGAACTGTCGTACCACTGACTCTTGTGTAAGATGAAATAACATGTGTTGTTTAGCAAAAGAACCATAACTACATGATGTACATGTAGTACCAAGTACATATATATACAGACCTTTTTCGGATTAAGGTGATTTTATAAATAATGCTATAAAAAAGAAAAAAGAATGAAATTGTTATTTTATATCATCCTTCAAAATAAAAGATGAAAAATGAATGAAACCCTCCCCTCGCCACCTTTTTGAAAATAAGGATGAAAATCTAGCAATAAATTGTTAATGGCCCAATAGAGAAAATGTTGAATACTGTGTACAAATATTATTAGGATGTTGCTGAAGTCTAAGTATTATTGAAAAGAAATGTGAACAATTGACATCTGGTATTAAACTAAGTACTGCACTATATTGATTATGAAATGCATTTTTTTAATGTTTTGTTTACAGGAGCAAGAAAGTGAAAGCTGTGCCACAGAAAAGGAAAAACAACCCGGTGGCATTGAATATTATCATGATCTTTTAGACCTCCCCATTTTAAATAACCAAGAAAAAGGAACTGGAACATTACAAGCTGTCAGTAGTATAATAAATCCACCAGTGCACAGTGTAGCCAGGGGTGTCCCTTATGATATCTCTTCCAATGTCAGCTTCCTTGTATCTAGCAGTGCCATTGGACATTGGAAGAATATTTACAGTGATGGTATGGGAGTGTGGAAAAACACCGGGCTTAAAACAAAATATATTCATTTAGAAGGATGGGCTGATGCAACCTTCACATCTGCCTACTTATATGGCAATCCAAACGTTTACCAAGTTAACAGACGACAATTTATCAATGGAAGTGAACCAGAACTTCACAGAATTGTTATAACTGCCACAGATTACCGTGGAGATCAGGTAGATGTAGTATTTGTCCAATACTACTTTGAAAGAGAAGAGAAAAATGTGACAGTAAAACCTCATGGAAATGCAAAACAAACCAGTCGAGCGTACACACGAACCAACCAATCAACAAAAGACGACATCAAACTGTTATCCAAAACAAAAAAGCCATCAGATTTATTTTGCGAAATACTGAACACAAGAGGCGGCATTCTGGGTTTAAGTAGACCAGGGGATATTCCAAGGAACAGACAGCAGATTTCCAACTTTCAAACAAATAAAGACGTAGATAACGAAGATGAACTTAAAGTGCTGATGGATAAAATTGCTACAGAAAAATTAAAATCTGATTACACTTTCGTTTTTGAATTAAGCACAGATCCTGAATTGATTCTGTTTTTGGCAAATGAGATACAACTTAAAGAAATTGAAATATTTTGTACCAATCCAGCTAATTTTTGTATTTTGGGAATTGATCCAACATTTAACATTGGAAGCTACATGGTGACTTTAACATCGTACAGAAATTTAAAGGTGAAGAATCAGCGAGGTATAAACCCAGTAATTCTTGGTCCAGTTTTGATACATCAAAGAAAGTTGGAACATTCGTACTTTGAACTTCCATGTAAAATGATTAAATATAACCCAAATCTATCAAATATTCTTGCCTTTGGAACCGATGGGGAACAGAACCTGCAGAGAGCTTTTCAATTATTTCTCCCAAATGCTATTCACCTTCTGTGTGATTTGCACATGAGAGACAATATTAAATCTAAGCTCACAAAATTGCAGATCACAAAAGCCATTGCTGCCCAGTATATTCAAGACATTTTTGGAAAAGATTATGAGTCAGAACGATTGCCAGGTTTAGTTGATGCTATGTCTAGCCCGGAGTTCGATAAAAAAACTTGGCGAGTTGAAACATAAGTGGACAGAAAGACATAGAAATGGGTTAGAATTTTATATGTATTTTCTGGAAGAAAAGGCACTATTAATTAAAAACCATATGACAGCTGAAATTAGATCCATGTCAGGTCTCGGCTATCCACCCGTGCATTACACACAAAATGCTAATGAAGCATTGAACAGTGCATTCAAAAGTGGCTTGGAAAGAAAACTGTCCCTTTCAGAATGTGTAAGTCGTGTACAACATTTTGTGAAGAAACAACAAGAACAAATTAATCTTGCTGTAATTTCTTGTGGTGACTATGAGGTCCTTCCTCAATACAAGAATTTCAAAGTCCCCGAAGAAAGATACTACAGAATGGCTGAAAACAGCAAAAAAGCAAGCTTGAAAAAGTTCTCAGAAGCCATTGTGGTACCAAAAAGTGGGAAGAGAACAACTGCAGCAAATACAACGAATTGTGATATTTTGAATATTAACAAACTGTCAGTTGAAATAGAAAAATGTGGGGTAACTAAAATACCATATGAAATTATGGAAACTGTATATAAAAATGCAGAAAAAATATTGCAGCTAAACAATTTCATGGTTAGTGCACCGGGAGCCACAAGAGACCAGTTTATTGTTGCCAGCATGTCTAGCCCTTCAAATCCGCATACTGTACGTATAATTCAGCATAGTGGGAATGTTGTGTGTGACAATCAGTGCATTCGATGGAAAACTTACAAACTGTGCCCGCATGTCCTTGTTGTGACAGACAGTGTACCAGGCCTACTTAAAAAATTCTTTGAATGGCATAAGTCACTGAAACAACCAGGCATAAATCTTATGTCACTGACCACACATAATTTGCCAAAGGGTAGAGGAAAGAAAGCCATAAAAGCCACATCTGTTCGGAAAGGACAATCAAATTCAAAACCAAAGCAACCAGTTTCATACATAGAGGATAACAGAACTGATCCACCCTTACCGGCTATGCCAGATCCATCCCCTGGCTCCTATATGATTTTTCTGCTAGACTTTTGTAATCAAAATGTGTCTTAGTGTTTTGGATGCCAGGGAAGCCTTAAACACAACAACGAAACACCAGTGCCTCCAGGAAACATGGTTGTTGTTTCAAAAATGAAGCGAAAGTTTTTTCTTCGAGATGGGACTGAAAAAGAAGGTCAACTATCAAATGTGTATTTCCATTTTAATGAGCAGTGTATCAAAAGTAAAGACTCTTACTTTGTTCCAACTCTTTTGTACTGCCCAGATGATCTTATACCTTACTTGCTGGATATTCATAAATCACGGTTACAAACTCATTGTATCCAAATATAAATAAATTTAACAAACAATAAGATATGTGTTGTGGCATTCCTTAGAACTGAGTATCAATTATACTTATGTGAAAGAACTTCAGATTATTTATCTTAGTTGTGTTAGTACAGCCCTTACTGTACTGTCATTTTTATAAATGTCATAATGTTTTCAATTGATTTCAGTTTCTCATGTATGTATATATTAATAAAGGAAAACATTAAACACTTTAAAACAGGTTACTAGTAGTAGATCTGACTGAATTTATCATACAAAAAACTTCTAATGCATTAATTGGTACAATTGTAATAATGTGACTTGAT
Source organism: Spisula subtruncata (assembly GCA_963678985.1). Classification (NCBI taxonomy): domain Eukaryota; kingdom Metazoa; phylum Mollusca; class Bivalvia; order Venerida; family Mactridae; genus Spisula; species Spisula subtruncata. Next base: position 20,591,702 of record OY787665.1, read on the forward strand.
GTGATGCTGTGTCCAACAGTGAGTTTGTAAAGATATTTGGCATGTAGCATTACCTTGTGGAGCTCTTCTTTGTTTTTTCAAACACTGAGTCAAAACTGACACTTTTATGGGTTATTCATTCTAAATATAACTAAGTGCATGTATTTTGAAGTATCAATATTATGTATCATACTGTTTCTCAATTCTAATGCTTTTTACAATAAATAGCTAACGGAAATAGCTAGAACCGTCTTTTTTAACTGTTTAACAATTCTTTCCTTGGTCGCTTTAGGTTTAGTAAATCCCCATATTTCTGATGCATAACTTTAAATAGACCCAACAAAGGCATCGAATAACTGACAAAACAATCTAGGTTTTAATTCCTGATAAAGTTGAGTCGATAAAGGGGTACAGTGTTTATCGCAATAAAGCAATCTTTTTGTGCGTTCGATCAGGATTTTTGTTGCTTGGTCATAATATGATATTTAATCTTTGTAAATATTTCAAAATATTATTTTACGCTTTTTAGCATATTAAGCCAGGTCCGAAAACTTAAGCAAGCTCCCAAAATCAATTTATCACACAGAGACTAAGTGTAGGAGTTTATCATATCATCTGCCAGTAAACCATGTCTCGTGGGAATTGTAATACCGGTAATGTGTTCTGTTATCCTTAACTGACCTTTTAATAGCAGAACTGAACTTTTTATAGCAGAGTGTCCCTAAAAAATGTAAATAATTAAGGTCATATCTTCTGAGCCCAGCCCATGAGCCCAGCCCAAGGGCCCAGCCCACGGGCCCAGCCCAGGTTTTATAGTATGCCAAATAAATTCCGCACATTTAAACTTTAGTCTCTATAACTATTAGCATTACTTCCGCCCGGCGACTAAACAGCGAGGGCAGTTATTGAGATTATGTACCTCGTGAATACAATTATCTGTTACTATGGCGTACTACTCGTATTGATGAATGGTAGAGTACGTATTTAGCCATGCCATATGATGTTGTCTAGAGCTCCACATGTGTATCATAGAACAAGACGGAAATAAACCAGAATCTCCTGAAGACAAATGTTGCATGTGCTTTCACAACGTGATTATCCGAGATTGACGTTTCAATCTTTGTACAAATGAGATCATCATTCGAATCACGGGGACTTATCTTACTACATGTAGTTGCTTGTAAAAATTTGTTCAAATTAAAAGGCACCAATACATAGTAAATCAATCGTATTACCTACATTTCAGAATTTTTATTCGATCGGTATTTTTTAGTCTCCAAACACGCGCCATTTAATATCTTACATCCGCGTTTTCTCGTACGTGTGTACTATACAGTAGCAATGTCAACAAATCGCGGCATGTCACTAAGAATTGTTCAATATTAAAACAGTCGTAAAAATCGGTAAAAATCTAAAAATTGAAAAATAATTAAAATCCGTGATACCGTGTTACTTATACTTTATCTCACTTTCTATTTTATGTGCTTGCCAACAATGATCTCTATAATGCTTCAAAGACGTATTCAAATAAAGTTTAGTCTCCACATGCGTCATTAGCTGATGTCTCGGTCGTTTCAACTGATTTGCGTTAATAATATAATTATCTTTTTTTGCAAAATGACGTTTTTTTATTATTTACGACAAAAATAGTGTACGTATTAGCCGGTTTATTAAACATCCAAATTACGTGTAACCTTCATATAATGGGTACTTATGTACTTACACTGTCATGCACGAACTTTACCACGCAAGATTATACCTTTTTCAGACAAAACGCGATCCAAAGACACCTTTACAATCACAGAAGGCTTAAAGACAACCACCCTCCCACTCCACATGAAGCTCCAAACCCGCACCAACAACAGATGGTAACTGCAAAGTGTCAACCAAAGTGTCAAGGACCTACTGACGAAAATGGCAGTTCCGGGTACAGAGACCGATACACGAGTACGTGACGCATTGCAAGTTCCAAGAAAAGATGCTTGGAGTATCTAGAATACGAGGACAAGAAAAACCACACCGAGCTCTCCAAGAAAAGATGCTAACAAAGACTTGGTGTATCTGGAATAAGAGGACAAGAAAAACCACACCGAGCTCTTCAATTAATGGTGCTAACAAAGACTTGGTGTATCTGGAATAAGAGGACAAGAAAAACAGCACCCGGCTCTTCAGAAATATCTTATACTAGGGATGATCCGAGATTGATACCAAGCTCACTGCTATATATAAGCCTTAACTGATGGATCAGCAGCATTTAGAGAAGTAGGAAGTTGATTCTACATAATGTATGTATATATATATATAATTCATAGACCGCTCGGCTTCACAAGTTAGAGCATGGTCTCTCCCACTATACAATTGCAGATCAGCAATGCAAGTTCCCATCCACAGCTGAACTCCAACTACCTGAGCGAAGGGAAATAAGTCACAATGTTGTCTTTCTAACAGACGCGATATAATAGACACTTCATGCGCTTTTTAACATCAATTGTATGTCTTAAGATAAATCATGACGTAATTATTGTAATATAATCAATGGATTCCCGCACATGTGGACAAAAGTGGAAATAAAGCTGCCGATGTAATCAAGTAAAAACAGCCCAACATCCAACCTCAAAAGTAGAAGCAAATGCACTGTTAAAACAGTTACAAGTTTTACTATGAACAAAAGTTATTTGCCCAGTGAAGTCAGCCTGTCTCCGTGTAGAATGTTGGCGCTGTGGTCTGTGGAAACATGGGAAAGGACATGTATCCCATCACAGGTATATGTATGTCCTTCGAGACCAAGCTTTGTGAAGAGTCCAGCAGCAAACAAAGACGGTGCAATTCATGAACACACCAAAACTGAAGCTATAAAAGGCCGTAAAAGATGGCAAGCAGAAGAAGAATACAGGCTCACTTATTTTGAATTTTACTTCAAATTACAAAAAAAATGTCCGCTTTCCTGCTACGGTTCGGTGTGTTGTATGAACCATCCATGTCATTACTTATCCAAATTTTGCGATTTCAAATCGCTAAACATAAAGTTTAGTACTTGAAATATGGAAATCGCACCTTCAAAATATCGTCAACTTGATTTGGAATACAAATGTGACCACCGGTCTTCCATAGTTTTCTGTTGTTTTTACACGCTGGTCGTTTTATTTCTCATACCCTCGGGGTGTCGAGATGTAAGTGTATTTTGTTGGTTTGTGTTACGTAGCTAATGCTAAAGGCGTTTACAACATAATAACCGGTTTAGGGTTAACTGATTATGGGTCCGCGATAAAATATCTAGCAATCCGTATAATAAACATGACTACTCGACCGTTTAAAACATGAAACCGATCTACGTCATATGCAGATTGTTTAAGCTTCATATTACTGATCTTTTCCATGTTTTCAATCTATAGAATTTCACGTAACGCCTTTCCATTCAACTTAACATTGAAACGTGATTATAAATTTGTATAGTGACCACTTTATTAAATAGTGGTACCGTACTGTCCCAAAAAAGATTTACTCTCGCTATATAGACTGTAAGTTTTTGTGTACCATATATTATATATGTGTCTTTCGTGTGCTTCTGGTTTTTTTCTGCTTGTTGTCCAATTTGTTGTTATATTGTTATCTGCGTTATATTTCTGTTAATGCAAAAAGCTTATTGAAAGAACATTTCACTGGCTAAAAATGAGAAGGTACTTAAGACTTTGTCATTCTACATTTCTTTATAAATTTAATGAGAACGGTTTGTAAATATCAAGTCGTCTGTCAGGTAATAGGTTGAACATACCCGCTATTCATTCGAATATTCTTCCCTCATTTGTATTACTTATTGGATCGACTATAAGCCAGCGATTTCGTACACATTTTGGAAAAAAATACCTGTCTGTCTGAACACGGTATGAATCGTGTTACACGACATTTTAGTTCCGTCAGAGAATTGCTCTGTTTTCATATGGCTCTGACGGAACTGAAAACCGAAGTTACGCTCTGACGGAACTCAGGATACATGACATTTAAGTTCCATTCGAGCGTTACAGCAGTTTCGAGTTCCGTCAGAGCTATATGAAATCAGAACAATTCTCTGACGGAACTGATAAGTCGTGTTACACGATTCAGTCCGTGCTGAAGCACTGTTAATGTACTTCATACATCCAACCTTCAACGTGAGACTTACTGGAAAGCATGTAGCGAGTTTAGCTGGGAGGAAGTTCCGAAGTTTGTGTTCGTGTTACAACGGACACCGAATATTACCGTGGGTGAACCAACATATAATATGTAGACTATAATACATATACCGGGTATATCAATCGAGACGTAACCCTTTTGGGGTTACATTATATATAATGCTGTTTCCCTCACTGTGAAGGTGCTGAAAATAAGATTTTTAATGAGTTTGTTTATCCTCGCCACCGGATAATCCATATGGGCGAGGCCCCCTAGAAGAGTTTTAGTACTTTTAGATTTTGGAGGATAGAGCATGATACAGAAGATGTCCCAATTCCAAAAGCGTCACTTTCTTTTACATTCCAGATGTGTAGCACCCATGCAGGGAACCTCGGTTTAAAGTCTCATCCGAAAGTCTATTTGTAATTTTAGTTGGCCAGCCCTGAATTCGAACACACTATCTCGAGATCAGTAGTGACTACTAGTCTCGTGCTCTACCGATTAAGGATAGCGCTCTTATTTAAATACCAATGACAATAAGTTGAGTACATGTGTTCTAATACTGTATGAGTTAGTTATAGGATACATAAACATTTCATAAGCGTTTTACCGAAACTTAAGCCACGTGCTATTTTGATTGTAATGTATGCACTAGTTTGCCACCAAGTTTCATAAAATATGTATCATTTGACATTTTGTAATTTTCGCGTTTTATTCCGTTTCAATGGCAACAACAACAAGTTATTTTAGGGTGTGGGTACAAACGGTTACGTTGTCGTAAAGTAATATGATAAACAAACAGGGAATGTGACATTAAAGTATAATTCATATGATTATAACCCGTATCGTCGAGTTACATCTCAGTAATTACTTGAGGTTAGATATTAACTGTAAGTTTTTAGGCTCTGAATCCGGTTACATGAGGATACGATTAAATCATTTTTCGGTATAAACTTGATCCGCTCAAATATCCAATGACATTTCAGCATCTCCTGCAATCAGGAAGAATAAGTCTCAAGTTAACATATTTTGTAACATTCCATGAAAATCAGCGAACTGTTGGTGTTTCTTTTCAAATTTGTAAACGCCTTAACTATAAATGACTTATCCACATTAACGCTTGGTCATGATACCAAATCATATTATGATCACACATTGAATGAAACTGCTACAATGGTGGGTCATTCTGACAATACTATATTATACTTGTACCATATAAAATACTGGAAAAACACTATTGTACAAGGCTTGGCCATTAAGCAGCACTCTACCATGGAACAGAACAGAACGGGACAGAACGGGACAGGAACGGGACGGGGCGGGACAGGACGGGACGGGACGGGGCGGAACGGGACGGAATAGAATAGAACAGAAGTGAAGAGCGGGTCGGAACTAGTCGTATATATCGATGGCTTAGAATCAGAAGGTCGTAAGTGACCTTTTAAGATTCATACATATTTAGAATAAGCATCACAAGGCGCTTCTTATGACCGCATTTTCATAAAAATCTGAACTTGTCATGTTGACCAAATTGAAGTTGTAAAAGTTTGTTTTACCATAAGTAAAGAGTCAATGTCAGACAGGTTTTCCGTGTTTTCTCAAAATATCGATTTTGTAGTTACGACCTTCTTGTTCTAAGTCATCGGTATGATTAAACCATGATGGTCCAATGTACGAGTACCCACCTCAGAGATCACCGTTGTTAGTTTCTGGGTAGCTGCTAGTTCGCATAGTATCAGAATACTATGACCGGGCCGTCTCAGTATGACTGAAATACTCTGACCAGTAGGATTTTAAACAACATTAAAAAAACACCATATATGGTTATTCAATTGCTAGTACAAATGTCCTCATTAACAGCAATGATCGGCCATGCGTGTATTGCGTCCGTGACATGATTTGACTTAAAGATTACGCTGGGGCTTGATCAGCTTATGATCATTCTCATGAATCAGTGTATAGTCAAGTCTCTAGACTGTAATTGAAAATAATACGCTAGTTAAACGAGAATGCTTATGATAAATAAGTTTTTAAATAAATAAACCGACGTTTCGATTATACGTTTGTTCAATAGACCATTATTCTACGCTCCCAATACGCGGAAAAATCTATATTACAATATTATGACGCTATACTGTGTCACGGGTAGCTGGTTATGCGCTGTTTGACCCTATAAACGGGTACGCATCGATCTCTCACGACTTCGTACTAATTTTAAACGCTGATTCATGATCCGTGCTACCTAACGTTATTTAATTTGTATAGCTTTTCATGTTCCGATTTATTTGACCGGGATACCCTGTAGTGGTAACATGTTCAAATGTATTTTAGTGTCGTAGATTAATGAGGATATAAAACAGTTTAATTATTATTTTAAAATTATTGTAGCTGCTTGAAGAATTGAAAATCAGGGAAGTTTTGATCACACATTAGAATATTTGTCCACTATAGCATACAATAAAAGGTATTTATGTTCTGTTAGAATTGATATCATTACTACAGTATTATAATTTTTATTTATTCCAAATGTAAGGATGTATGTTAATATAATATAGGTATATAAAATACGGGGAACATTATTTTATAGATATACCTGGCTAATCGAATGAAGACAATTTGTATGTTTTATTTATATTTCACCAAATTTTAACATTGACTAAATATGAAATATGATAATAACTATTACTATGTCGCGAATTATGAATAGCAAAATAAACTCGTTACGTTCCTTATTTATTGATAGTAAAATGCGCATGTAACATCATCCTAACATAAGGTCGACTGATATGAAAGCAAATGTAATTTGTAATTACGTTAACCAAAAATGTATAATATTCTTTTTTCAATTCATGTTTATTGACGCTTTCATTATAAGCAATGCATGAACACATTTTTTATATGTATTCAGCTGATCAAATGGTCGAACATTGAGCTTAATGTTTTCTTTCAAATCGGACACTTTGTTGAATAAAGCGGTTCTTTGTTGAATCAGAAACTCATTCACCAGTGGTTCCTTTACTGGTTCACTTTGGGTTGGAATGTCCAACATATATTTATGAACGTATTTACCTTTCGACGTAAATGTCCGGTCATTTATTCATGTTCTATAGAGCCATGCATAGTCTATATAATAACAAAATTATACACAATGTATAGTGTACAGTGTAAAGCGTAGATTTATCACACTTCATTTATTAACCAATACTACAATTCTGTTTTCAATGGCATTTATCAATTATACAAACATGATATAGGATAACCTTAACAATGGTTGTTATATTGTTTCCCGTCAGACGGAATGTTTTATAAAACTGTTAAAGGGAATGGTGTGGTATTGTAACAAAAAATATCAAAATTTCGATATTTAATTGTATCATGGGCTTTGTTTAAAAAACACTTTTGGAATGTATGTTCCATACGTTTTTAGCTGTGTGATTATTCGCATTTTATTTTAAAAAATACAATCGTATTTCTCTAAAACTTTATTGCCGAGCATAGCATTGATTTGCCAGTCAGTTTTCTATTGAAATTTGACAGATATATAATATCATATACCTTGTGCCTCTTCCGTATTTGAACTCTAATCCCCAAAATAGACGGCAAGAGTGCTTAACACCGAGCTACGGAGACGCACTCAATATTTCAATTGCATTTTAAGACATGACTAGATACCGGTTCATCTCCTATAAACGTACATGTGTTGAACTAACGTTCTGGTTCCGTCATAATTTGGACCAATATAGTGTTTCTTTGGTTACAGCGACAAAATGATAAGTGTTGACATTTCATTCGGGATTTTCTTGTGATGATTCGACATTATATAGTTTTGTTCTTTTCTAGAAGTAAATGTCACACCATTTGTGTTAAACGGACGCTATGGTACCATGCAATAAAATGACAAAGACTTGGTAATGTTACATTTCGCTAGCTTAGAATGAGAAGGTCGTTACTACAACATCAATATTTTGAGAAAACAAGAAAAAACTGTCAGACAATCATTCTTTACTTATGGTAAAATTTCAGTTGGGTCTACATAACAAGTTTCGATTTTCATGAAAATAGGCTCATAAGAAGCGCCTAATTATTTCAAATGTATATTAGTCTTATAAGGTCGTAAGTGGCACTTTCTCGATATATTAATTGTGGAATTCAGTCTGGTGATGCAATTTTGTATTTTTTTTTCTTGATGTTAACACCGTATCTAGCAGTGAAAACATGTCATTTTAGAAGCGTACTTGCAACTTGATAATGTAGACAGTTGATACTATACGTTGATAATTTCTTTCAGTTTGAAGGCTCTATTAATTTTACCTTATCGAATCGTAGTAGTAGCAATACTGTGACAATGCGTCTCTATGCCCTAATGTGTATGCCATTTTTGTTTTAACGTACTCTAGAACGCCGGTAACTGTATCATTGACAAAGAACTTTACAACGAAATAAAAACGAAAACATTTTTTTTAAACCCATAAATTTTACAAATTTTATTCTTATTTTAGTCTTTATCAATGATAAAAATGCTGAAATGCGTACACTAAAAGTCAGCGCGGAAAGAATTTTAAAGAATGATATATGATAAACATGTTTCACCACATATGCGTGTACATGCAACTTTATCTGTATATTATCGACATTTTGGCAATATGGTAGTACTTATTAATTATGTATAATCACGCATATGGCGACACTAGAAAATAATTTGATGCGATTTTTCACGTACATCAACACCTGTAAACAAACATTATAAGATCAATCGACATTTACCCGAGACTACCGAAATACCAGAAGAAATTGAAACCCATCTCTTGATTTTTTTCTACGTTAATTTCATTAACGATCATTTTCATGGAGTCAGTAATTAAACTTTCGTAGGATTTGCTGTTTGAGAATTACGTCTACATTCGCAAAAACAAATAGGGTTAGTGTACAATGATTCGTGTTTGAAGGAAACCTTTTTATGAATGATCAATGGAATTTTGCTCTAAATCGAAAATTAATTATTCTATTACCCACGCATTTTGTTGACCGTATTTGTTCTCTATTGTAATGTCCTATAATTGTCTTGATTGAAAACTTCAGTTCAAAACCAACGTCGCTTTCTTTATCACAAATGAAACTGATTTGTACATCTTTTTATGTGATTGTGTCCCTATCGTTTTTTTTTTAAAATCAAACTTGATTTTTTTTTTCAGAGACTGCGCCACAGAGGATATATCTACTAATCACATATTTCGTAACTTGTGACGTCACAGTAAGAGAATGACGGGCTGCTGGTTAGCTTTCGTCGTCTTAATAACCGGAAGTGGCATCATCCATGGGCTGCCACGTATTGTCGATTTACCGGAAACAAGAAAGGGTAAGTAAACTACCAAGTTACCGGCAGCATTTCCGTAGATTCGAAACCGCAGCTGTGTGGCTTTGGTTGGCGTCCTGTTATTTACCTATGTGTAAACTTGTATCACTTATTGTAATTGAAAGCACGTCTAAAATCTGATCACTGTATGCCTTATTGACATACAATAACCAATATCGGGTTTGTTTCCGGTGGTTTAAGTCATAACAAACCGAAAAAAAACTGGCTCTCTTGAAGTGCCGTCTACACACTCGTTCAAAAACATTTCGCTAAAAAAGTCGGCACATGCGTTCATTTCAAGATTTTAGTAAAAACCCATTTTCTGACTTTTTACTCTTCCAAGAACCAGTGAAACGTTACATGTGGAAAGTGGTCTTATAAATATTTCAAGCACACATGTCAAATCATTTGACCAACTGTGTTGTTTTCAGGGAGACGGAACAGTAAACGGTTGAGCGTACGCAAAACTCGCTGTTTATAGAGCATTTGAGGCGAATCTTCTAAGAAACTATGAGGACTATGAGGAAACAAATTCAGATAATAATATGAAAACAGATTTATCAGAGATCATACTCGGCCATATCTCTATAAGCTAGAGCTATAATTGCAAAAATGGCGATCGATTTTCTTTCCATTGTTCGGGTTTCCATCGATAGAAAGCCGTTTACCCACGCGTTTTCAGCCTCTTCACATACTTCAAACGACTGGGTTCGATGATAAAGGTCTTGCTTAGAATGTTTCTACTTATACTTGCATTTGAAAATAATAAAATGCCGCTTGGAACATTTGATATTAACACCGTTTGGATGTTGTGCCTTCGTGCGATCAAGTAAACTGTTGATAGAATACCTTCAAGTATCTGTTCAAACATACAAGTATTGTGGTGTCATTCAATTATCGTTTTTATGTTCAATAAATAAATATCTCAATGCGGAAGTTTTACATGAAATACAAGCCGCATGTATCGTTTTACAAATAAAAGAACAAAGTGTTCAAGTAATGAATGAATGCATGTACCCGTGTCACAATAATTTAACGACCAGGGTATACCATACAGCCTGTTTAAGGAACATTCCATTGTAATAATAACAAACTCAGTGCTTCATAATAATGTTTTGATGTTCATGTTATAGTTGTCTATATTTATATACAAAAACTCTTTTTATAATTTTGACTGCAATCCAATGCTTGAGAAACATTCATTTATATCTGCAAAGGGAAATAATTTCATCAGAAAAGTGAAGATTCAGATGTTGTCTTTATAAACATAGGGTATAAAAGTATAGAAGACACATACGGCTTATCTAGCATATACCCTTGGAGCAATGTATGACAACGCGTATGATCCAAATATTTAACTAATATCTAAAGTTGTTTAATTCTTGTTTCAAAATCGACTTAAAATAGATAAAAAGTAAAAATATTTAAAAAAAACCCCAGAGAATAATGGAGACCCCCAATAGCCGTAGCTGAGTGGTTAGCACGTGCTCACCGCCTAATCCGGCGACCTGAGTTCAAATCCGGGTGGAGGCACATACATGCCTGCCGCCTGCCTTATTTAACAGAAAGCTGACTGGCAAAAAGGCTATGCTCGGCATTTTTCATCGGCATGTATTTTATGTACAAACTCCTAGAATATGGGAGTGTCGATTTTTTGCATGGTTTCATAACTAAAACATATTAAAGCGGTTTAGATTTATCATTTATGTTGGTTCTCATACTTAAATTAACATTGCCGCTCAAAAGTGCAATGATTTAACCAGAAAAAAGCACATAAAGCGTTGAAAATTTACTTTCATTTTTTTTTGTCAAATGTTTATTTGCATGATTATATATTATTTTCTAGTCTAAATATCTACGTAATGTGTGAATAAACTTCGTTGTTCGACGATGATTTCTAATTTAGATAATTTGAACAACAACGTCAAAAGGATAGAAATTCGTAAAATTAAATCAAATTTGAACCAATTTTGTAAATTTGGTTAGACGAATTGGGGTATTTAAATGCATGAGTGCATCACCAACATTTTAAATGATGAATTTACCATTTTGACTCAAATTTTATTAGTTATGACGATTTACCCAACCTGTTTTCTATAAGTATCTAAATTATATACAAAAATGTATAAACAAGACATGACTGAATATGACACTTTTTATGACGTCATTGATTTTATCTTGTTGTTGAGATCGCTTCACAGTTAACTACCGTTTTTATTGAATTTAAACTTTGGACGGAAATCAAACATGTCCTGCAAAATTATATTTACGGGTATCTACATACACACAATAAGTATATGAACCATGCTATGTCATTATTCATTTATATAAATGGGCTTTTTGATATAGCCGAAAACATATTTTATACGAGCATTTGTAATAAATGCAAAGTGTGCGCTTTAAAAAAAGTACACGAGGCAAATAGTGTGTTAGGCTATTTATACTCGTAACATACAAAATAATTCACTAAATTATTGACAGACTTTCGTACATTAAAATTTATGTTATGAACTTGGATATACGTTTCTTAGAGAGTGAGTTGATGGACGGTAGTTAAACATACTAAATTACCCCCATCATTTTCCCTGTCATTGTATCACAGGGTGTCGATAGAATATATATACCCTACACCAATATTGAATTACCATGGTAAACACGAGAGCGCGTTTAAACCATACAATTAACATTTTCAAAGATCACAGTCCAAAAAATACGTTTTAGGGCGATACGCTGAGCGGTCACCACAGCCAAACTTCTAAACACCGCATGAAACTAGATATAAAATGTAAATTGTTGACTTTGTGACCTTTGCAAAGTCGTTCGTGAAAAATATTCACATAAAAAATCACATCTCAGTTAATTTATGAACGAACTTTTTTAAGTTTATTCGTAACACTTCATCGTTGAATGATTTTGAACTGCTAGTTTGGGCGGGTGTGGCAAGTCATGGTTCCGTGTCGTGGTTTACAAACAACAAAAAACATTTCTGTCCAAATGTTGCTTATAAGGTGATTATATTGTAAAATAGGCAATTTTCTACACAGAAATTGAGGAATAATTTACTTTGATGAAAGTTACGAGGTGTTTGAAAAATGAAATATTTTACGAAATTACGCCGAGTCAGTGACCTGTAAATCAGAACATGCTTACCACACCGTTCAACCCGATACATAGAAAACAGTTGGCACATAGAAGACAGTTGTCAGTGTTTATGTACGCAAAACTCGCGGAAGTAAGTATTGCTTGTTTTTATATTCCTTTTGCAGGGTCTGAACAAAACAAAGTGTGTACATTTATTCGCAGTTAAAAGAGGTATCAGTACACAAAATTCTGAGCAAAACCGTCAATTATTTAGGGAGAAATCATGAAAAATGTATGCGATTTTTAACAAAAAACGCGTTATTTGAAACTTTGATCCCCAAAAAGGTATTTTTTGACAAATCCTTACCCTTTGACTTATACCATGACGAAGTTACATCCATCCCCCGTCTATATGCAGATTTACACACTTTTATTCGTCCTTTTCGCCGAGATATAAGAGTTTAAACATGACATGGTGTCATATTTTTGAGAACAATGGAGACAGTTGATGATTAAAAAAGATCACATAGAAATCAGTCGCATGGGTATAGATGATAACAATGAAGACAGTCTGAACGCAACGTTTTGGAGCGCAATAACATTGAAATAATTACGGTATACTTAAGTGCCAATGTGTATAACTGGATTTTTATAATGTGCTACCAAAGTACCAATGATTTATTTTGGATAAATGCCATTCACACTCATCACAGACCTGACTCAACGTATGAATCGGGACGCAATATATATGCTTGTTTTGAACATGTTTAAAATAAACGTGGTAAGGTCGGACCTGACCAACGCAATTCCGTCACGTTTTTTCCACGTTCACAAATATCCTCTCCGATTGACAACGATTTGTCATGATTTGGACATTTTTAGATCTATGAAGAAGCGTATGTAAATTTGACCTTTAATTATATCAAAAACGTCTATCGGACATGAAAGTCGAACCCCTTTAGGAACATTTTTCATACATGGCACCATGAACAAGATTGCGTGTTTTTCTATGTCGCTGTTGGAAAGAAGCCTGTGTTTTCGCCTGTGTATTTTACGTTATGATAGCATGTGCAGCATACGTATTGCCCTAGAGAACACAACAAAGAAGTTAATTAATGGTTGTGTTATTTTTTTAACTCCAGTACTACATATTTACATATACCAAGTCTCCAAAAACAATATACTATCAATACATTTATGAAACGGTATGTACATCATAACATGCTATTAGGTTGATACTATATTTTACTTTTATATATCTTAAATCATTTTTGAATTAGAAGTAGAAACGCGTGTGGGTATTATTGTTACTGTCACCAATCTGACTTGGAACCTATGACAGTACTTTATAATTTGACATATGCATCTAAATAAAACCCGGCTTAATATACATGTGTTGGTACATGCATTGTACTGACGTGTTCGTCACGTAAAATACGAAAGCAACTTATCCATAAATACAATAATAAAATGGTACAAGTTGTGCAGTAGAGACAATTCTGACCTCATGTTATTACAGTTTTTGGTAAACAATTTACAAAAAGCAAAATCAATGCATATAGTGATTATAGGGATAAGATTACGTGTGGAATGAAATATTGTCACGTAAAATACTATTGTAGGGGTGAAATAGCATAAAAGACTTATTTGGAACAAAACTAATGCTAACTAAAGGTTGTTTAAACATCTAAGAACGATTTATCTGTTAAAATTACAGCTTAAAATACTAAGCATGGCTTATAGCTTCACCATTGAACATCTATATACTGTCATGTAAAATACCAGTCTTGAAACATATTTTTCAACAACAATTAACAAACGTCAAGCCTTTATTCTGGAAGCAAAACTTGTGTACACATAACTCAGTTTTATCACACATTATTTCTGAAATATATCCAGTAACTAGTTATGGTTATTTTTCTGTTGTGCTTCCATGAAAGTCATGTGCAGTCGTCTGGAAATTTGAAAAAAAAATCATTTGTTTTCAACGAGACACGAGCTCTTCCAAATTGTTCAGTGAATATTTCGTTTTAATTCAAATCCAATGAAAGAAAATATTATATAGTGATAAAAACTTGAGCAAATATTAAATAAAGCATTGCCAGCATGCCAATAATCAATTGTCATATTGGCTCAAATAACTCTGGATTTTTATTTGTATTTTACGTGACGAAAGTTATGACGTTACGTAGGATGTTGCGATACCGTTCTGTAACATGGCGTTGACGTTATTTTAGTTCAAAATCTACGTCACACGCATTGCTACGTGTTGTAGATTTAGCTGTAGTTTTTCTAGATTATTGATTAGACGTGTAGGTAATAAGCATTATAATGAAATCATAAATATCCGGTAGTACAGGTATGTAGTATTTTTAACATTTGGTTGGCAGTTTGCGAATTTATCGTCTCTTTGTATTGCCCTCCAAACGAAAGAAAATATGAACAACAATGTAAACAGATAGAATAATTATATTTTACACATTCGTTTTATATGTTTGATACATACATGTATACTGTGTTTGAACTTGTATTATCATTACATAATGCAACAAAAGTTTGTTTGTTGTCGAGATCGAACTTAATTTAGTCCCGGTTCGGCATAGATAACGAAACAATTTAAACCATATTCATCTGTTTCATCGGTTTATCCTGCAAGTGTCATGGTTAGTTCTATTAAAGTATAATCCTTCAACCACATGTGAACCCCGAGAAAAAAAAGATTACCTCATATTTCTTTCACGATATACTTTGAAATTCATTTGGTCTGCAGTAATTTTGATAGTTCTTTAAAATTTTAAAAATAAATTATTGCATTTACAATTTTTATTGCATTATATTGCTACAAATTCATAACAAAACCATTTATTTATAATGAAAAATGGTAAATGTTTCATATTTATTCCGATACCAATAATATTTCTAATACATTTCCTCTTCAAATGACCGAAGTGCGATTTCGAATGTAATTACACTCGAAACTAAGCACTAATTTAGTTGTATAGTAGTTATATATCAAACGATAATTAGCAAATTATAACGTCAAAGTCACGTTTTTTATCAGTTTTTCTCCCGTGGCTAGACCTAGCTCAAACACTATAACTTTCAGAGTTTTGCATGTATCACAAAACAAATTACTGCAAAAGAAACTCTATTAAATGAGTCGTACAAATCCTCGATGCCGTTTTCCTATATACAACGGAATTGTATATTATTTGCTTTGAAAATGCACACATTTGTCGGTACAGATGGAAATTAATAAAAAATGCCGCCGTGGCTAGACTTTTTCAATCAAATACATCACAATGATTGAATTTTATATTTCTTAGGAAAATGATACTAACGTAATCATTATCAAATGAGATTTCATTACGTGCATAATTTATTTCATTTCCCTGCCATGATTTCTTTCTGAAACAACTTATTGCACAACCAGTCGATCTTTTTTCTTATGAAAATATCAAATGGGACATTTTATCCATCACCAAACAAATGTATATATCCGGAACACGCCCGATGTTTCGCCATTTCTGCCTTCAATACGTATAACTCAATTTCCTGCCAATAGGATGGCGAGAATTTGGTTGATTTGGTTAAAGAATAAAAAAGTTGAATTATAATTTGTTTATTGCGCGGAGAAATCATGTTACGTTGGGACATCGTATTTTAGCACCCGCGCATCAATTAAAGCATAAAAATTACGGATAGTGTAATTAATTAATCGCTTTTGGACTTATGAAGTTATTACATTTTCTATACTGAATAGTTTGATATCTTATTTATTTAAGCATTCTCAACATTAAGCACACTGCTACATTTTATGCGTGTGCTACTCGCGTAATTTCGACATTTCTCGCAACATTGTGCGTAACGTCTATACGGTTATCAAACACATGTTTGCTGTCATAATTTACGCTTTTTTGCCAAGTTGTGAAAGCTAATAACTTAATTTATATTTTATAAATGTAAAAGATAGCATTGCTTCTCCTCAAAATCAATAATTGCAGTAATTTAGTACACTTTATGTAACTGCACAGACTAAAAATTATACATATTTTTACTCTTCTAATACCAAATGTCAAATAGTTAGCTTGATTTACGTGTAGATTGCACAAATACTAGTAATACACTCTAAAACCATGTTATAAGTCATCAAATGTAAACATCAAACGTAGGTTCGTAAAGAAATCAAAATATTGAAATTAAATTTTACGTGACACTTAATAGTGTTTTACGTGACGAACAAGATCATGCCGACCAAGCAATAGAATACACTATCGGTATAATTCTAGAATATGAATTGAGGTACACCAATGTCTTTCAAGAGTAAATATTTATTATGCCCCATATGTCAATGGTTGACCATTTCTGTTGATGAGCAAATAATAGACCATTCGTGGTATATGTACCGTAAAAAGTCAATGTCATTCTAATTATGTGGTATTTCCATGCATATATTGACTGTAAACATCAAATGTGGCACAATGGCACAGAATAAGATATATTCCTTATCATTATTATCGTTGTAATCACTTTTTTTTAAAAACCCGTCACGTAAGTATACAGTCACGTAAAACTTTTTTCGCACTAAGATGCATTTTTTCTTCATTCATTGTCTATTACAGATGATGAACTTTTCTATATAGATAAATCCGACATGTGCCAGACATATTACAAGGAATAAATGACCATTCCTTAACAAATAAGCGAGTTGTGGCTGTCACGTAAGAATACAACATAAATGTCCCGGGAAGGTACAGGCTTGAAATAGACTGACGTATAGTTTTTGTTCGTATATTTTGGTAAAAAATATGTGTATTTATCGATAGTGCTTATATCAATAAACAAACTGGTTCAAATAATTTATAAATTACCACAAGCGTAAGCGTTGCTATCGCATCCACAAAACAGTGCCAAGTAAAATACTTCTTGTGGGCGACACGAACTCTGTCGAAAAATATCAAAGCAGCAAGTGCATAGCACTCTCGCGCATTTATGGGTTCATTTTCCAAATTATTTGATTACATATAAACAACACATTTAGCCGATTTTGAGTAGGGTGTCATAACTTGAGGGCTTGTATCTTTTTTCAAGTTCATTATTTCTAATATCATTTGTATTTATTTTTTAGGAACTATATAGTATTAGTGATAGAAATTGATTTAAGACTTCTCATACTCGATAATTCGTGTTTATAAACAGTATTATAGTGGTGACAGGCAGTTGGCTCAAATTTTGGGAATGCGCGAAAAAGAGTGTGGATGGCATATGTCATAAAAGAGCATTGGTAGTTTGGTAGCGCATTATAAAATTATATTATACACATTGGTCGTAATTATTTCAATGTTATTACGCTCCAAAAACGTTGCGTTCAGACTGTCTTCATTGTTATCATCTATACCCATGCGACTGATTTCTATGTGATCTTTTTTAATCATCAACTGTCTCCATTGTTCTCAAAAATATGGCACCATGTCATGTTTAAACTCTTATATCTCGGCGAAAAGGACGAATAAAGGTGTGTAAATCTGCATATAGACGGGGGATGGATGTAATTTTGTCATGGTATAAGTCAAAGGGTAAGGATTTGTCAAAAAATACCTTTTTGGGGATCAAAGTTTCAAATAACGCGTTTTTTGTTAAAAATCGCATACATTTTTCATGATTTCTCCCTAAATTATTCACGGTTTTGCTCAGAATTTTGTGTACTGATACCTCTTTTAACTGCGAATAAATGTACACTTTGTTTTGTTCAGACCCTGCAAAAGGAATATGAAAACAAGCAATACTTACTTCCGCGAGTTTTGCGTACATAAACACTGACAACTGTCTTCTATGTGCCAACTGTTTTCTATGTATCGGGTTGAACGGTGTGCTTACTATGTAAATATATCTAATTATATAATGATTCGCTTGAATGAGTTCCATTCCTAACGCAATAAATCCTTGAAGATCGTAAAGATCCGGCTTTGATATTTGGAACAAGCACATGATTGACAGGTCACGTTGACTTTGTCCTTTTAAGATTTTTAAGTTCAATGTAATTAGTTTGCGTATAAAAATAGAATCATTTGTCATTCTGATCACCCCAGTCTTTATGCATTTTGTTATCTATTATTTTCCCGGAGTTGACGTTTTTTTACGATTGCACAACGTGTCTTTAATGTGACTGCATGGGCGTGTTGGCCCCAATTCTAGCTTAGTACTTAAAGCCTCCTTTACAATCTCCTCGATTTTTAAACCCCAAATTTCGCGGACAACCGTCCTTCCGCCTCCGCGACTCTGTGGCCTTATTCTGTGTCGTTTCCGTCCAATGGTGTCCACTTTTGTGATGAGCATGTTGTATTATTCCATTCTTTTTTTAATTGCATGTCCAAACCAATTTCCACATTCGTCGGTTTAATTGTGGTATGCGACTGGTTGTTCCAGTTCTTTGGTAAAATCATGGCGGTTTTTAAAACATAGTGAGGGCGAATAGATTATGCAGGTTGGCCTTATGGCATTGCAAACCACGTTATATCGCTGGCTTAGAATTAGAAGGTCGTAACTACCAAATCGATATTTTGAGAAAACACGGAAAAACTGTTTGACATTTACGCTTTACTTATGGTAAAATAAACTTTTACAACTTCATTTTGGTCAACATGACAAGTTCAGATTTTTATGAAAATGGGCTTATAAGAAGCGCCTTGTGATGCTTATTCTAAATATGTATGAACTTAAAAGGTCGTAAGTGGCACTTACGACCTTCTAATTCTAAGCCATCGATAAATCTTACTATGGTCAAAATTTCTATACTTGTGGATACAAAGATATATGTCAAGTAATGGTAATTTGAGCCATGTGTTTGTAAACTTTGTACATATTTACCAAACGTGATTGTCGTCTATTTAGTTTGCTAAATTAAACCCCAAGCGGGGACCTAGTTTAAACCCATATATTCTCAAGTTACCTATTATACATATACGGAAGAAAGTTAATCCTGTTAGTCAGTAGTTCACCGTGACAAAAACGCCCTATAGTATAACGTTACTACCCTAATTTTGACAGGGTTAAGGAGTAAATATTTTCAGTCCGGTTTTTGGTTGATACAAGTGGCACGTTCTGTGTTGAAATAAGATCTTAACATTTGCTCTATTCCCTCTACTATAACTCAGTAGTGTAGATATCTAACGACATCCGTTACAGGTTAGACGTCATGTTCAAATGACATCTCTGGTTCACAATGACGTCACGTAGTTCGTTAATCTAACGTGTCGTGAAAAAAAGTTTAAGCCTCCTCAGCAGAGTTTCGCCACACTTTCAGATTTGTGAAAGGAGCAATTTGATTGAATAACGTAACCTATATCAGCGTAAAGTTATTGGTCACGCTCCTATTTAATAGAAGCTGTCAGTTGCGTTTTGTAACTTCGATATTATCATTGCTCATATAGAAAAATTTGAAAATCTTAGAATAGTATAAGGTTTATAGATCTACTAACGTTATAGGGAAAGAAAATCTATATGATTTATGATGAGGCGGTAACTTTTTTACAATTGTCACGATATATGTATATCATTGCGATGTATATGAATAACAGTACATGAATTTCAAAAAGATATTTGAATTCTATCATTTTCACTATCGTATGATATGACATTCATAATTATGTCTAACAGGTAACCGTGTCGAGGTGTACTGTAAAGTCATTTAATTTCAATGGGAAAATTCGTGGGTTTTTTTGAAAAACATTTCGTGGGAACATGTTTTCAAGGATGTCCCATATACTATGTCTTTTGCTATAGAAATTAATCGAATTATTGAAATTTGTTGGGATTTAATTTCGTGATTGAGATTATCCACGAAACCAACGACATTGAATCTCTCCCGAATATTATTGATTTTACAGAATGTACTTAAAAGTGTACTATATATTTTTATAAGGTCGATTTGATATAGTTCAATACTTGATCTCATCGCAATCAAAGTAAACCTTACACCAAGGTATTGACATCAAGGTATAGCTTGGCTATTTTGACCTGAGCCTGACCTTTATGCAAGAATATATTACAAGGTTCTTGCGTTGAATATATCAATTTCCGCAAGCAAATCGTGCAATATCGGTATTTTAGATTTGTGTTTGTATTACAAGTCGAGCGTCTTCGCGATATTCCCCAATTATAAAAACATACAATCGGTGTTATAAACGTAGACAAAATTTCGACTGTTAAATTATGCTAATCAATACGTCAAGCTCATGTCAATGTGGGCAAGCTATTTTTATATATATATACCTTGATAAATAATATAGTCGTTCAAAGGTGAATACTGCTTCAAAAGCTGTCAAAATTTTAATACTTGGAATGCAATGTATGGAACTCTTAATATCATATACTTCAAAGTACGAACCCTTAACGCCTTAATTACGACACCGTTACCGTGTCATGATACACGGTTCAGCACGGTCGAATTTGGCAAATCTTCAGATTCACTTATAAATGCCTAGGTCCCAATGAGCAATTTTGCCTTGGCGTGTCCTCCCGGTTTAATAAATTGGCGTCAGAGATATAAGGAAAAGGATCCTCGTGGTCTGCCAGGGAAGCTTGGGGGAATTCATAAGAAAATTTGTGATAGCTCTGGGCCTGTATTTATAAAGCATCTTAAGTGGAAACTTAATTATTTTGACTTAATTTAAAATATTGAGCTGCCCATAGTTCACAAGAAACGAAAAATAGCCCATGTTTTCTATATGATTACTGTAGCTCATTACATAATGCATCTAGACAATGTAAATAATAATTTGTTAATATTAGTTTTCCTGTTTGGTTGATACACTTAAGGAAAATTTGAGATTTTAAGAAAATTCTTAGTTTTCACTTAAGATGCTTTATAAATACCGGCCCTGTTCTCGAGCCCCGAAGCTATTTTTTTTAATCAGGAGTACATCGCCGAGGCAAAAAATGCTCAGTGGGACCAAGGCTTTAGCTAAGTGAAAATGGTAAATTATGATAATTACCATGTTGCAATTGAATACAAAATTGCTTTTTCATATTTCCCAAAATAACTCGTTGGACGGTAATTGATTTCAAAATACATAGAAAATATTACGTAAATGTCTTTTTGTAATGAATCTTTTATGAATACAAATGGAAAAAAGTAACAATAAATGCGAAACTTTGACGAGCATTATATATGAATTTTATTCAACCGGCGTAATAAGGAAAATGTGAAAATTCACAAAATGAATGTACTATTCTTTTTATAACATGACAGATTTTACGGCCACCCAAAACATCAACATACGTACTCGCTATATATACTACCCGGGTAATCATAAGGAAAGTCATATGATATAAATTTGTATTATGTCATCGGTTTCGTGTGACATGAAATGTATATCGAAAGATAAGTCAGATTACGAAATACATAAACTATAACAAAAATATACATAGAATGACTACTTCGCGTGTAAATACATAAAATTTTCCCTATCAGTTTTTTGTCCTTCCCAAATGAGGTTGTACACGTAATACTATGTAATTTAAATACAACACCGTCAGAAAAAAAGATATAATATTATGATATTCATAGATAGACCGGATATATTACATAAACAGCCAAACAATTATGGCACGTTAATAAATTATGCAACTATTTTCTTTCTTTTTACGCATTTCAATTGTCAGTATTTGAATTTTGTTATTGTCTGCTTGTATGTTTGCATGAAGTCATGCTTGCAATTTTTTATTATTATTATCATCATCATCATCCTCATCCCACCACCACCACCACCACCACCATCATCATCATCATCATCATCATCATCATCATCATCATCGTCATCATCATCATCACCATCATCATCATCACCATCATCATCGTCATCATCCTCATCCTCATCCCACCACCACCACCATCATCATCATCATCATCATCATCATCATCGTCATCATCATCATCACCAGCATCATCATCGTTATTATTATTATTATTATTATTATTATTATTATTATTATTATTATTATTATTATTATTATATGGTCCCAGTACAAGTACATTCCGTTGTTAGGTAGTGAAAGGGACTCGTCATGCATTTTCTGGATATCGGCTACTTTCACTTGTCATCTTAACTTTCACTATCTTTCGCGAATTCAGCCTATAAATTATGGTGGCTATAATTAATAAACGCTTCAAATAACACCGTAGTGCTACTAAAATTATATAATACTAGTAATACACAATTGTTTCACGACTAAAGAGTGTTTTTCTACTAACAGTTACGCTTACCAGTGATGTACCAGACATTGACGGTTCAAGATCACGGCGTTCTGATGACGATTTCCCGACCCATATAACCGTGGATTTATCTTCGGGTGAACTCACTACACATCTTGAATTGGTACAGAATCCGTCGATAACTGACGATGTTCCAGTGTTATTAAAGGACCAAAGCAAACGCATCAAGAAATATAGAGTGCATAAAAAAGAGGTATGCAATTATTATTCTTGTAGTCGTGCAAAGGCCTATTCTGTGGACGATATTGAAAATTGGTCTAGAACCAAACAAATATGTCATTCTCTAAAAATAAAGGCGTATTTATTATTTTATATATATAGAACCTGTCTAATGGAAAAAATCTTTTTCCATGCCTATCAGGCCGCCATTTTAAAAATTTGGCGTGAGATTTATTCTATATGTGAACCCATATAGACTAAAGGCGTAATTATTATTATGTATATAAAACCTGTATAATTGGAAAAAACTTTTTTTTCAGGCGTATCAGGCGCCATTTTTAAAATATGGCGTCTATATGTGAACCCTTAACTCTAGTACTTTACAAAGGTAGCTTTGTACAGTACATGCAATTAAAACATGCATGTACATGTATTTTATTAGACTTTTAAAACTTATGCTGACCAAAGCGATGATAAACATATACATGTGGTACAGAAAATAATGAGTGGCACCAATATAGAACAGGCGGTTAGCTTTGCCACATCGAAGAAATGTATAGTGTTCTTTTCCACCATTTTATTCATGTTTCGCAGCTTGAATTCTGCATTTGTAGTTTTCAAAGTTGAACTGGGTTGGTTAAGTATGATGGACTGAGACCAATTAAAGTTTTTAAAAATAATAACATATTCTGAAATGCTAATAAATGCAATGTTCTTATTTCAGAAAGTGGCATATTATGAAGACAGGGCACATGGTGCTGCCATTATGGTGGCACGTAACAAGAGCGATAACTCTGTGGATGCTTTCAAATATGTAAGTTGATTGAGATCACCTTTAAAATTCTACAACTTTATCAATGTTCATTACAGAAACACTATACACGTTTTTGGTAAAAAAAAAACACCTTGAACAATCGTGTCTGTTTGATAAAATAATCAACAGCTAATACGTTCGTTTGTTTTCTTTCCGTAGAATTTAAATATTAAAATTTTCATGGAAACATTATTATTGTTACAAGTATGTAACATGTCTTTTTTGATATCGTAATATTTTGGTTTGCACTTGTCTCTACCGTTGGCTTGGAATGAGAGAGTCGTAAGTACAAATTCGATATTTTGAGAAAACAAGAAAACAAACTGTCCGAAAATAAGTCTTTAGTTATGGTAAAACAAGATGCTTCTGCGTCAGTTTGGTCAACATGACATGTTCTGATTTTCATGAAAATAGGTTGATATGAAGCACCTTACAATGCTGATTTTTTAATATGCATCAGTCTTAGCCAGCGATATACGTACGTGTAAAACAACTGTTGTTGCGAAGTCAGAAGAAGTTGGTCTACTTGGGCCCTGACTCGTAGATCGACACATAATGCTGGACTATGG
This sequence comes from Spisula subtruncata, assembly GCA_963678985.1. Lineage (NCBI taxonomy): Eukaryota > Metazoa > Mollusca > Bivalvia > Venerida > Mactridae > Spisula > Spisula subtruncata. Next base: position 20,616,079 of record OY787665.1, read on the forward strand.
TCTTTGACTGTAGATCAACTAACGAGTCTAGGTCGTGGATTGTAGAAAGTTGATAAAGCTGTAGAATAGTTTGCCCATGACCCAATGCTCATGTTAACTTAAATCGTCTGTCTAATACAGCGTTTTTTTTCTAAATTTGTTGAAAATCAAATTACGACAAAATTGTCTCACATTTTTACAAATGCGTATCTAAATTCAAATAACAGCAACTGACGTAAATATTCTGCGTTATAAAACATGCAAATAGAAATGAGATGCTCTGTGGAGTTATCATTAGTGTTATTATTACTTGTATTACCACTGGAATGGCTGAGATCAAATTTCATTATTTAGTTTTATGACAGCGCTGGTAAATGTCACAGAAATAGTGTATAAGAAATAGAAAGTGTGTATAAGGTTACCGTGCACATTATTTTAACAGTTGTTTCACTGTGTTCATTGTTATTAAAATGTGGCATTGAAAGTGCAACATTGTGCACATGAACGTGAAAGGAATCGTCACAGTGAATATTGCTATAACATTGTATGTGCAACGTGAATATTTCGTTATCAGCAGGGTGTCGCCAATGCTATTGGTAAACCATGTTCAATTGAGTCTCTTTAGACTTGATTGTGAAAGGGCTTTGATCAGACAATTATATATCATATATACTTAATTTTTCAAATCTCATCATTTGTTCAGCTTTGTCACATGGCCTTTAGGATCGAACTTTTATAAATCCCTTTGTGACTTACTTGATTAAGTTTATACTAATTTGTTTTAGGTCGATTGTGAAACAAGGTTTCTAACTTATATTTATCACTCTCGACCTTATTACTGATGTAATCCATCGCCAGGAGTGTATGAGAGAAGAGAGGCCTGTTTCCCTTTAATGCTGAGAGTCAAACAATGGGATTACTGGAACCGTTTTTATTTCCCCGTTTATTTGGTAGACGCGGTCTGAGATCGAACCATTGACCTCCAACACTCGAGGTGATCGTTCTATCACTTGGCTGTCGAGGATGCCGTCTTAGAACACATGTATAGACAAGTCTATGCATAGATGCATGCCATCGAATTATGAAAATTCTTAAATCACGAAAATTACAGTTTACTCTCGTTCTTGTCACAGTTTGGTACGTTCTATAATGATGATACAGAGTACCTAGTACAGCCAGATGTGACAGACAATACATATACCATATCTCCAATGCCTAATAAACTAGCAGACAGCGGGGTGGATTCCATTTTCGGTATGTATTTCAAAACCTTTACAAATCTTTTCAGCTTAACTTTTTGTAATGAATCCAAAATCATTTTGTCTTCAAACTAATATTTGTTGTTGTTTTTTTATGATAATTTTATACTTATAACTATCCGTTACTAACCATGGTAAAATAAAACATTTTCCATTTCGCGTGCCAATGTTAAATTATTAATGGCGTAACGGTATTGTGAACTGAACGCAAGAGTGAAACACGTACATACATCGAATAATTTGGACACTTTATTCATTATAACACTCTCGCACTGATTATAGACGCGTTCAGTATGTTTACATGTCTCATTTGCCGTGCAGCTTTTTGAGACAAATGTCATGAGTTGTCTCCCTTGATAAGATGATTTTGTTAAAATTATTTCTGCGATTGGATTGTCTCCCTTCTATTTGAATTATTAGTAATGTTTTAGGTGATTGGCGTGTTGTTTGGATTGACGTAATTATTGAACAAATGCTTACAGTTCTCAATAGTAGTCAATCGCGAAAGCCCGGCAATTTTCGTTTGTCTCCGGTAAATACCGGTAAATATATGAATGTATTGTCTATTGCAATGCATAATGTTACAGACCGAGATTATCTGAATATATATTATTTACAGATTCCTCAAAAAGAGTACGAGACACTGCACAGATGATGAAAGCCACAAATAAAACAAGTCAGAGAAACAAACGTCAAGTTAATCTTGCGTACGAAGTAGAAATATTTTTTGTAACAGATTATTCAATCTATCAATAGTAAGTCTACTTCTTTTTCTACATTTTCTACATGTATATCTAACAAACAAAACGTGACTTTGAGTTCCGTAAGCGTTAATGTTTTAGAATTAAGACCCACTTCGCCAAAAAGCCTAGCAGTTAGGCTCAACTTTTTCGATTGACATAAATGCAATAAGTCAAAGTTAAGCCAATGTCCAATGGAACATATATTTTCCTCGGCGATGTTCTCCCAATTAAATAAATGAGTATCGGAGGGCATCTAGAAAAGGATCTCCGTGTTCGGGAAAGTTATTAGAAAGTTTTGGAAATCCCTGCCCCGAACCTTTCCCGAAGCTGATTTATAACACTCTGGAGTACATCATCGAGGCAAAAAATGTTCAGTAGAACCCAGGCTTAACCATGATACAAATTTTTTACATAAATAAATTATATCTGCTTTGTCATTTACGTACTGGTTATGTATACGTAGCCAGTATCTTACATCATATCAGACTAATGCCAAATAATGATTGGCTGATCCCCACAAAAGTCTTCTAAAATTAAAATTGAACTTATAATAAATGTTAAGCAATATGTTATGTAATGCAAGATAATTTAATATTTGTAAAAACATCTTGCAACAATGAACAATACTTTGCAAAAAAACCACTGAAATATCGTCGCACACCTATCCGAAAACTGAAGTAAATTACAAAATCGGGTGTGCGAATTTTGATATGTTTGGATAAAATTTATTTATAGCAGAAATGGGTTTTTAATTAACATAAAATCACATCTTATTACATTTGAAAACGAAAGCATAAACTTTTTTTTATTAAAACGTTTTCGGCTACTTTATTCGGTTTATGGTATGCCTAGGAATAAAGTGAACAATAAATACTAGTACGTAGTCACCACCGTCTGGTGAATACGTTAATGATACGATATGGTGTTGATCACGTGTATTTGCTGGTTCAGACAACAATAGAAGCTTCTCTATTAACATTCTCACGAGGGAATACAGAGCGTCTTCTCTCATCATATGTGTATAGTGTCTACTAGAGTTTGACCTGGACAATTCTTGAAAAATAAACCTGGTTTGACTCCTTCATTCGAAACACTAGCTGGTTGTACACCCGTAACTTCACGAATCAGTAGAATGTCATATCTCCAGACTACTTTTTCACATGAAAAATACACTGGTTAGTCGTTATCAATGATACAGTTACCTGTGTATAAAACAAGAAATACAAATAAAGTTTCGATAGCGGCTCATAATCTAGCGGTAACTGCAACATCAAGTTTACGTTGTCCTAATCACGGACTGGTTGGTTAGAGTCTGTTGTTTTCAACATCTCGGAAATGCAACGTGCTTTTCAACGAGCATCTTGCGGGAGAACTTAAAATGTTTATAAAATCTTAAAAAATCATGAAATGTATCAGCTAAACTTACTTAAGAGTTTAGAAGCATTATGGCTGGTTAAGTTAAGTGCTGCCTTTGCGCAACCGCTGCACTTCGACACTTCCGTAATATTTATGTGACTTGTGTTTTTCACGAGTCACCGGCGAAATGGAAATGCGATTATAGTATAGTTCAGTTAGGCTATATTGACAGTGACGTCATTGTTTATGTGTACCCAAAAGATTAAAACCATTGCTTAAACAGGTAGAATTTAGTTTGGTATTGAACTATTGACATAAGCCTTTTATACTTGTTTTTAAACCGTAGCTACGTAGTGAATTGTTCCTCTGCGTCAATGTATTTTTGAACAGGGAGCGTTAGCGAGTTGTTCAGTGCAGGCGATAAAAATTCACGGTTAAAGCCGAGAGTTAAAAATAGATGAATGTGCGTATTCCGCGGGATGACTTCGGACTTTATCACTCAATCTTTAGAACATACATATCGCGTACGACAGGAACAATCCCTGTTCTTTCAGTGCCATCGGCGCTTAGATTATCCTAACTGGACTGTATGTTTATTTCTCTTATATTACAGTTGGTACGATCAGACAGCTGCAGAAACAGACAGAGAGGCATCCACCATAGAACTCATTATCCAATACTACGCTTTAGTTTTAGACGCGGTAATTATGAAACGGGTTTTTTTCAGAGTTGGTAGATATGTATATTTTATACGGTGTTCTGGCCAGTCAGTCTGGCCCTAAGATTATATTTTATGAACACTATTATGTTTTCAATCTCGTACTCAAATACCATACTCCATGCCAAAACTTAAAAAAAAACACCAGATTTGTACAGGATTTTGAATCAATATCAATGCTAACTTACACTAGCAAATGTTCTTATTAAGGAAACAAACCCCTTATATAATATGTTTCCATTCAGCAATAAAGAATTTATAGCAGTTTGCGTAACTAAGAACATGCTCCAAATGGATTACGGAGAATGAGTTTGATCATGGAGTTCTTTCTCCAATATTTATAATCACGGGGCCTGATCAGTTTTCTTTGACTGATTATTAACCTATACTGTCTTGCTGACAACTTCTCCACATGCGGAGAATATGGCCAAAGTCGATTCCCAGGAAATGCATTATATCACAACCTGTTGATCGCCAGCTAACACTTGCCATAGTCAGTGTGCACTACCCAATTAGGTAGAGTTACTATGGCAGCTGTGTTAATTATACTATCAGGTATTATTCACTGATTGTATTGTAAATTTTTGTGACTTTCCTCGATGTATGTGGTTGACCTTGAAAATGGCTGAAATGTGAACCCTTTTAAAACTTTTAATATCGGTATAAGACCGAATCGTTCATTTATTAATGGTATGCCCGTATGTATTTGTACCGTGATGACGCTCCGATTATATACATGTATGTATTCATCCCCTGTTTATGTTGAGTTTCCCTTACTTATTTGGAATACGGATTGCTTTTGTCTGCCATTATCATCTGATTATGTTCGGTGAGTGGTCTTAATTGTGTTAGTGTACTGTGCATTTTCCTAGTGATATTAATCTACAATGTATGTAAGCTTCTGGGTACTGTTCTATCAACGTACTTACGGAAATCGTAAACTTACGTTCAAATTTAAATTCTGTATAATTCTTTAACAACTGCAAATTAGGGACAGGTTTTGTTTTAGAAGTTCATTTTCTGAATATTTTATAGTTGTAAACGTATTATGAAGAATTTTTATTCGGACGTAAGTTTAAGATTTACATAAACACTTTGATAAAACCGTACCCCGGTGAGAGCTACCTTGCCATATTTATCATACTTATAATGTTCTCCATTTGTTGCAGATAAATGTACGATACGAAAGCGTTCAAGGAGCTGGATACACCATATCATGCCTATACGCTGGTATATACATAGCTTTTGTAAGTATTATCTTTGGTTAAACCAGCTTATAACTAGAAAATTATAATTGCTATGTACATGGCATTGTATAATTTGACTTTTTCTTACATCTTATAAAATATTATGTGAATGTTACTAAATACAACACACAGTAACCTCACTAGAAACCTACATGTATCCAATATAACAATTCACCCGACTAAATTCGATATTACTCACAGTCCGTTAATAGTTAAATGATAACGGGTGTAAACATTAACTCGTCCTTCATGTATAAACTATGTTTATCTAGCTGGTTAAACATGCGTTAACGGTTTTCCCGTTATTTCTCTCGATTGGAATAGCTCGCTCATTAGAATTACTTATCAAATTGACAGTTGCAATTTCTTAACGGAAGAGAAATTATTATTTAAGAGAACATGACCTTGTGGTAATTGGCTTAATTTACTATATATGTTATTTTGAAGGATATTTTCTAAGAGATGTGATCTGAGGTTAGAGAGTACATGAGCCCGTTGCCTTTTGATGCCTAACTATTAAAAGCGTTAATCACCGAGCGTTCAAAAAGCGCATGGCTAGGAAACATGGCTACATGTACTTCCAGCTTAGGTATGAAGTTGACGAAGCGAAAACTCTATATATGCTGTTGAAAAGCGCTCGTGAAAAGCAACACCCTCAATACTGACAAAAAATAAGCAATAACTAGTGTAAATTCAATTAGAATTCATACAATCAGTTCCATTTGCCTCATCTACAACACAATGTTTGTACGTGACGTGAAATTTAATGTACATGTACAATGTATACTGTTTTGACAATTTTGACTCATGTTTTTATGTTGTTTTTTTTTAACATCACAGACTGAAGCTGCAGTAAACAACTTTATTCAACCTTATCTTCAAGATGTAGGTTTAACAGATGGTCGTTTGGGCTATGACGCAGACCAAGTTTTGACTGCATTTGAAATTTGGTCAGAGGCTGAAATAAGAACACAGTTCGCCTATGATCATGCAATGTTCTTCAGTCGGTAAGAAAGATACCGTTCATGTTTTTATCTGCGATGACAATATTTTTACTACATCTGCGATTAAAATATCAGCTGAAAATACAACAGCCTCCATTTTTTATGTATGTTCTTATGACCTTAGTAGTTAACGGAATGACAAACACAGTACACGAATAAGCGAACTGTTTATCGCCGTTGTTTGGTTGTTTATTTATCATCAACGTGTGTTGTTTGTTTTTAATAAAACGTGTTATCACACAAACCACGGTGTGGGAGTTTAATAAAGCCAATTTAATAAAAATGGTATTACCCTACTCAGTAATATAATAACTATGCAAATGAGGCGGCTCATCACTATTCTATGTATTCATACGAGCTGTCAAAATATACATGCATAGAAACAACCGGACCGTGACGTACGTTGAAATTACCCCTCTCGCTCCAATAATTATGCAACACTGTAACGGTAATTTAAATTAAGTGATGTACTATGCTTATTTGCTCATTTATTTTTTAACCGCATTACTCACTAACTTTATTCTCTTCTAAAGGGAGAGCCTGTCTTCTTTAAGCATACTTACAGGGCTTAATTTGTTTATGTGATAAAAAGTATTTTATTAAACTCGTTGGATAAAAGTTATGAAATACTGGACATAGCCTTGTATTTTATCATTTTATCCGACTCGTTTAATAAATACAATATGAAAATACACTCATGTAAGACCCTCGACATATAAGGGTATGATTTTTTGTAAAATATCTAATTCATCTCAGACAAACGGACCGAGCTTCCAAGATTGGTGTTGGACATTGTACCGTGTGCTTTTGCCTCTCCTTTCGATTTTCCGTTTTATGAATTGCAGCAAAAGTTAGTCGCGTTCAATGCTCATGAGTGCTGGGTCAAATACAAAATATTTGTGTATTATAAATTAAAAAAAAAATATTTTAGCTTCTAAATGATATAGAATGATCCGCGCTTTTATCGCGTTTTTATTTGATTTGTTTTATTTATGTTACGGCTGCTGATAATGGCAAATTAACAAGTCTATCTGCGTTGTTTTTTATTATTGAATTAGGGACGGTTACGTAATAAGCAAAACGCATTGAACCTTTATACTTTGATTTTTCAGGGAAGAGATGGGAACGATAAGTGGTTCTTCATTCTCTTCGTCAACAGCAGGTAAATCGACCATTCTCTTGGTAAAATGCTATGCGAGCAAAAACAACAAAATGTTTATTGTCAAGTACAGTTTTCTGTTTATATCGGTTACTTTGGGTGATATGTTTGTATCTTTTTGCCATTTCTGGTGGACATTTTAAAAGTAAAAGTAACGCTGTATGGCGTATCGCTTTATAAATAGTGACAGCAATGTGTATGCATAGGATCATATTAAAACAGAAATTTTATATCAACTAACGTCTCCATTGTCGTTTTGTATGCGATCTAGCCTGCTTTATCATCCAGCCTACATTTTTTCTATTGAGTCTACATTATCCGATCCAGTCTGCTTGTTACGGATATAGAATGTGAAGCACATTGGGTGTTTAGTTGTGGCATTCCCATGTAGCCGTCAATACACATAATTATGTTAAAGAGGCGTTCCCTACAAGTTACCGAGTGAGCAGTTGATGTAATATTTTCACGAGTGGCGTAGCCACGAGTGAAAATATAAGTCAGCTGCTCACGAGGTGAATTACCAACCGATCATACATGGAAAAATACTAATATTCTATTTATTTCATGCTTCAAATAGCTTAAATGATGGAAATACTCCACTATATACCTCAAACGTTTTGCGTGACGTCGTTTTCCCGCCATGCACGCGTCGAGTTACAATCAAATAATTCTTCAGCAATGGCTTCAATTTCGTCCATTTGTTTTACACTTATGTACATATAAATGTTCTGTTATTTGTTAAAGATTGAGAGAACAATTGAAAATGCTTATTATCTTATTTTTGTCGGCGGGAAATTTTGTTTAAAAAAAGTAGTCCGTTTCCGTGAAATTATGGACTGTGAAATTATCGGGGAATAATCCACCGTTATTCCGCCGTAAACCACCAATAAGCATGAAATAAAAAGACATATTTGCACACATTTTCTTCTGACAAATTATGATAATTGATTGTGCTTTGTACATTAAGCTCATTTAAGTATAGTACTTACAGAAAAATATGCTAATTATAGGGAATGTCTCCTTAAGTGAATCAATGTGGATTATTTCTGCTTAGATAATTTGACACAGACGGACCTAATAAATAATATACTACTGGCTTAGAATGAGAAGGTCGTAAGTCCAAAATCGATATTTTGGGAAAAAATATTTTTCCGAAAATTACGCTTTACTTATGTCATAACAAGCTGTTTAAACTTCAATTTGGTTAAGATTACAAGTTCCAATATACATGAAAATAGTCTCAACAGAAGCGTCTTGTAATGCAGATTTTAACAACGTATCTGTCTTATAAGGTCAAAAGTATCCTGGGCAGTACTTAGACCTTCTCATTCAAATGTATATAAAATTTGTAATTGGATGTATTTTGTAGGTTATGCATCTGTAGCGGCGCTCTGTACGGGGTATAGTCAATCTATCAACGAGGATATGACAATAACGTCTGCTACAGTACCTGCTCATGAACTTGGTCATAGGTATGCGATATATATACATATACTTATTCTTATTTACTATTACTAGACCCCGTTTCAAAGAAGTAAACAGTTGCGCAATTAACAATATGTCACCACCGAATAAAATAGACCAACCTCTGTGGTGACCGACAGCAAATGTATTCTATTGTTATAGGTGTTAATTGATGATTTCTCTCGTAAGATTTCGACATAAGATTTTTATACAATTTTTATAACGAATATTCGGATACCAATTTGCTATCCGGATAATCGAAACTCCATGCGAATATCGGAATATCCGGAATATCCATCCTTAACTATTAGTATTTTTTATCAAATTTAAAATATGCTAGACAAAAGCCACATTCTCTCTTGGATAGCGAGTGCTGTCATGTACTCGCAGTTGTAAATTTCTTGCCGATGGAAGACTAAGTACATGAGAGTCAAACGACGTACTTAAAGATAACTAAAAGGTTACTTTCTCCTGGGAAGGTATCAACTCCTAAAAGGAGACCGGTTCGTGAAGGGCTTCTTGATATCATTGAAGTACTGATCATTGGCCGTTAACGGAAACCGAGTAACCAAAATTTGTAACCTCACACATAAGTTTGAGGCGTATTTCTCAGTTACGGAAATGCCCGCGTAGTTCAATTGACACACCCAGTGAGAAGTTGTGCTTATCAACCTGTATACGTTACATTTCAAAGCAATATTCGTTTTCAACTCATTACATAATTACATAATAAAATGTTTCTGAAAACAGTTCATTAGGGGTTCTTTGTACAATGAAAAATATTCATGACCCTTATCAAATTTGAGTAACAGTGGCTTCGTTTTTTCTTCTTGAGTTGGGGTTGTGCTTTATATTGTTCAAATGTTCAAATGTTCAATTTACATTTTCAGTTTAGGATCCTTGCACGATGACCAGACTGAGAATAGTTGCTTTGAAAACGATAACTACATTATGGCCCCATCATCTGGCGCTACCGACGATACCAATATCAATTTACGACAGTTTATTTTCTCAACATGTTCAATAGACTACTTTACGGTCTACATCGCCACATTGGACAGGTATAGAGCTAGCTTTTTTATACTGGTTTATTGTTATATTTGATTTTGAAGCAAAATTTTCCGACTTATTTATCACGCTCCATATCTGATTTCTGATGTTATCCATCGCCCCGATGGTATGCGAGAAGACAACGCGTGTTTCCCTTTTATTCTAAGCATCTAACGAGGGACTTTTTTTATACAATCTTATAAGTCTGTCATGAGGCGGTCAAAGATCGAACCCCGGACTTCACGCACTATTCCACTACACTATGTGGTACTCCACAGATAATTTCCATACTACATGTAGTTGGTTTGTAAATACTAGCCCATTGATGCAAAACATACTCCAAATGGAGTACAACTGTATACACTACCACGGGTGACATAGCATTGCTATTTCTTTACAGCAATGTTCTCATAACCGTTTGACGTTCTTATTATTTTTACAGCGAAGACAACAACTGTATGACGAGGGATGATAGAACGTATGATACCAGTGATATAACCCCGTATCTGAATGATCTAGCTGGTCAAATCTTCCATCCAGATATCCAGTGTGAATCTTTTCAAGGAACTGGTTCTTTTCTCTCGAGGGTGAGTTCATTTTCCTCCAATCATTTGCACCGATTGTTGGCTTCAAACTTTTACTGTTTGGCACCATCGCCAGATTATGCTAGTACAAAACCAATAGATCATTCGGTTATCGCAACAACCACAAAAACAGTTTTAGAAAAGCAAAGGTATATTATAATCATCTAGTATACCAACATTTGTCCGTCGTATAGCAACCCAAATAACAGTTTGCGCAAATAACGAAAGGTGCATTCAAATGGCAACATCTTAATACCATTTTGCTATCGTATGTAATAAGGGTTATTGTGACTGAATATAATATCTCTTTCGTTATTTGAATATAAGGTTTGCATAATCCCTTATGAGCAAATTACCAAAGGTGTATTCAAATGGCAACATATTAATACACTATTGCTATCACACGAACTCACATAAAGTATGCGCAAATAACGAAAAGTTCATTCAATCAATCAACCCTTAAAAACCAAAAGTGCATTCTAATATCAACTTATGTCTAATATTATAACCAATACCCTATTACTATCAAAATAACTTACATGAATAGTTTATTCCATCCCAACAACCTTCTGAGCAACATATTAATACTAAGGATGCCAAAATTGAATTTTGTTAAGGAGGCATTCCCTACAACTAGCATATTTTTCTCTACTATCACATTAAATGAGCTAAATGTACAAAGCACTATCAATTATCATAATTTTTCAAACATGCTTTCAGGGATTGGTTAGTTCTTGAGTGACCGAAAAATCGGGAACAATAAGGGATTTTGTTACTGACGATTTGTTGTAACCTTAAATTATTAGCTCTACGTCTATGTGTTGGTCCATATTTATTTCAGAATCGATATAACGACAATTTTGAAGAAATATGCCTTTTAATGTACTGTGCATGGCCACAAGATACGGACTATTCTTATTATGAAATGGCTTTGGAAGGCACTACATGTGGAATCGACAAGGTGAGACAGTAACAGTCGTATATGTATTACATAATGCACTCATACAGTTAACCCGAGCCATACATTAACAGTGGCAGCTCCAGGTCACCTCATTCTGATAATCTCGGCGAAGAATAAATGCATTGTCAGGAGATTGGTTAGAATTACCCGGAGATAAACGGAAATGGCCGAGTTTTCACGATTGCAAACCACCCATGCAGCCTCGGAACATACCTCCTGTATCCCATAAAAAGGATCTATCCAAGTTTCCCAACACTTCTTTTTACTTTTTATTCCTCCGGTATTGAAGAATTACATGTATTAGATACAGTACTAGTTTTCGTTCAAAAGTGTCTTCTTACAAGCGTTATTGTACAGTTTCGGAAGGACAAACAACATAATTGTCCGAGGCGAAGCTGTACAATAAGACTTGTAAGAAGACACTTTTGAGCGATAACAAGTTCTGTATCTGACTTATACTCTGACAAAAAGCAAAATGTTCTCCAGAGAGACAATGGTTATCCAAAAGTTCCTTGCACAATCCATGAACATAGAATTGTTCGCAGCATAGAAAATATAGTTATAATGTAAAAATTTGCTTGGCCTATAATGTACCAAAGGGATTAAGTTAACTGTCCAAAAATGTCCATTCATAGGTTTAATTAGATTGTGATTAAAATTCACAAGTGTCAATGTGTTTATACACCTTATAAGTGTTTATAATACACTTGCATCAAGTTTTCTCCATTCATTGATAAAGGACTCAGTGCACAAAGGTAGAAATTTATGCATCTTATTTTCACAATTGTCATATTTCTATGAAAATTTTCATATTGTTTTATTTCTAATACACATAACTAGGTTATATTCGTACTACCCATATTGACGCTCACAGTCTGATTAATTAATACCTGTATAAAGAATAAAGTCACCTGATAGACAATTATAGTAAATATTTGTATTCTGTATATATTCAGGTTTCTTGTACATGTAATTAATTGCACAATGAATTTTTACAGCTAAATCTTAAATTCGCTTAAATTGTTACAAATACTCTAAAAAAACTGTAAAAGCACTGCTTTGGGAATCATAAGAAAATAAATTTTGCTTGGTATGAATATTCTGTAACTTTGCTTCAATTACTATAACTAATTTCTACTTTTCTTGGTCATTACAAGAATATAAATTTTGCTCCCCATTTTGCGGTTTACAAAACAATAAACAATTTCTCTAAAATTTGTTCTGGCTTAAATTATTCAAGAATATTGGAATTCATGATTTAGTTATCTACACTATTGATTCAAGAAAAACGCCTAAATTAGATGGTTTTACAGTAGTACAGGCTAATATTGCACTATCATTGGGTGGATTTACAATTATCTAGCTACATGTTTTTGACGAGTAAAAATAATTTAATTTCAATGTGACAAAATTTGTAGATTTGGTGAAAGAAAGTTCAACGTAATTTAAAGGACTTTCGTGGTTGAAATCATCAACAAAATTCACGAAATTAAATCCCCTCGAATATTATTGATTTTACAGTATGTCATTTATTTAACTGTTCATGTAGTTATAAGCAGATTTGTCATAATTGACCAATTATTTCCTGAGTAAATGTTTTGTACAAACAACTTTCTTACAACTCCAAAAGTGTACACTTACGAAAATAATGTACACTTTATCAATGGAGTCACAGGGCGTATCGGAGTATAACAATACTAAAGCATGCTGAAGATGTATATACAATTGAAACGGTATCTATAATTATACCTGTACTGACATCGAGTTCATTGGAATATACTTTATGTTAGTTTTGTTTGTGGCACTGATTTTTCTGTCCGATGCTATTAAAAAGGTCTTCATTAGAAATTTAAGCAAGTTATCTACCATGGGTGCTCTCTAAAACGTTCGATCTTGTCAAGCGAAATACTTTGCATTCACCCCTGTTTTGTTTGTTGCGCATGGCAGTAATTTGTTTGGAATATGCACATGTGTAAGTTATCATGTTTTAATCTCTAAATCCAATGTGTTGATTGGTTTAAATTATTACAGATTTGCCAGGGAGGTGCATGTGTTGATACAGATGTCGAGGTTGCGATTGTTGCAGACACGTGTTTATATGGAGATGTTCCGTACGACGTTCCTGGTTCTGACCCGCCCGTCCCATGTGTGGATTATGCTGGTACTGACACTACGTCATACCGTTGTTACAGCGACACCAGTCGGGCCCTGTGCTGTGAAACATGTGAAGCCGTACGCCTAGCTAACATAGGACTTACCAGTAAGTCAAAATAGTCCAGCTAGGGTAAACTGAGAGTGACGTCTTAGTTAAAAGATTAAAACCATTGCTTAAACAGATAGAGTTTAGTTTGGTATTGAACTGTTGGTATAAGCTTTTATACTTGTATTTACACCGTACTAGTTGATTGTTCCACTGCGTCACTGGATTTTTATCCTAACTGGACTGTACAATGACCTCTCGGTAATGACCCCATTAGAGATAGAATACAAAGTTATTACTAGTCACGCCTCGAAGATTTTTGTAGATCTATAATCACTTTTTACCATATGACTCGGCTGGTATTCACAAAGCATGTGAAGAAGAAATTTAAATGTTCTAGTGTATCGGCTAAACAGAAAAATCAAGATTACCAATTGTTTAAAATGTTGAAAAAAATTATGTAAAGACTTACAGTAATCATATAGAGAACATGTGTTTTGTTTTTTTCGTTTCATGGAACAAATGTGCAGCAGAATAATTTAACTTAAACTAAGATACAGTTTCACCTTAAGATGCTTTGGGAAAACGAGGCCAGAGTACTTGCATTAAATTAATTCAAGTGCTTGACGGAACCATTATTTCTTAATCAAGCCTTCAATAAAGATACCTATTGAAGTCGGTGACGTGCAGAAATGGTCTTCAGTGATAGTAAATGTAATTGTGAATTTATGTAACAGGTACAATTGTAGCTGTCCTTTCTATTTCAAAATGTTTACAGTAACAGTAACATTCTATGTTTTGAACAAGTGCAGATGTATGGCGTAGTTAAAAATCTTGTTTATGACCAAATTGATTGTGGTTGTATTTCATACATTTCTTATTGTATATTTGAACGTTGCCATGGATATTTTACAGATTGTGACTATGGAGACAAGTTTTCAAGTTGTTCTACACAGCCACTTTTTTGGTGTTATTCTAATGAAGCTGATTGTTGCAAATCGTGTCCTGAAAGAGCTCTCAATATAGCAGGTAAATTAATAATAATAATAATAATAATAACAATAATAATAATATTAATAATAATAATAATATTTACTTTATTTAAAGAGGCAACACAGTTTGACAGTCTTCTCTTTGAGCCTCTAGGTAGTGCATATAAGTTACATTTCAATGTACAGTATACGATTTCTGACCTTAATGACAATGAAAAATTAAATGATTGATAAAAACTTTTAAAGTTCATGTATTGAATCTAATCCTGTTTTGTAAATTCATTTCCACTTACGAAAAAAATTAGGGACAGAAGTTCTAAAAGTGTACGAGTATCTTTATTAGTTCCAAAGAAAACACTGTTTATGCTGTCGATACGACAAACATGAATGACCTCAGTATCAGTTGGTTCAATCGTCTCGTGTGAGAAAAATTTCATCTCAACTATGAACTTTCGTCTTAATGTTAATTTACATGCAATACTGGACTCAAAATTAGCATCACTAAACAGAAATGGTGTTCTGTGTTAATTAAATTAGAAATTCAGGAGTTTTAACTTCAGATTTATCTGTAATTGCGACTCTGATTTTAACAAAACCTCAATTTAAGTAGAGGAATTCATCTACTGTCAATGCTGGCTGTAATATGACCATGGACCATACTATATTTTATGCTATGTTCTGCAAAATAATTTTATTTCGATGGGATGAAAGTTCGTGGTTTTGGTAAAAAGGCCACTCGGGACGTTAATTCGTGGACTTTGCATTTCAGGTGATAAATACCACTATTAAATCCACGAAATTTAATCTGTCACAAAAATGCCTGATTTTACAGTATTTTAAAGTATTGCTTTTTTACAGGGTGTCCATATGGCGATACCGCTGATTGTTCAACTCTCGCAGCATCCCAATGCTACAACGACCATAATGCAAACGTTTGTTGTGAAACATGTGACGGACTCGCTATACCGGAAAATATACCAGGTAATGCTACGGTCACAATGCTCGTACGATGCTCGTACGGATTTACAAACTCGTACGAGTCTGAAATATTTTAATCCTACCGCTAGGTTCTCAGCTTCTGGTCACAGTTCGTACGGATCTCGTACGAGTTGTACAGAATGTATAGTTTTCACCAGATTACCGAGTCCTTTACGAGTTGTGAAAATCCGTACGATGCTCGTACGAGTCTCGATATCCGTACAGGCTCCGTGCGGGCTCCGTGCGGGCCCCGTACGAACGTCGTGCGAGTTTAGAAAAATCAACTAATACGGAGCTCTTATAGAGCTCGTAGGGCAAATGTGACTAGGGTAGGTATAAACTCGTTTATTAAGTTCTGTCCATTGTATACGTAATAAAATGAACGTAATCACAGCTACACCATGATTGTTCAGCATTTTGGTGCCTGAAACATCGACATTCAATTTTTTGGTGCCTGAAACATCGACATTCAGCATTTTGGTGCCTGAAACATCGACATTCAACTTTTTGGTGGCTGAAAGATGGAAGTTCAGTTTTTTGGTGAATGAAACATGGAAGCTCAGCATTTTGGTGGCTGAAACATGGAAGTTCAGCTTTTTTGGTAGCTGAAACATCGACATTCAACTTTTTGGTGGCTGAAACATCGACATTCAACTTTTTGGTGGCTGAAACATGGACGTTCAACTCAGTGGCTGAAAGATGGAAGTTTAGTTTTTTTGGTAGCTGAAACATCGACATTCAACTTTTTGGTGGCTGAAACATGGACGTTCAACTCAGTGGCTGAAAGATGGAAGTTTAGTTTTTTCGGTGGCTGAAAGATGGAAGTTCAGTTTTTTGGTGGCTGAAAGATGGAAGTTCAGTTTTTTTGGTGGCTGAAAGATGGTAGGTCAGCATTTTGGTGGCTGAAAGATGGAAGTTCAGCTTTATGGTGGCTGAAACATCGACATTCAACATTTTGGTTGCTAAAACATGGACGTTCCACATTTTGGTGTCTAAAAGATAGAAGTTCAGCTTTTAGGTTTGCTGAAAGATGGAAGTTAAGCTTTTTGGTGGCTGAAACATGGAAGTTCAGCATTTTGGTGGCTACAAGATGGAAGTTCAGCATTTTGGTGACTGAAATATGGAA
The DNA here is from genome assembly GCA_963678985.1 of Spisula subtruncata. Classification (NCBI taxonomy): domain Eukaryota; kingdom Metazoa; phylum Mollusca; class Bivalvia; order Venerida; family Mactridae; genus Spisula; species Spisula subtruncata. The sequence goes on from OY787665.1 coordinate 20,632,899, forward strand.
GTTCAGCACTTTGGTGGCTGAAAGATGGAAGTTCAGCATTTTGGTGGCTGAAAGATGGAAGTTCAGCTTTTTGGTGGCTGAAACATGGAAGTTCAGCTTTTAGGTTTGCTGAAAGATGGAAGTTAAGCTTTTTGGTGGCTGAAACATGGAAGTTCAGCATTTTGGTGGCTGAAAGAACGAAGTTCAGCATTTTGGTGGCTGAAAGATGGAAGTTCAGCATTTTGGTGACTGAAACATGGAAGTTCAGCACTTTGGTGGCTGAAAGATGGAAGTTCAGCATTTTGGTGGCTGAAAGATGGAAGTTCAGCTTTTAGGTTTGCTGAAAGATGGAAGTTAAGCTTTTTGGTGGCTGAAACATGGAAGTTCAGCATTTTGGTGGCTGAAAGAACGAAGTTCAGCATTTTGGTGGCTGAAAGATGGAAGTTCAGCTTTTAGGTTTGCTGAAAGATGGAAGTTAAGCTTTTTGGTGGCTGAAACATGGAAGTTCAGCATTTTGGTGGCTGAAAGAACGAAGTTCAGCATTTTGGTGGCTGAAAGATGGAAGTTCAGCATTTGGTGACTGAAAAATGGAAGTTCAGCATTTGGTGACTGAAAAATGGAAGTTCAGCATTTTGGTGGCTTAAAGATGAAAGTTCAGCTTTTTGGTGGCTGAAAGATGGAAGTTCAGCTTTTTTGGTGGCTGAAACATCGACATTCAACTTTGGTGACTGAAAAATGGAAGTTCAGCACTTTGGTGGCTGAAAGATGGAAGTTCAGCATTTTGGTGGCTGAAAGATGGAAGTTCAGCTTTTTGGTGGCTGAAACATGGAAGTTCAGCTTTTAGGTTTGCTGAAAGATGGAAGTTAAGTTTTTTGGTGGCTAAAACATGGAAGTTCAGCATTTTGGTGGCTGAAAGAACGAAGTTCAGCATTTTGGTGGCTGAAAGATGGAAGTTCAGCATTTTGGTGACTGAAACATGGAAGTTCAGCACTTTGGTGGCTGAAAGATGGAAGTTCAGCATTTTGGTGGCTGAAAGATGGAAGTTCAGCTTTTTGGTGGCTGAAACATGGAAGTTCAGCTTTTAGGTTTGCTGAAAGATGGAAGTTAAGCTTTTTGGTGGCTGAAACATGGAAGTTCAGCATTTTGGTGGCTGAAAGAACGAAGTTCAGCATTTTGGTGGCTGAAAGATGGAAGTTCAGCATTTGGTGACTGAAAAATGGAAGTTCAGCACTTTGGTGGCTGAAAGATGGAAGTTCAGCATTTTGGTGGCTGAAAGATGGAAGTTCAGCTTTTTTGGTGGCTGAAAGATGGAAGTTCAGCTTTTTTGGTGGCTGAAACATCGACATTCAACTTTGGTGACTGAAAAATGGAAGTTCAGCACTTTGGTGGCTGAAAGATGGAAGTTCAGCATTTTGGTGGCTGAAAGATGGAAGTTCAGCATTTTGGTGGCTGAAAGATGGAAGTTCAGCTTTTTGGTGGCTGAAACATGGAAGTTCAGCTTTTAGGTTTGCTGAAAGATGGAAGTTAAGCTTTTTGGTGGCTGAAACATGGAAGTTCAGCACTTTGGTGGCTGAAAGATGGAAGTTCAGCATTTTGGTGGCTGAAAGATGGAAGTTCAGCTTTTAGGTTTGCTGAAAGATGGAAGTTAAGCTTTTTGGTGGCTGAAACATGGAAGTTCAGCACTTTGGTGGCTGAAAGAACGAAGTTCAGCATTTTGGTGGCTAAAACATGGAAGTTCAGCATTTTGGTGGCTGAAACATGGAAGTTCAGCATTTTGGTGGCTGAAAGATGAAAGTTCAGCATTTTGGTGGCTGAAAGATGGAAGTTCAGCATTTTGGTGGCTGAAAGATGGAATTTCAGCACTTTGGTGGCTGAAAGATGGAAGTTCAGCATTTTGGTGGCTGAAAGATGGAAGTTCAGCACTTTGGTGGCTGAAAGATGGAAGTTCAGCATTTTGGTGGCTGAAAGATGGAAGTTAAGCTTTTTGGTGGCTAAAACATGGAGTTCAGCATTTTGGTGGCTGAAAAATGGAAGTTCAGCATTTTGGTGACTGAAACATGGAAGTTCAGCATTTTTGTGGCTGAAACATGGAAGTTCAGCATTTTTGTGGCTGAAACATGGAAGTTCAGCATTTTGGTGACTGAAACATGGAAGTTCAGCATTTTGGTGACTGAAACATGAAAGTTCAGTTTTTTGGTGGCTGAAAGATGGAAGTTCAGTTATTTTGGTGGCTGAAAGATGGTAGGTCAGCATTTTGGTGGCTGAAAGATGGAAGTTCAGCTTTTTGGTGGCTGAAACATGGCGTTCCACTTTTTGGTGGCTAAAAGATGGAAGTTCAGCTTTTTGGTGGCTGAAACAGGGTGTCAGCATTTTGGTTGCTACATAATGAACGTTCAGCATTTTTCTGGTTGAAGCTTGGACTTTCGGTAGTGTAGTGTCATTTCATCATTCAGTTGCGTGTATAGCAATGGGCCGCTAGACTATGATCTGTGTAATAATAATAATGTCACGGTATTGCTGCTATCTGAGCTCAGCAGTTTCTGTCGATTGTTGCATTGCCTGTCCGTTTACCAATTTTTTGTTTCGTCCTAATTGTCTTTTTTTGTGTGTTATAACAAAATCGTCATACAAAATTTGTCCTTATCTTGAAAACATACTTATAAATTGGTTATCTGTATGCTATAGTATGAGTTATGAGTTACTGCATGATTTTCGCTTGGGCACAAACCGTCCCTCGGGTCTCTGTAGATGTAATAGTACGAAAATGTATGTGTTAACCCTTAAATAAACCGTTATAATGTAAATGAAGACCAGTGTTATGTTGCCTCACTAAAGCCTACTTTATAAATCCCACTGAGATAGATTGCCTTGGCGATGTACTCCTGATAATCAACAATTAATTAGTCTCAAGGGCAGCGGGACAGGATTTTACAAATATTCTTAATTCTTTCACGAAGCATCACATAAACCAGGAAGATCCTTTAACCAATGCCCTCCGAATCATATGTATTTAATCGGGAGTACATAGCCGAGGCATAAGCAAGCTTATTATCAAGTAAACCTTTGTGATTACAGATTGTAAATATGGCGATCTGGCTACCTGGTGTGATAAAGACCTCCATTGTACTAGTGCAAATATAGAATCTTGTTGTCAAACATGCTATGAAGCCCCATCAACCACAACTACGACAACTACAACAACAACTTCTACAACCACCGAACCGTCGACAACGACATCAACAACAACTGAACCGTCGACAACGACCTCAACAACAACTGAACCGTCGACAACGACCTCTACAACAACTGAACCGTCGACAACGACCTCTACAACAACTGAACCGACAACAACGACCTCTACAACAACTGAACCGTCGACAACGACCTCTACAACTACTGAACCGTCGACAACGACCTCAACAACAACTGAACCGTCGACAACGACCTCTACAACCACTGAACCGTCGACAACGACCTCTACAACCCTTAAACCATCGACAACGACCTCAACAACCACTGAACCGTCGACAACGACCTCAACAACTACTGAACCGTCGACAACGACCTCTACAACCACTGAACCGTCGACAACGACCTCAACAACTACTGAACCGTCGACAACGACCTCTACAACCACTGAACCGTCCACAACGACCTCTACAACCACTGAACCGTCGACAACGACATCAACAACTACTGAACCATCGACAACGACCTCTACAACCACTGAACCGTCGACAACGACCTCAACAACCACTGAACCGTCGACAACGACCTCAGCAACCACTGAACAGTCGACAACGACGTCTACAACTACTGAACCGTCGACAACGACCTCAACAACTACTGAACCGTCGACAACGACCTCTACAACAACTAAACCGTCGACAACGACCTCTACAACAACCGAATCGTCGACAACGACCTCAACAACAACTGAACCGTCGACAACGACCTCAACAACCACTGAACCGTCGACAACGACCTCAACAACCACGGAACTGTCGACAACGACCTCTACAACAACTGAACCGACAACAACGACCTCTACAACAACTGAACCGTCGACAACGACCTCTACAACTACCGAACCTTCGACAACAACATCAACAACTACCGAACCATCGACAACGACCACGACAACGACATCTACAACCACTGAACCATCGACAACGACCTCAACAACCACTGAACCGTCGACAACGACCTCTACAACTACCGAACCTTCAACAACGACCTCTACAACCACCGAACCTTCGTCAACAACATCAACAACTACCGAACCATCGACAACGACCTCAACAACGACATCTACAACCACCGAACCGTCGACAACGACCTCTACAACAACGGAACCGTCCACAACGACCTCAACAACCACTGAACCGTCGACAACGACCTCAACATCCACTGAACCTTCGACAACGACATCAACAACCACTGAACCGTCGACAACGACCTCAACAACTACGGAACCGTCGACAACGACCTCAACAACGACTGAACCGTCGACAACGACCTCAACAACCACGGAACCGTCGACAACGACCTCAACAACCACGGAACCGTCGACAACGACCTCAACAACTACCGAACCTTCGACGACGACCACATCGACGACTACAAGTACGACTTCGACGACAACATCGACTACGTCAACGACTACCCCGACAACCACAAGTACAACATCTACAACTACAACTACCACCCCAACCTCTACAACAACAACTACCACCCCAACCTCTACGACTACAACTACAACCCCAACTTCGACGACTTCAACTACCACCCCAACCTCTACAACTACAACTACCACCCCAACCTCTACAACTACAACCCCAACTTCGACGACTTCAACTACCACCTCAACTTCGACGACAACTACTGCACCATCGACGACACGTGTCAACACAATCATTATCGTTGTAACACTCGTGTTTCAAATCAACATAAACAGGCCCATTGATGAGGACATCATTCAAGAAGTTATAGTCACGGTAAGCACTATTTGATTGAGGAATTTTAGTTTTGCGTGGTGAACCGATTTCACTGTTGGCATAAAAGTGATTTTGATGTAGATGTAAAACTTTATTAGTTACCTATCCGTCTATTCGTCCGCCAGTCCGTCAATAAAATCTGGATCCTGTCCTAGCTCAAACAGTTGTCAACTTGGTATGTGATCCATAGGGACTTATATGGAGATTGTACGCGTCAAATTTGTTTTTGATTGAAACAAATATTGTTGTTGCGATGGCAAACAGAAACACTGAAAACCGGGAAGGGGAACCTATGTTTTGCTTACCATGCCTTATTACTTAGTAACCAAAATCTTAAAATGTTTTTATCCACAGTTGACGCTGTACTATCAACGTCGGATGGGAAGCAGGTTTTTCAGATTGACCAACGTCAATGTAAGGTATGTACTATAGTATACCCAAGAGAATGCTATAACAGTATTTAAACTCATTCTTTATGTGATTGTTTTAATTAATAGTTAAATATGTATATTGTGATGATGCAAGTTATTCATTTTGCCATTTATTTTATTGATTGATAATTTGATATGCATTTTGTTCAACGCCATTGAATATGTGATATGTAAAAATAGGCCTGTAACCAAATAAACAGGTTTCAAGTTTCAAATGTGATATGTACAAACATTGACTGGAGTTGTCTACTGTTGAAAAAAAAGATTTGTGAAGTGAAAACATATGATCCATCCTTTACTAAAATAACACTGATAAACACAATTTGTTAAACCACATATGAGTTTAGAGCCATGAAAACGTTATACCACACTGTGCAAGAAATGGAGTACTCATTAGAACTACAAAGAACGAACGTCTGAAATTTTCCTGAATGGCGTAAGATGACGAATTCCGAGTTTACTATCAAGCATGTTTTATCAATTGAAAACTGATTTGTTTTCAGGATAGGAAGTTTAATTGCTCAGTATGATGTAGAGTTAGGTGACACAGCTGATGAAGAGTCTGTATCTTTGTTAACAAAGTCAAACTATGATCTAGTAACAGCAAAGGAAACAGTCACCTTACTGAACGAAACTGTGTCCGCTAGCTCGATGACTGTTAATGATCTAACCGGTAAGTTTTTCTTAAAATATACTGAGTACATCTAGAAACGCAACACTGGGGTTACTGTCAACTCTTTTTCAATCTTTTAATGATTGACAACCAAACTGCATTTACTTGATGATATTGTATTTCATGAACAATGCAACTGTAACATTGTTTTTATAAAGTGCTATCGATGCGATTGAATAGAGCTTGTGTGTATAGTGCGGCTAAAAAGTAACGAAACACAAATTGGTAAAATCCTAATTTTTCAGAATCGTTGTTCTAAGTGAAAAATTCAAATATTGATTAATTATTGATTGATTACATATCCATGACGTCCAACAAGTTGTTTAGCAGTGTATCAATTAGTTGTGAACTTTGCCTAGAGATGGTGCATGCAAAGTTATTGTTCCTGTCGGAGACTTATTTCACATGGATGACCTAGACATGGGTGGATGTAAACGGTGCCAAAGTGCTAGTAAAGTGTCTCCAGATGAAACATTGTTGGTTCATGACAATTTAGCGGAAGTGGAACCTCTCATTTGACGTCCCAGTCATAGGCATCCGAATCGCCTGATTTCGCCCATGTTCTGACCATCCTGGCATTTTTATTCCGAAGCCTCGAACTTTTCTTTTGTGATTTTCTTTCCATTGACAAACCTTATACACGATTCAAAGCAATTTTCAACAAAATTGATCATGCGTGAATGGTGCACGTGGAATTCGTGCGTTTTTTTATTTTGTTGACGCACGGGAGTTACGTAACCCGATCGATAAAATTTGGACAATAGCCAAGTTTCTACGCGATTATACAATAGTATTACACAAAATTAAAAAATGTATGAACAATGGAAGTAAGAAAAATTCAAGGATGAAAACGTTGCGTTTCTAGATGTACTGAGCATATATATATTTTATTTCGAAAGAAATGGCATTGGGCAACAGGCTTAGCCTATGTTAGCCCGCTCCTTTTTAAAAATGCCGAGCATAGCCTTTATTTGATTTATTTCCACTAACAAATGGCCTACCAGGGGCATATATATATGTGACCTCACCCGGATTTGAACCCGGGTAAGCTCTACTCATTCCTGTGATAAGATTATAACCTAAATTTGAGCCAATGAATTAGCCTACCTGTGCAAACTGAATACTATACGACGATTTCTCCCTATCCACTATGAATGTATACACTTTTGCACAAATACATATATATATATATATATATATCGTAGATATGAAAAACTTTCTGAATTCTATTTCTGTAATAATTGCCCTACATTATGTCTGCGATTCATGTAAGCTCGTTTTGTATGGTAGAGTTAATTTGACATAAATGTCTGCTTGTTTTCAGTAACTAACGAAACTGTGAATGGCGACGATGCATGTAAGATATTTGAAAGTATAACAGAATGTCGTCCTAACTATCGGTGCAGTTCAAACGAGGGTTCCCCAAGTTGTATGTAAGTATGTTTTAAAAGTCACCTTTGTTAAGTATTGCGTCGTTCTGTCGTGTTTGACAAGGATTTTCTTCAAGAAATAAGTAATTTGGACTGGTATTCACAAAACATCTTAGTCGAAAACTTAAATATTTTGACTTAAGTTTAAGAATGTGTTGTAAATATATCCCACAAATTGAATATTAACCAATTTTTTCTTAGTGTTTTTTGTAGCTCTTTACAATTTGTTTTAACCATTGCAAAAATAAATAAATTAAATTTTGATTGTCTTGTTTACTTGACACGCTTAAATACATTAAACGTTTTTTACGACGAGTCTAAGTTTTGTACTTACATGCTTTGTGAATACCACCCCTTGACAAAAAGTACAATAATTCAATTAGATAATCATTGTGATAAGTGTGTACTTCCGCATTCGACCTTTTTGTAGAAAAAATTACATATCGGTTTAAGAAAATATGAACCTTGAATCCAAATTATGTCGGTAAAAACGTGGCTTTTAGAATTTTCATGGTCAAAAGGTCAGTTGGTGTGTCAAATGGAACGCCTGAAAATACATACATTGTTTAACAAATGTAACCACAACACATGCATAATTAGTTATATTTTTGCTTTATTTTTTTTCAGATTGGACTCACCTCAACGTAAGTATTTTCATTATTCTTAGTCTCAATCATTAACTAAATTTTGTCTAATAACCAATTGCCTGTTATACTCATCATTCAAACCACTTCGTCCTAAGTGGGGTATAAGTCGAAAATGACGTCTCTCAACTTAGGTCTGTTTTGGCAACTCTCCATAATCCAATCTGTAAGTTCCATCTCCCCCATTCAACGTCATCATTTCTTCGGTTTGTTAATCAGATGTTCTTTTACGGTCTGTGTCTATCAAAGAGCAACCTTGTAATATTGGTACTACGGTCCGGTATTGACATTCACAAAATACGTGTACATAGCATTGACATTGGAACAGGTACCTGTATGGATCAACTCTGTAGATAAGAGAGTCTCAGTGGGAGATCACTCTAACATTTTTTGTGATTTCATTATTGCAGATGGTGTCGTAGTGATTGTTGTTGCGGCGTGTGTTGGAGTTATTCTTCTATTCGCCATAATTGCGGCTGTTTGTCTGGTCGTCAGGGGTTATCGTCAGAGATCACGTAAACTAAACCCAGAATCTGCCTCAAGTAGTACTACGGAGTAAGTAAATTCATAATATTTGCACCTGAATCCGATGTTTAAGGGCCTGTCCCACAGATGGGGGGATTTTTAAAAAATATATATAATTTTCTTACAATTTTTATATAATAGAACATTGATTGTTGCTTTAAGAAATATTTATTGCGATAATCGATTTAACCGCTTTCAACATCGCACACACCAGTGTGTTTCTTCTTTTAAAAACAGCGTAATTTTTCCTTTCAGCATGATTTTTGAGTAATATTTTATTCACTAGATCGGTCTGTAACATAAACAAACTTCAGTCTTAACATTTATGAAGTATTTGATTTGTTTTTAAATTCGTTTTCATCACACGCGAGTAAATTTCAGGCAATTTAAATGAGAGTAGCTCAAAATTCTATACCGTATTAATACGGTACAGAATTTTGGAGGTAAAATACTTAAATAATTAGAAAATCCTGATGTTTCACAAGTTATATTTATATCAGTGTGCTTGTTTATGGGATATACAGGCATCTATGCCAAAATATAGTGAATATTTAACTATTTTATTTAATTTTTGCTATACGCTGAAACGTGACACAGTCCCTTTAACGTTAGTATGACATATTTCAAAGCAAAGCATTTTTATCAGCACTTTGAATGTTGCTGAGATAATTTGCGAAACTGACTTTTTTCCTGCTGAAAATGACAGCTATATGATACTGTATACAAATTATATAATTTTATCAAGCACTTAGTATATTGAATAAGTTTTAAATGATTGAAAAGGTAACACTAAAGACAAAAATAGATCATTAAAAGTAGAACCACATGTTATATCTACAAGTCCTAATGCCGAACATTCAAAATGCATAACAATGACCTGACACTGCAAGCAGTTTGGGATTGTGCATGTACCGTTAGCTGTGATGAGTTATGCATCAAATGATTGGATTCGTTAGTATATATATATTCTCTGGAAATAGGCATCCCTGTCAAAATATTTAGATATAGAGTTGGATATCTACAAATGTAAGTAAGTACTTTAATAATGCAACTTTGATATACATGTACGAATAAATATAATGACGAGAAAGTGTTTTCTTGTAACAGTTACGAATCACAAATTTTGACACAAAACTACAAAACTAATTACTTGTATGTATCTTTGTTTTCTAGTAACAGATATTCAGCACAAAAAGATTGGCCAATCAACAGATCCGGCATGAACCTGTATGGCGATATGGTTAAACGTCACGAGGAACCCTACACTTACCTCCCTTATTCAGGGGAGGTAATTCAATCTTCCAGTAAAAACGGAAGTTCCAACGGACACAGAGACAATCGTTTCCGTAAAACACCACAGTCAACAACCAGTGATCACAGGACAAGACATGGTAAATACTAATACACTGATACAGTGAGAGACTTTAAAAACGCTCCACTTTTTAAAACCATTTTTTTCTTAAACCAAATTGAGTTAACCAATGTTCCCTTGATAAATACGTCTTTAACACTAACGACTATCATGTTTGCTACAAGAATTGAAGAAATTATAATAAATGGTTATGCTGGTTACGCTTGAACTATTTTGGTCCATTTTGCACGTGTTTCAGAAAGTTATGCGTGCACTCCAATAAAAACCTGATTTATTTTTACCATACAGATCGGCATATATGAAAAACACAAAAAGTTTATAATAAGTTTATCGGTTACGGTGTCGCGCTTGTCCAAACATGAAGACCCAGAGGCTCTAGGCATATACAAAGCCGGATATAGAGTACCGGATATGGTGTGTCAGAACAATGACATACAGCGCAAAACTTTTCGTCATAGTGAATGATTCCACGCCACAGAATGTGAAAACAATCGGTGTCAACCAGGACAGAGCTGAATAATAAAGCATCAACAGCATATAAACATTCACCAAATACCCAGAAAGTTCCACTTCCGGTGCACCAACCAGAGTGAGAAACAAACCATTAGTATCCGATTACAAGTTTTTGACCAATTTTAAAACTATGTTTGTACTTAAACGCAATGAAAATATCCATTGAAGTAATACAATTTAATAACATGTGCATTTGCGGCGTTCCATACTAATGCCATAACTTTGAGACTAATGGTGTGTTGTGTTTGTATACAACTTTCTTTGACAAACTAAGAGATATATTGTTGCCGATAGACTTAATGCGGACTGATTATCTCGCTACAAATCGGCATCCTTACCTAAATACGGTCATTTTTACTCTATGTATTGAGTATTTCTTCGATGAACTTAATGCGTTTGCAAGCCCATAACACCACCCATAAAACGTCAAGTATACCTCTCAATCCCTTATTAGGAAATGGAGTAATATGTCGCAACACGGCATAACACATATTGTTCTCCCAATGTGGTTGAGGTGGAATGGGCACACCGTTTCCGGTTGGGCATAGCATTTTAATTTATTTTGTGAATTTCGTTTTTGGAGCGTGCCTCTTTGGAACCAGATTATTTGGTTACGTATTATTGTTATGCCATGCAATTTTCAGATATGATTGAGAAAGCATAAATGTCTACTTATGCCAATTTGCATGAAAATATACGAATGTTAACTAACTTTTTCAATCATTTAAAATTTGTTGCGTTTTTAAAGTCTCTCACTGTATACTATCTCCAGCTGTGATCTTACTTGTCTTTATGATAAGGACAACCAAGCAGATTGCACCGTATAAAATGTTGGTCAGTAACAGGCGATGTGAATGGCTAACTTTATTCTCCAATCAAATAAGATCAATATAATTTCAATATGTAACACAAAGAATTTGGATCACTTTTTTTTCTTTTTGAACCATATAATGTGGTCCGTTTATTCAATAAAATAAACAATATATACAAAAACATAGAACAAAAGTATGTCAATAAATACAATGCATTCATTAAAATTTCAACATTGTAAATTTGGATCACTTTACCAACATGTGTGTCATCCTTTTGCATGGGTCAAGATCAAATGAAAAAAGACCAATCCGATCAATTACCGTTGAATTTAGCCCGCCTTATTTAAGCTCAGGTTACTTCAATGTAAATTGCTATATCTATGATAAATTATAATGTTATAGGCCATTACATCAATGATAATTGTCATGTCTATGATAAAAAAAATCCGTTGTTTTGTTATTCTGAAGAAGGCCTCGGCCGAAACGTAAATACAATATTAATTCTACAAAATACGTGTAGTTTTTGAATTCCCAATTATTATATTTCATATCTATGATAAATTATAATGTTATAGGCCACTACATCAATGATAATTGTCATATCTATGATAAATTATAATGTTATAGGCCATTACATTTATGGTAATTGTCATATCTATGATAAATTATAATGTTATTGGCAATTACATCAATGATACTTGTCATGTCTATGATAAATTATAATGTTATAGGCCATTACATCAATGATAATTGTCATATATATGATAAATTATAATGTTACAGGCCATCCAAGTCCTAGTTTAACAATTGGTTTCGGTGTCTTCATGTGAATAAACTCTTGTTAACATTTCTCCTGTATTACCATTGCAGCGTATGACAACCCAGCACTAGACTACGACAAAATATTGGCAGCCAGTTATATAGAGGTAAGTAATGTTAGCTAGTTGTTTGTTCTATCAGAAAAATAGTGAACTTCATTGTTTATTATTTAGTATTACATGCATGTAACCAAATGCTCTCGTCATGACTGGTATGTTTTAAAAATGTTCTTGTCAACTGACTAAATACATTAACAAAGTACATAGTGAAAGAAAGTGACACATACTCTTTATTACATTTACTCTAATAATTTGGAATTGAACAACAACACGTATTCGTAAAATTAATATTGTATTTTTGCTTTATTTTATTCTTTATTTTTTTATTATTTTTTTTACATTTACTCTGTAATAATCATTTTATATATTTAATACTGTTTTCATTCCAGCCACATGACCGTAGATGATAACTCTCCAAATGTATGAAGACAATTGCTAACATGCATAAAGTGTGTACAATCTAGGAGAGGTCTTGGAGTGGATGAATACTTCCGTTCCAAGATAATATAACGTGGACTCGTTCTGTTCAAGAAACTAAACCCGATGTAATGGAATGTACACAAACGCAATACAGGCGCGAGTCTTTCTTTCGTGCAAACATACATATTGATATATCATATTTTTGTCAAAAGACCTTTACATGTTTTATATTTATGTACGTGTTAAGCTGGTGTTCACAAAGCACCTTATTAGAAACTTAGAATCTGAAAATCATAAAACTCTTTAAGTACATCAACTAAACAAGATAACGCGATTATTGATGTTTTATTAGGTTCAAATCATCTATTTGTGAACGAAGACGCTTTATGAATACCAGCTACTTTATTATTTTATGTTCATTTTATTCACTTACATACGAACGTACACGATTTTATCATCATATTTGACACGTGACACGACCTTCAAATAATCTTGTATTGACAAAGATGAAATGCATTATGTCAAACAGAACATTCTAAGTTTCGTGATATTGCAACGGTTTTACGCTAACCACTACGACGTTTTTGTATGCCTCAATATAAGTAGATTTTTCGATACACAAGATAGTTTTTATTACAAAACATAACTAAAACATTTTTGAATCTCAGTTACAATTTGTTGGAAACACACTTTAAATCCATGAATGACATACATTGAAATTATTTAGTCATTTACACTGTTTGTATAGGCACTTAGTATATTTTCCTTACATATCCACCCACCAAACTGCATGATATTACTCAGGTTTTCATATTCAAAATCATTCATATAAAGGGTATCAGGTTTTTTTCTCATTGCATTTTAGTTTCCAAATATATCTACAAACAAGAAAGTAGATAATACTTGAATGCACTATCCCATATCATTTTATAATTTATGTACCATTGTTAAATGAACTCAACCATGGACATGTAAGGTTGTCTTGATGTTATGTGTTTTAAGACTTGCAATCATATGCACGCCAACCTCTGCTCACTAATATATTGAATTGTCTACTGCGTGTCAAATCATGAACGTACAAGTATTTCATTCATTTCATGTTTCTAACTCACAATGCTCCAACTTGTACGTTTTATGTTATACTAAGTACCTGTTATATGATTTTTCATACAATTTTATATCACGCTGGTCGTGGTCAGATTTATGCTGATGACTTGTTGTTGTTATTTTATGTATGCAATAAAAGTTATGCATTTATTACCATTTGTTTGTTTTGTATCTGTATCTAATGCAGACTATTCCCAGTATATAGTTATTACAGCTTTTGTTCAATTTGATCGTTTTCCCCATTCTAAGCCAGCGATTTAGTCTGTTTCTATGTGCCGAGTACACCCAGCCCAATCGTTCACTGCGGGTAGAAGTTTTTAATCGTTTAAAAGATGGACCACTGAAGATCTATCACGGAATAACATGAAGTTTGTTTCACTCGATGACAACGAATAATAAATCGAACCAAATGCGTTTTTTACTGTACTTCATAGATGTTTTCACACTGCATTTTGTTACACCATACACTTTTTTAGCGCAATCTCTGATTGAGCACCTTATAGTTTAGTATAATCTGGAGGCTCGACTTTCTCGTTTTTGATAGTATCCTTGCTCATCTTTGAGTGAAAATGTTAATAGTAACAAGGGATTACAACACAATAACTATTGGTCACTGCCTAGTCAATACAATATGACCCCCCTTGTGATTGTGAATAGTTATGTTGAGTTTCAAGTGGATAAATTCGATAGTATTTGAGAAAATGACAATAATCTTAACCAAAGCAGACGCTGACACAAGCGCCCGAGCTCACGATCCCATCAAAACACTATATTCACTTATTTCTCCGAAAAGTTTCGCTAAAAATGAAATTACAGACATATATACGTCCATCAACCTTAACGGCAGTTTAGAAGTAATTTCTCCTGACAGTTAAGACATTAGTATTTGGTGTGGGACTGGGTGTTTATAATCCCAATACTGTCGGGTGTGCAATGACTTTATGATTTTGTAATGAAATGCAATTCAGTGTATCAGGTAGTAGCTGTATGTTCAAATGAGAGAAGAAAACGAGTTGTACAAAATTAACAATTTCACGAAGAAATTGAACAACACCGAATCACTTATCTCAGATTCTAGCCAAATACCTATGGTCCTGAACGATTATCTTGAGAGTTTAAGCAGTTTCTTGAGACAGGCACACTCGGCAAGACCAACTGACACCTTATCTGTGTCAATACTTCTACTTGCAGCATCTCGCAGGAATTCGGTATTTTTCATGAAGAACCCGGGTAAATGTTTGTCATTAATGCAGCGAGTTATCCTATCGATGATTCTTTCTGCCCACGCAAGAGCTTGCTTTTTATTTTCGTGATACCAACTTATTTCTTGATTCACTTCATGGAGGTTCGTCTCGACTTCATGTAGAAAGGCACATTTCACCATGTAAGTTGTTAGAAACGAGATAAAACCTGGATCGGAATCGTTTGTGCGAATTTGAGGAAAATGATTTGACGCTTTCAAAGCCTTCACTATTATATATCCCTTCTTTACATGAAGAGGTAATGTTTCCATTACAGCAATTTCTAGAGGTGCAACGGACGCCCTTAAAAATGTAGACCATCCTTCAACTAGTTCCTCATCTTGAGTTTTGAAGACAGCAATTAAATCCTTGTGTATGCTGAGATCTCTTAGTAGTCTATGGGACACGTCAACCGAATCTGGCACCCATCTATTAAGTCCGAAAGCCGGTACAATATCTACAGAAACCCTGAGATCCTTAATTGTCGGTCCAACCCATCGTAATTCAATGTCGTCAATCGAAAATGCATCTAGAGAAAGTGTGTCAATTGGATACAAATTAGTTGATTTCATAAAATTTGCATCTCTTAAAACAGAATTG
Source organism: Spisula subtruncata (assembly GCA_963678985.1). Lineage (NCBI taxonomy): Eukaryota > Metazoa > Mollusca > Bivalvia > Venerida > Mactridae > Spisula > Spisula subtruncata. The sequence continues at coordinate 20,648,521 of OY787665.1, forward strand.
CAGCACTTATAAAATTTAGCAACAAATTTTACGGCATCAAGATATCCATCTTTATCCACGTACGGTTTGAACGCAGAATATTCGTTTCCAGAGTTTAGTTTAAGTCGAAGAAACCCTGGGAATGTAACACTCTCTTCCGGATTAAACGATTCCTGGAATTGGATGAACCTGAATACATAGTCAAATTCGTCTGGTCGAAATACCTTTGTTCCTTCTCGATAACTCCCCATCAGCACTGGACTGCATGTGAATAAAGGATCGTCGATAGACATTCGTCTAGCAAACTCGTCCATCACAAGTTTCACCGCTGTTTTCACTTGACCATTTTCAACTAGGTCCTGAACCAACCCTTGCTCATTGGCGTTTATAACAATATCAACAAGTTCTTTCACTCCGGTACGATGTTGTAAAACATGTAACATCCAATCATCCAGAAGAATATCTGGTTTCATTGGATATTCAGCGTGCCTTAGTACTTCCGATAGCTGTGGGCATATTCCATATGGATCATATGGATCGCATGTACTACCTTCTATCTCAAGCACATCACCTCCATCCCTTATATCATCAGCATCCGTAGATTCGGATGGTTTAGTGTATGAATGGTCGATCATATTCATAGCGCTTCCTCGATATCTGAATTCCGAAGAACTAAATATGTTAACCAAGTTATGCGCAAACATTAGATCATTCGGGGTTCTTCCTTTGCTATCTACGAACCCATCCATCATTTCAAATATGTTTGGTGGCATAAGCTTAAATATATAAGCATTTCTGAACATTATCGCCCAATGAAGAGGTGTTGATCCGTAATTGTCAACTGCTGAAACATCCAAGCATGACTCAGAAAAGAGTTTTGCAAATCGATCAATATAAACATTTTCTTTCACGGCTGTATGTATTGGTGTTTCACCAGTGAAGGCCCGAATATTGACATCCGCTCCAAGCTGCAACAACAGAGTTACCAAATCCACATGTATTAAATCAACAGCATAATGGAGAGCTGTAAAACCAAACTTATTTTGCTTGTTTACATCTACCCCTCTCTCAGCTAGATAGCGAATACATGCGATGTTATCGTTTTCGATGGATGCCAACTCGTCGTCTTCAGTTCCAATTTTATCCGCCTCTTGAGCAATATGTCTGACACAGTTATGTATAGCTGTATTACCCATTGAATCGAGGCAATTCACATCGACACCATTCTTTGTGAACCATTTTATTATATGAAGCTTTGGTGATTCACTACCAACAGCAATATGCACCGCATTACCAAAATGTCCAGTGTGATTAATAGAGCATCCACACTTTGAAAGAATATCTAAACAATCTTCCAACTTGTCCTCATCAGAAGCGAAACAATGTTCCCATAGCATTGGCAATTCTTTTTCGTCTATTTTAATCTCAGCATTTACAAGTAACTTGATAGAGTCTATGCATCCACAAGATACGGCCATATGAAGTGCCGTCCTACCAAAAACATCCTTTGTGTTAACAGACACACCCCTTTCTATTAGCGTACTTACAAACTTTTTGCATGATTCGCATGTAAATTCAGCATCATCTTCAAATCCTTGTATGTTGTGCATTTCCAGAATAAAATGAAGAAATGTCATTCCACGATAATTACCCGATAAGCAAACGTCTTGATTCGCTCGATCAAGCGATATCATGATCTTTCCAATACGACCTGCCTCCATATAATTGTCAAACATATACTGGACGATATTTCTTCCGTGAATATCTTTTTGATTTATGTCTGCTCCATGTTTCAACAACAGTTTAAACATTTCAGTTTCTATATTCCAAAATATTGGAGATCGTCCGGTTTCATCTTGTTTGTTTATTAAGCTCTGGTCTTTCTTTAATATTGTATTTACAGTTTCAAAGTCATCACAATACGCAGCTAGTCTGAACTTTTCGAATTCAGACATAAACTCCATTTTTGGTTCGTTGTATTATGTATAATTCATTCAAATGAGTAAACTAGGTATATATCAATATGTTTATTAGGTTAATCGATAAAGGTTTGTCAGACTTTTACCATTGAACTATTTTTAGAAACATCTAATATAGCGTATATGGCTTATAATGAGAAGTTCGTATCTGCAAAATTGATGTTTTGAGAAAACGAGAAAATACTGTCCGATAATTACTCTTTACACATAGTAAAACAAGCGGTTTAAACTTCGTTTTTGGTCAACATGACAAGCTCCGATTTGTATGAAAATGGGCTCATAAGAAGTGCCTTTTAATGTTTATTTTAAATATGTATGAATCTTAAAAGGTCGTAAGTAGTAATTACGACCTTCTCACTCTAAGTCAGCGATATGTAAAACATTTATCAAGTGTCCTTTGAATACCGATACCTATTTATACTGATAAGTCGACAAGTAGGGTATATCAAATTTAATATCACATTTTATTGCTCACGCGAATTGTGTAAACAATATAGTTAGAGTGTACGGCGTTATAGATCTACAACGAACTTCGAAATATGACCCCCGGACGAGTCCATATGCCAAGGTTGAAACGATATTTACCGTTATTTTATGAAAAAATTCGGACACGGTTGAAAAAAAATCTATTTACACTTCTAGTTGGCAACGTGGCTTAGTGGGTAAACTGTTCTCTTGTCTAAAACATCTTTTTTATATGGGCTGTGGGTTCGAGTCCGCTGTTATACTCTTTTTCAATAATTGAATTTCTATTTTAATATTTTTTATCTATTTCCTGTATATTTTAATTCTTAATATTTGATAAATTAACGTTTTATAACGAATAAAAAATGATGTTACCTTTACATTGATTTAGTCTGGATATTGTATTTATTGCTCCATTTTCATCTTCATGCTCTGATGATATATAATTGAATTCAATTACAAATAACGCGAGTCATTGGCTTCGCTGCAATCACCATTTTAAGAATGTTCTGTAGAAACGTCAGAATTAGCTAATGGTTTATCTTGTCAGTGGTCTGTGTGGTGCAGTGGTCATAGTACATCGCTTTCATTTGCTTATTTTTTCCTTTCCAGTGTGAATTCGGACCCACTAACAAACAGTTTGTTTTTATATTTAATAAAATTATGTTAAATGTAATGCTATATGAACTCATTGTATTGCCTGATTATTATCACATATCATCATATTTGTTTCTAATCATATTTTGCGTTATTCTTTTTTCACATATTAATTATATCAATTAAACAATGTGTCAGAATCAGTGTGAGTGTCATTTGAGTTACAAGTTACGACGCTGAGACAACCTTATGTGCTTATATGCTAGCTCTTGTCAGTCCGACAACTCTCTCACACACTGACAAGCAAAAACGACAGTACTATTTCCTTCTCCATACAAAACCTATGTACGTTCTCGAAGAGATCTTTCGCGTCGTCGCTATATCTGTGCACCAGCTATGACATATTTTTGTAACATATGATACACATTCATTTACACAAAGAAAGGATTGAGTTGAAAGCTAAGCTAAGAAGTTGTAAATGTTTTGGAAGCTGATTCCATGCATATACAACTGATGCTATAATAATTTTGCTGCATAGAGATATGCATGTTTGATATTGGGATACTTCTGGTACTGTTTGCATTTCGAAGGGTGTGTGCTGTTCCTTCGCGTATGACTTCCTGTATTTAAGAATTGAGGTACTGTGGGGGTAGGTTATATATTATTTTACAAAAAAATACTTCTATTTTCCCTCCTTTGAATATCAAGACAGGTTTCATTATAAGGATTGTCAGTGACAAGAAGTTTTCAACAGAGACCAACAATAAATAATGTAATATACCGTAGGTGCAGTTCATTATACTTGTATAACCGATATCTCGTGGCTTTGCAACATGTATTAATACAAAAAAGAGACCAGCCAATCTGAGAGGGACGACAACTCTCACAACTTAATTGTTTGAAAAGCACACAAATACAAATATTGCAATGATAAGTCACAAGGGCAGCCATAACACAATATAGCATACCAAACATTCACCAAAACAAACGTTACATGAAAATAGAAACATACGAACAACAGCCAATGATATAAATGTAGTATCATCAGATGTCCATGATCAATAGTTTGGGTTTGTCACATTCCAATAAATGTTTCCAGGAAAAATCGTTCACATTCGTTGAAGTGTTTCGGTATGCTTCGTTTAAAAGTAAATCAATTTGAGTGAGATCGAATTTTTATCTAAACTTCGAACGAGAAGTGAAGACATGGGATAGCATTTTCGCATTACATTTGACTGTTAAATGGTACTGTATTCTGTTGTAAATGAAAGATCAGGTAAGAAGATGCAACAATTCGTGTACTAGTACTTCTGATATACTCATTTATATATCCTGAAGGATTACTCTGCTATGTCCAACAATTTTTTGAGACAGGCACATTCGGCAAGACCTATTGAAACCTTATCTTCGTCAATTGTCCTGCTGGCTGCATCTCGCAAGAATTCGGTATTTTTCATAAAGAACCCAGGTAAATGTTTGTCATTAATACAGCGAGTAATCCGATCGATAATTCTATGCGCCCATTTGAAAGCTTGTTTCTTACTGGCGGGTGTACTTTTTTCTTGATTCACTTCATGGAGGTTCATCTCGACTTCATGTAGAAAGGAACATTTCACCATGTATGTTGTTAGAAACGAGATAAAACCTGGAACGGAATCGTTTGTTCGAATTTGTGGAAACTGATTTGCCGCTTTCAAAGCTTTCACTAATATATATCCCTTCTTTACATGAAGAGGTAATGCTTCCATTACAGCAATTTCCAGAGGCGCAACAGATGCCCGCAAAAATGTCGACCACCCTTTGACAAGTTCCTCATCTTGGGTTTTAAATACGGCAATTAAGTCATGACCTGTTTTAGGACCTGTGAGTACATCATGGGACACGTCAACCGAATCAGGTACCCATCTATTAAGTCCAAAGGCCGGTACAATATCTACAGAAATTTCCAGATCTTTAATGGTAGGTCCAACCCATCGTAGTTTGATGTCGTCAATCGAATACGCATCCATCGACAACGTGTCAACCGGATACAAATTTGTGGATTTCATAAAATCTGCATCTCTTAAAACAGAATTGCAGCATATATAAAATTTTGAAACAAATTTTACGGCATCTAGATATCCCTTTTCATCTACGTACGGTTTGAAAGCAGAACATTTTTCTCTAGTTTTAAGTTTAAGACGAAGAAACCCAGGAAAGTCAATACACTCCTCCGGATTAAATGATTCCTGGAAGTGTATGAACCTAAATACATAGTCGAATTCATCCGGTCGATACACTTTTGTTCCTTCGCGATAACTTCCCATTAGCACAGGCCTGCACGTAAATAAAGGATCTTCAATAGACATTCGTCTAGCGAACTCATCCATGACGAGCCTCACTGCTGATTTAACGTGGTCATTTTCTACTAGATCTTGCACCAAACCTTGTTCATTAGCGTTTATTACAATATCAACAAGTTCTTTCACTCCTGTACAATGGTCCGAGACGTGCATCATCCAATCGTCCAGAACAATCTCCTTTTTCATGGGCATTCCGTATTCGTCGTCGATGGTGTGGCGTAGAACTTCCGCAAGCTGAGGACATAGTGAATAGGGATCGGGTGGATCACATGTACCACCTTCTAGCCTTAGTATTACAGCTTTGTCTTCTTCATTTTCAGTATCCATGTCACGCATGGTTTCGGGTGACTGAAGTTTAGAATACGTATGGTCTATCAAATGTATGTCAGCGCTTCCTTGAAGCCTAAATTCGGAAGAATCAATGATGCTGCAAACATTATAGGCAAACGCAAGATCAAGTGGTGTTCTGCCTTTGTTGTCTACGACTTCTTCTATTGATTCCAATACTTTTGGCAACATAAATACATCAAACGTTCTGTACATTATCGCCCAATGAAGAGGCGACGAACCGTAGTTGTCAACTGCTGTAATGTCAAACCAGGAATCAGAATCGGAGAAGAATTTGGCAAATCGATCTATGTAAACATGTTCTTTCACGACGGTATGTATTGGTGTTTCACCAGTGAAGGCCCGAATGTTGATATCAGCACCTAGTTTTAACAGCAAAGACACCATATTCACCAGTTTCAAATCAACTGCATAATGGAGAGCTGTAAATCCAAACTTATTTTGCTTGTTCACATCGATACCACTGTCTGATAGATAACGAATGCACGATACATTATCGTTTTCGATAGATACCAACTCGTCGTCATCAGTTCCGATTGTTTCTGTTTCATTGTCAAGGTGTCTGACACAATTATGTATGGCTGTATTACCCATCGAATCGAAGCAAAGGACATCGATACCGTGTTCCATAAGCCACTTAACTGTCTTATACTTCGGAGAGCCATTAGACACAGCAATATGCAATGCATTTCCATCGGCTTCAGTCTGATTGACAGAGCATCCATGTTTGTAAAGAATATCTAAACACTCCTCGAACCTTTCGTCATCGGATGCACAACACAGATGTTCCCATAGTCTTGGCCATTCTATGTTAGCACCAGTATTCAAAAGTATTTTGATAGATTCCAGGCAACTACAAGATGCAGCTATGTGAAGCGGCGTCCTACCAAACACATCTTTTGAGTTTACGGACACGCCGTTTTCTATCAGCGTACTTGTAAACTCTTGACACGATTGGCAAGAAAATGTACCATCATTTTCACACCCTTGAAGGTTGTGCATTTCCCGAATAAAATGAAGCAATGTCATACCTCTGTAATTTTGTGATAGAAGAACTTCTTTATTTACTCGTCGAATAGATGTTAATATTGTTCCGATACGTCCTGTCACTTCATTATTGTCAAACATAAACTGGATTAAATTTCGTCCATGAATATCTTTCTGGTTTACGTCTGCTCCATATTTCAACAACAAGTCAAACATTTCTGTTTCAATATCCCAAAATATTGGCAGTCGTCCGTTCGTATCAGGCGTATTAACTAAATTTTTATCTCGCTTTAAAATATCTTCCACAATTTCAAATTCATCATCCGTAGCTGCTACTAGGAGATTTTCGAAGTCAGTGAGTGTATCCATTTTGTCCCGTTATATTATCCATATTTTGAATAACCTTACTCAAGTACCCTCATTTTGTTAATGTATCTATTTACAACGTACGTGTAACAAGTTGTGTTAGACGTTGTACACTAAATTAGCCTAATGCAGTTCACAATGTAGGGACAATTATAGATAGCATACTATGATACATGCATTTATCTCATTGGGTTTCGGAACAAGATGGTCATGAAGTGCATTTGATTATAGGTTTGATCTAATATGCTATATCAACCTGAGTGTTTATGTAAGATAACGATGAAAATAGTACATACGAAGGTCCATATTTGTAACTATTTGATTCATTACAACTGCGTACAAATTTATTTATATGTTATGGCTATGTTTCGGTGAAGATAACAAGCTAGTAATTATTGAACATGATAAATGTTACGTATAATAAGAATATAGGGATCACATGTAACCCAAAATTGAATCAGTGATTACAGTTGTTTGCTATGTATTTCACGTGCCCAAACTATTGTTTTTAATTTGATTACACAAGTTGTAACATATACATTGTGCATGCATATAAACACACTGTCTGAGCGCTATATGGTTTGACAATAACTAAACTTATCATAGTAAACACGTGTTTAAAATTGAAACTGTATTAAAAAGAACAAGATAACCTAGTTTCAGGAAGAAATAAAAAACGGGGACCCCATGTGACATAAGGAAACACATTCAAGGCCTGACCAGCTCTCCAAATCCCCGATGAACAAGCACAAGTAATCATGACGATTAAACAAAGAACAAGAAAAAAATGAAAATGAGCTAAACCGCTATGAGAGAACAACTCCTTACTAAGACAGCCTCGCGAAACCGTGAGTGCGAATACTGTAATAGTGGACAAACGGACAGCATGAGGATGGTTAGAAGTTTACTGCATGTGTATTTTTTATCGTGATTAATTGAAGTTACTAGACGACACAAGACTAAACTCACTAATTAAAAACATACCTTGTACGTGGGATATTATAATTAAAAGCAAAAAACAATGATTTCTTATATTCTTTAATTCTAATAATAACTTAATCAAAATACAATGATAATGCATTTACATATATACTTGATTACTTTTCTGAGTACATGTATACATACAACAACCACAAGAATATCTTACATATTATGTACATATTACATTGAACAATTCTGGGAATATTAATTTACAGAAGTTAATATTAAATTAGGCCAACACCAACACCAATCACAATATGGAACATGATTATAAGCGTGGTGCAAGTCCCGAATATTTATCACAGCTGAACACCTATACACAGGCATGCGCGTTAGACATAAAAAGCATTTTAAAGCATACGGTTGTTGTTGGGATGCCGTTCCAACCCGACAGTCAAGGTCGTTCCAAATGTTTTATTCGTCTTAGGTCGCATGTTTTCTAGATGTAATGTGTGTTTTGAATTTCCAAATCACTATTGACCCTAGTTTGAATACGTTATTAAAATGTTGTACACTTGAAAACGGTTAGTTATGACAAAACAGATTACAACGCGAAGAGTAAGCATGTTCATTTAGTCCTTTTTAAAAATTGCTAAGGTTTCCTGTTCCTGACGTATAGCATAATGCACAAAGTCAACACATATTATAATAAATATTATGTTTAACTACCGATTTGAATACGAAGTTTATAAATGCCGTATCTTTATAACATGGTAAACTCGGTCACTTGTGACGAAAGACCGAAGTTCAATGATTTACTCATATCCTGCTTCTTTGCTTCCGGTGGTTGACCTCTTGTAGAAGACACACGAACGGACGTTGAAAAGTTTTTCTTGCATTGTACAACGCCTTTGCTCAATACTGAGCCTCCCCTTTGAAGATACATGGCTGGCCAGACGGGAAAATCTATGAACTTTCCGCTTTGTGTATACTCCTTATATCTGCCTTTATCTAGAGGATCACCGTGCTTCATTGATTCATCGCCACATTCCAGATACACAGGAGGGTCTTGGATTGCCATCAGCCAACATATCTGTAGACAAACACTTCTATATTTGTCCCAATCACTACTCGAATCTGTGTCACATGGAATGTTCGGGAATTTTTCCTGCATCTTACTCATATACTCCTGAAAATTGAATAATACGTGTAACTCACTGTTCGACCGTACATTGCAATCTCATTTCAAACGAAGCCCAAGCAAAAGTCTGGAAACGCACATTAATATATTAACACAATTTCTCGACCAAAGTATATCCAATAGAAATCGCTGGTCATGTTGAAAGTTTGCACACATCAGAGTGTGAATCGGAGATAAAATATTTAGGCGAAGCTACTGAAAGTTAACTTTAAACTGAAAATGATATTTCTGTTTCATGAAATCACTAGTAATATGTAAATTTTGAGTTCAGCTTCTCGAGGAAAGTATCTCAACTACGCATGTCAATATTTAATATGAGAGTGAGTGCAGCTTGTTATAATTATTTCGGGAGATCGGAGCCTGGTATTGTTTCCAACGAGAAGTTTCTAGAAGTAAATGATCATCTTACAGTGACAACACTTCACACACTAGTAGCCAATTCATGTTTGATCAAGCAGTCATGATAAATAATCTTACTTGTTTCAAGTCTTCCTCCGGCATTACCCGTTTCTTCCTATTGTCTTTCATTTGTTTGAGAAAATCCTTTACGTTAGCTGAATGCCCACCCTGAAGTATATAAGTGTAGATAAATAACATGCCTTATTGATACGGTTATTATATACACGTACTATAAGTGTATCAGTCAAACTGGAAATTTGTTATTACCCTTTTCCATATAGTTAAAAACATTATGTTTACAGCTACACTACTCACAAAAATATGGGTTATTATTAGTTTCGTGGAAAATACGTGAGCCTAAGCTTTTTATCTTCAAATATAAAAGTTTTCTCTGAGGATGCTTTGTGAATGCCAGTCAAGTAACTGATAACATCATATAACGCGCTGTAACAACACTGCTATACTTATTGTTAACGTTCCATATTTATTAGGTATACTTACACCACCAATACCCTCGACGGCATGCGATAATTTTTCAAGTTCGGAATTTGCCTTCGCAAGCGACAACTGATAGGCAATCTACAACAAAAAGGGTACCATTAAGCTACCATTAGTTATTTTTACATATTTGTTTCACTAGATCTACATTTTTAAAAATAAAAATACATCGCTTTGGTGTGATACTTGCTGTTTCCAGGTAGCATCGTCTTTAGGGCTTATGATAAGTCACTTAAATGCTTAGGCCTGACTTTTGTAATATACCCAACACAATGCTATGCTGTCTAAAATGAAATGTCACACATGTTTTCCTCAACCAACTGAGCACAGAAAACATGATCAACATAACATAACACAATTACACAAACATTACCCATACATAATATAAGAATAAATGATAGCCCAGGTATCCGCTGCTAAAGAGCAGGGTGACCTAGTTTCACAAAAAAGTGCCAAAAACCGATGGCCCCCCAAGTGTCCAATTAAGGCGTTACTGCGACTAGACCTAGTTAGCCAAATACCCGCTGTTAAAGAGCTGGATAATCTAGTTTCACAAAGATTAATATCAAACAACATTAGTGTTACTAACTATGTAATACATGTTCTAGAATATAATGACTTTCAATAATTCTTACTGTGATTGTCTGGTACAGAACATCTATGCATTTCTTTTCCACATTCTCATAACCATCACAAGTCTCTAGATAACTGAACGCATCCGTCCATTCATTGTCATATATCTGGGAATAATTCTCTCCTAATTTCGTTGGTCTATTTTGATCGCTAAGGTCAGCAATGTTAGGGTTGTTATCCGTTAGTTTCCTACCCGCCATTGCACTAAGCCTGAAAATAAAATCAATCAACATTTCTAGACGGGTACAAGTACATGAACGAGGACATTGAGAGACTAGAAAGATTTGTAAGATATGACTGAAGATATATATATTCGATAATTTGACTTGATTTTGACCACTACGCATGGAGATATTTTTTTATTACATTGGGTGTTGTGGAATTTTAGATGTGTGTTTGTATACCACATTGAGTATTGTCTTCGTGGTACTCCCCGCTCCTTAAAACATACAACTGGGTAAGATATTTAGACAATATATCAGCAGTTAAATTACGCTTATTAAAAAGTACGAATCGTTTCAAATTCGATGGAGTGTACTATTTTCATGTTGGGATCTCCAGTTTATTCTTACATTTCTCCAAGTATTTTATCGATTACGATATTTATTTGTCTAATACAAAGTATGGTTATATCCTTCACTAATCTATACAATGAGATAAAGTTACTACTACAAAAGGGACAATTAAGTTGAAACATTTGTTGTGCATTAGTTCAATAATTGACTTACTGTAGGTACATATAAATGATTACCTAAGATACAACTCTTCTTTCTCTTTCTTCAGTTGGTTTATATCATTTTCTTTTATTTTGAGAACATTAGCAATCCTCTCCTTTTCGTTGACCTGCTTCTGTAATTCTTTTAACTGCGCATCTTTTATTGCGATTTCCTCAGCCAATCTATTACATCAATTGACGTAATTTTAAGTGTTTACCATTAGATAATTAGTTTTACCAATCATAAACCAAAACAAAAGAAAACATAGATACTGGCAGTAGCAGAATTGTTACAAAGATGTAGCACACTTATAGACATTCAAATTACAGACAACATACATGAAATGGGTGAACGACAACACATTACTTACATGTGCGCGGATATTGGTAAATTAAGGACAATATTGCCATTTAGTATGGCTGGCTTTTGGTGCTAACCATGCTCTTCTTAGTTCGACTAGTGACCTCGAAAACATTAAGTGAGTTCTCATTTGTCGTCCAACGCTTCCATCTTGAAACTTCTTAAACGCAACTATAGGTGTTGGCGTCAGGAGAAACCAGGCATACGTCGATAATCGGACCAGACCGACAATATTTAGCGCGGAAACTCAGTCCATACTGTCTTGTATGATCTTATACATAACTCCGAAACTTTTAAGATTTACATATTATTGGATTTATGAACGAAATATAATGTGTATACATCACATTAGAAACGTACTTCTTCTTATCGCCATCTTTGCTTTTCATTTTATCATATTTCGCCCTCAGATCATTTCGCTCCTTTGCCAATTTGTCCTTGTCCCTGGATATAGGATAAAACACATCAATGACATACAAAATTGCAATATCACCTGATCTATCTATGGATAAATAATCCTGAAGTGCGTCATACGAATAAAAATAGTATTTGAAAATGTTGTCCCTAAATGGCAGAAAATATTTAATAAAAGAACATCATAATAGTTGATATCCGGAACTCTGTGCAAAGAGGTTTTCCCCTTAATTTACATATAGGTACAAACAAATATGGCCTATTTAGACTGGTTTTGTATTCATATGCAAATATAACTGAACCCAACCCCATTGTCCAGATATGAATATTCATGTGACACAAGGATTATAACGGTAAAACTTTATTTGTACCTACAGATTAGTGGAGATCCGGAGTAGGTCTATAGGCACCGCTGTCTAACAATGGAGGTACGAAAGCAACAGACTATCCAACAACTTCAAAAACTAATTTCAAAAGCAACAAGAGTCAAAGTCACCACACCATACCAAACCGGCAATGGTTAAATATCACGAACGTTTTGATATAAGGATAACCGCACTGGCTAAATATTAAATCATGACATTGACTGAATTGTCTATTAAATAAACCAAGCTAGGACACAATTTGTGCGATAAAAACTAGTATTAGATAAGTGAGAGGGGATACAGTACTGTTGTTGTGTTTTCCTCTCATTTTCTGTGTCTTGTTTTGCTGCCTTTAACTCTTTTTCCATGCCTTGTATCTTTCTGATGTGTTCTTTTGCTGCGTCCCTATAATAGTATTGATGTGTATGGTCCAAAATCAGTAGTAATCAATGCCATATATGAGCGTGTAAGCAGTGGTACCCTTATGACAAGATAATAAATACCAAAATCACCACTCTTGATTATGCATCTTGGATGATATTAGTTGAATAAGAACCCATAGATGTTGACCATGTGGCTAAACTCGTTTGTTAGCTTTTAAAAATATATGAGAGAGGAGACGTTAAGAAGACGTCGAAACGTTGTGAAATAAAAATAACTGTAGAAGGAGTTTGTTGCTGTTAAATTCATAATCTTAAAAATATATGGCGCACCCTCTTGTATAAAGTGATTTGAATTAGAAAACATATTGCAATTTCGACTGTTACTCGTATGTATGTTCGTTGTTAAATATAATTAAAAAATCAACCCTTGCACATTTTATTTGACAATGATTTGCATTTGAAACTTCAAATACAATGTAGCTTATTGAAAATAAGTTTTTGTTTTACTCAATTTGTTGTTTTTCCATTTCAAATTCTTTTCTTGCGTCTTCCAACTCTCTGTTCTTGTCTTCAAATTTTTTCTCTGCTTCTTTTCTGTAATAAGAGTAATCAAAGTCAACGTATTACAGCAACATGGAAATTTGCAATTATGTCCTTCAAACTAATATAACTCAAAAATTATATAATTGTGCTGAATAGAAAAAAAATAAAACCTCTTATCTATATATTGGTGTTAGTATTCTCTATCAGTATACATGTATAACTCGTGCAAACTTCGTATTTATCGTGGAAAAGAAAATGAAATAAAAATGGAAAGAACGCCATAGTAAACAACAATGTCTAGCAATGTTAAAAGGGGCATGGTTGTATACAACGAATCGTATTCAACAAAATGGCCGAACCTTCGCCCTTGTGCATCTTTCAGTTCATCTTCCAATTTTCGAATACGTTCGCCTGATGCTCTGAAAATCACACACAAATATCAAGGATATATTTTGTAATTTCATGAGTGTATAGGTGTCAATACATACAGTTCTGTTTACAATTAATGCCTCATTTATAAATGCATACAATACCATTGACCTAAGGGTTCACGTCATAAATGAACGTCGGACTTAAGAAGTAAAAACTTTTTTCAAGCCATTCATTCTCTCATTAAAATTTGAGATTGAAGCCAGACACATCCTTAATGACTTAGTCGTTGAATTCATGATTATACATGTAGACACAATTACAAGGTATTTTCAAAGTAAATTACGGGGACCATAAAGTTAAACTCAAATTCAAATACAATTCTTTAGCGATTGTAAATGCTTCAGAAAATGTACTATTAATAGTGCTTCGATCAACGAATTCCTACAAATTATTTAATTATGTCTCAAATGACTAGTTGTTTAAAATGATCAAGAAATCAGACGTGAGCGATAAATTATTATTACATCCAGTGCTCTTATTTAACAGTACATCGCTGGCTTAGACTGAGAAGGTCGTAAGAAGAAAATCAAAAAAAAATTGAGAAAACAAGAAAGAAACTGTCCTAAAATTACTCGTTACTTATAGTGAAACAAGCGCCTTGTGTTGCCAATTTTAAATATGTATTAGTATAATCATTCTAAACCAGCGATATACGGAACCAGCCTAGCACACGGCATATGTAGAGTAGTGGGAGAAGATGCACATACTTTTCATTATCTTTGGCATATTCTAGTTCAGCTTCCACGTTCCTTTCTTTCGTTTTCAAAACAACCCTAATAATAAATATAATTTGCAATTGATAACATTTAAGGAATTCTTACACAAAGTATGAAGTAATTAGCAGAGGAACACGCCTTTAATGAAATATTACGCTGGAACTTAAAGGCTAAAATGTATACAGGTAGAAATAACGACAATTAGCTTTAAATAAATATATTTTTAAAAGTCATAAACACTTTTAAGTTGACGCACGTCACAGAGATGAATGGTCTTCTTCGCAAGCAAAGGACGAATAGTTTTAAGCTTAAAACAATAGCAAAGTAAGATTTTGAATGCTTATGTCTATAGTTTGTTATTTCAGAACCCAAGATAATATAATAAAACACCACTAACTGTTCTGCCTGGGCATCTTTTGTTTCTTCTTCTAGAATATTCACTTTTTCCAATGACTTCGCGCTGTAAATGTTCCAATTATAGAATAGATCAATATTATATTATAAGGTTATCTACACGCATCACCTGTAGCTCTAGAAAGTATCCATATTACAATCGTTGCAGCAATACTTAACAGCAAGGACCAATGTCTTTCGAACCTTTTTTGTGTTATATTGGCATTTAATGTTGATTTGACATGGCTATTGTATTAAGTCATGCCTATATTTACTGTATTTGTATGTTTAATAACAATATGTTAGTAGATATGATCTTCACAAAATGTTATTGTCATACCAATATTTCTTGTACGCTAACAATAATGTGCATGTAAATAGAGTTTTCAATAATACCATTGTCCAAATTGTTTTAATATCGAGACCCTTTATCTCATTTGACTAATTAAAGAAGATATATACGTACCTGTAAGTACTTATTGTCGATTTCGATTTACCGGTATCATTGTCAATGATTTCTGCCCTACAATAATGGATGGTCTACATGTTAAACGTATATCTTTAAAGCATGATCAGTAATTTCAAGTCTCAATACTTTGTTAGATTAATGTGTATTTTGAACTATTTTCATATTTGTCTAAGCGCTGTATTATAATTATGTTAAAACACCACATAACAAGGCACCATGACCACATATCACCGAACGAGAAAATGCAACGCCTAAGTCCAAACTGTAAGAAGCTGAATAAATTTTATAAAGATGTGCCAAAATGGTGACATAAACATTTAGTGTAACAATCAACAATGCCGAATATAAAATATGATTTAGAATACTCTGGATGAACATTTTACTTACTGTGGTCTTCTAGATGACGAAGATGTGGTTGCAGCTAGTGTGTTTGCTTCATCCACTACAGAAGAGTTGGCGCTCCTGAAATTAAAGCAAACAAATATTTTTTTTCTATTTTAATAGCCGACAAGAGTGGACTTTCGCAGTGAACATGACTAAGGATACCACAAGATATCGTGTTAGAATTGCGAATTAACCCCTCAGATACCGCTAAACTGTTTCCTTAGATTTTAATGGGATATGGACTATTCACCTTACTATTTCTGTAATATACAAAATATATTGAAAAAATTATGTTACTGTCACATATGTAACCCAAAATTCTAAATTATCATTTTTCGTCGACCAGCTTGTATCATAGAATTCATTATCCACCGGGTGGTATTCCCTAAAAATCTTAAGGGAAATGTTTAATTTTCCTTAATAGATGTATCAGGTCAATAGGAGAAACAACATTATCAAATCTTTACCTTATTTATAAGCATTGTATAAATAGCTACAATAATCATGAAGAAAACAGGGATTGTTCTTCATTTCTCGGGAAATATGAACAGCTCGATTTTTAAACTTAAGTAAAAATATTCAAATTTTCTTAAAAGATTTTTTGTGAATACCACCCAGTACTACATTCCTACCCACAAGCAACATATAACTGATGGTGGTCAAACGGGGTCAAGGACTGCGTCGCTGGGTCAAATCATGGCACCTTGTTCGGTCGATGATGGTTGCAGTTTTGTTATGTTTTTATGAAACTTTAAGTCATTCAGCTATTTGACAGCATGACCTTTATTTCATTTTCTCATGTATGTATTTTGTTATGTATGGGAATTGTACCGTGTATTTGTTTTATATTTGTTGTTGTATCTCTCTGCTTGGCTGGTTAAGTCGAGTGCTGTCATCCCTGATTTTTTCATAATTTGTTGGTAATTTGGAGGTTGGCAATTTTGACAACAATGTTTATGACACAGGACATATGTTACTACAGGTGTTTTTCTGTATTATTACTTTGCAAAAACACTGGTGTGCATTGTTATTACTAAAAATCAATCTAGATCAAATGGTTTACCTGTTGTTACTTGGTACCACATCTGACGCTGATTTGGACCGAACATCAACACCTGCTGACTGGTCAGAGGTCTTACTGGTGCTGATGTACAAACAAAACAACATACTACATGACTCAGTAGACATTATCCAGGATTATTTGTAAGGGCATTGTCAAAATAATTATGCTTCGTTTGTAGTAAGAGTAAAAAGTCAATTTGTTTTCTTAAAATAAATCAAGATATTCTCCCCAACAAGCTACTAATATAGGTTGTAGGTGTATATGAGGCATATAGTTACTCGGTATGCCTTTATACATGTTCACACAACATAATTGTTTTAATTATTAGCAATACTATGTGTGTAAACTTACGGTTTGTTCGTATCTTTGTTACCATCAGGATGTTTTGTGTATTTTTGAGCTGATTTGGACTTTTTCTTACTTTCGGCCTTTGCTCTATCACTGAAACCCATAAATGTATCATTACATGTACTATAATTTACACATGTCATCCTAGTAAAACAGTAGATACCACGACTAAATATGTTACACGAGCATTCTATGGGGGAAACGAACCATGCTTGAAGAAAGGATACGCATGGCAAGTCAAACCACGGTATCTGACAAAGTCACCTGAAAGAATTAACGAACAAGAATAAAGTATGTGTCTTAACAACTGTAAAGTCACTGCAAGATTCTTTTTACTTGAATCGGACAACAACCTTATCAAAGTTGACAATAAGTGCCGACACCCAAAGACCCCTGTAAGCTTTGACAGATACTATATTCTGTTCGTACGAAAACAAATGTAGACAAATGCTGACTTCTAGTAACGAAAATATTAGAATGTACTACTAAAAAAACAAATAATATGTGAACACTTACATTTAGATGCATATACGTATTTACTTTCTGTACTCAGTGGTATTGTTAGCAGCTGGTACATGCTTGTAATACATGCGTATTAGTAACGACAACTTCGGTTAAAACGCGTAAGCATGTTTATATTTTTAAGGTATATGGATGGGCTTAGTAATAATTAACCAGTATATAGTTTACCTTTGTGCAGGCTGTCCATCGATGTTATGAACCGTTGTACTGGATGGCTGAGTAACAACCGGATCACTAGACGAATGAGAAAAATAGACGTTGAGTTCAATTCAGACAATACATGTAACGTAAAAAAAACCAACAGACAATTTTAATTCAATAATTTGTTTGGTTAAGATATTGTTTGAGTTTATATATTTAGGAAATACTTCAGTACATGATAATATTTCAATAATACCCTTTTGTTACTTACTAGGTAGACTACTGAACATTCGCATAAACACAAACTTTATCTGAAACTACTCTACACAAAACATCGTTCAACAATAGTCTACAAATAACTTTATCTGCAAATAACTGCATCTTTATCTCCAAAATAGGCAAATTGCCACATAAATATGTCATGTAAATATAAGAATAGAAACTAAACTGAAGAATATAAAAGTTACGCAATGTACATCACATTCTCAACGTCTACTAGGTATGCATTCTCGTTCAACCAGCGTATTTCTTCACCCGAAACATGATATGGGAACTTGATCTACCACTGATGTATGAGGGTGGTTGGTAGGTATATTGCATAAATATATAGCCTCTTGATACCATAGGAAAGATTATTTCATACTATTTGCAGCATGAAGAAATGTAAGTACTTACCCAAACGCTATTTGTGTTCCGTCTTCATCTTTTGGCTCCTTTTGTTGTTTCGAGCAGATATCCCCCATTGTCAACAACTGAAATAAGAAACTTATATTATGTAATACAATGTATTAATGGCAAAACGGTTGGTATATTCCACTTTTTAAATGAAAAACAAACAATCAGCAACACGCTGTATCTTTGCTCTTCAATGGTATGTTAAAATTAGGACCATCCCAACTGTTTAGATAAATTTAAATTCAAATGGAGATGTACCTAAAAAGGTTGACTGCTACAACAAGAAACTATGATCTTACTTTTTCTCATAACATCGCATCATAACTGAATACCGAGCTTGTTGCTTGTTGAGTAACTTTACCAAAAAAGGAATAGCTTCACTTAGGGTTTTGACAAAAGCAAGCTTAAGATCATGTGTTGATTGAAGTACAAGTAGGCAGAAAACTGTGATGGCCTTGGCGAAGATAAACCAGTCAATGCGTGTCAAAATGCCTGTAGTAAATGTGCTATGTAAATACGAACGTTTATCTTTTAAGAGTTGGTTTATAAATGCATCCATCTACAACCATATATTCATACTACTCACGTGAGGGATCACTGGGGTAAGTATATACACTGTACAAACATTCACGCTATGTACGACGTATATTCTTCCAATCTTTTAAACCCGCCGCTACAGTAAGACAACTTATCGTAAATCAGACCCTACATTTATTTTTATTGAATACATGTATTTTTGCATTTCAATTTGAATGATTATACTTCCCCAAAAAGTGTTCGTATTAGTACCGTTTGTCTGTACCAGATTGTATGTAAATATCCGATAGATAAATACACCATCAATGGTTTATCAGGTATAGCCCCATTTCATTGTAATGTTTGACCTTCATTTACCAAAAATAACTTCGATTTCTAGGTAAATTGTAGACAATTGTTCAAATTGTCATTGACTGTACATTGTTCTGTTATTATCGTACTTTAACTATTTATCATAATCATAAAACGGAAAAAACTTTGTTGATAAAGGCGAACAGAAAATGCTCGAAAGTTACTTTCGATTTCACTCTGTTAATTGTTATACTTGTATCACGACTCTACTGGCACGTATATTCTGTTTAGGTGACATTTATCATATCGATCGCGTTGGGTTTATAGCGCATGTTTACTCCTCGTTATATCACGTTTTGATCTTATTTGGTATCAGACATGACACAGCTAATGTGCCTCCCAACCTCCCAACCATCACCCTTTCAATGACAGGGCGTTCATGTGTCGACATATTTACGTAATAAAACGTTCATTATTTGGAACAAACACTCATCTAAGAGCATTTTCTCAGTAACCTTTTGAATATCCTTTGTGGCATATAAATCATCAATGGCCCGTGCTTCAATTTCACTAGGGTTTTCACATTTTCACACAAAATGCGTAACATAGTTATACTGTCAATAGCATATTTGTTTTTTTAGTATAAATCATCACAGACTGGTTTTTGGGAGGGGTCAGATTTAACTCGACAAGTATATCATCCAGGATATGTATAACGTAGATCAAATATCCATATCACAATATTAAACATAATGTAATCTACGCTATCAATAGTCATAAACAAGTGAACGATTTGACATTATTTTCCTGAAAAAAAACCCCAGTCTAATACAGTTTGTATATATATGAACTTACCCAACTATTCCAATATTTGATGATAATAACAAACAATTAAAGTGATATAAATGATATTAGTGCACGTAATTTGTAGTCAAATAAAACCAGGAAGTAGATTGTTGTGTCTTTATATATATATCCACAATCTTCTAAACCGAAAGTAGAGGGCTCCATGCGGGAAATTTATCTTTAATAGGGCTTATTTCATATACTCGTATAGTTTAGTTTATACTCATTTATTATAGGTAAAATATGGGGCGTTTTTTTCAACTTATATTACACACTCTCATCATCTCATTGTTTTAATGTTATCCAACGTGATGAGGGTATGGGTGGGGAGAGGTCACTTACATGTATATTAATATATAACGTTCTGCATCATTGATTAAAATAAAATTGAAAATAAAATGTATTTTAATAAATACTTGTACATTTTAGCCGATTTATTTTATCAATGATACAGTTGGCAATGGTTTATTTCCTAACCTAGTGCTTAATTATAATTTACAATACACTAAAATTTCTGTCATAATTGGCATTGTCGTGTCTAATCATATTTTTACGAAAAAATTTACGATGTGAACTTATTTCCTTAAAAGAACGAGATATTGTTTTCGTTGTATGTTAGAAATTTTCATGAGTGTATTTGCCATTGTACAATTTAAAGTGTATGGAGCTATATCGGACGTTATTTTTTTTAAAAAGTATCAAAAACTGAAAAACAATTATGCTTTCATATCCATTAGATCATTTTTAGCTTCAGTTTTAACAGAAACTATCTCTTTGATTTATTGGACATGCGAACTGTCCATTTCCATACGAATGTGTTCTAGAACACCCTATGAAATTATAAGAATCGTCTATTTTTCGACGATCGAATCTAAGCACACGGAACCCATCCAAAGTTTTAATTTGCAATTAAGGTAGTCTAGTGTCATACTTAAAACGATGCAAATAATTATTTTGACATTAAATGACCGTTAGATATAGCTCTATACACTTTAAAGAAGAACAAAGCTAAGTACAAAAGATGTCAGACTGGTTCTTTGTTTAATTGCATTCAACTGAGACTGTCATGTATCAGGCTGTGTCAATGAGGCTTGTCTATTTCGTTGTGATGTGCGGTTTACTTTTTGATCTGCTCCTGTTTTGTCTGTTGACTCTGGCTTCGGATACATGTTTGACTAACGGCTCAATGCGGCAGTTTTTCGTGTTTCGTAGTTGTTCAATTCCACTTTTCTTCTTTGTTTTGTTGTTGTCCTTATAGCTAGTACATGTGTGATGGGTTCTATGTTTGTGGCATAATGTTTCTGGTGAATGTCATTTCCTATTGTCATCGTCTAGTGTCGTATTGTAACATCAAAAACTAGACAATTGTGCCACGTCTGCTTTTGTCTGATTTTGGTATTTAATATACTTTTAACTTTTGTCATGTTCGCTTTCCTCGGGTATTTCGTTTGCTAACTGCTCATTTTATGTAAATGTATCTTTGTATCTTATGTGCCATAAAAGGTATGAGAAAATCCGACATATCTTTGTATCTTATGTGCCATACCTGGTCATGCCTCCCCGTTATATTTATTATTGTATTTGTGCTTAGCAACTAATAAAACATGTATGAAGCTACATAGCGACGGTGCCAAACGAAAACCCCGTAACTCAATTTTAGGGCGAAAACTGGTTTTACAGCATCCGCACCTGCTAGACGTCCCGCGCATTTCTGTCTTGTCGCCATCTAAGTAATGTGATTGACCATTTAAATGGCGACAAGACAGAAATGCGCGGGACGTCTAGCAGATGCGGATGCTGCAAAAAAGTTTTCGTGCCAAAATTGAGTTACAAGGTTTTGGTTTGGCACCGTCGATATTATAATTATCATTAACAGTGATGTAAAACTCGCTTTCATTTTACTAGACACAATTATCATACGCGAGTAGGTATATGTCATCCTGCAATTCTACAACGGGGACTTTGGTTTTTAATTGTTTTGTTGCATTTATTTTTAGTCATTGCTTCGTCTAGTTTTATTAACTTGTGCTGTTACTGTTTTATGTGCTCGGCTGGTTAAGTTGATTGTTGTTTTCCCTGTCAGATTTCCTCTGTCAGATTTCCTCATATCTTTTTTTATTTATATTTGTACCTGTAGCTTCTAAGTTTCATTGTTTTGCTCAGTGTTGTGTTTATCATTGTCACGTGTACTTATGGTCTAAAATTTTAATATTTATAGTGTTCGTGTTTGTGCATTTCGTTATCTACCGTTTCTCTTGAGAGCTGTCTTCCCTGTCCGTAATTATAGTTTTGTGAGCAGGAGGATCTGACATGGCTAAAGTGGGGTCAGTAATTGATTGTTCAAAGTCAAGTTTAAAATATCAACATCAACAAATCATAGAACTTTATTTCAGATTCAGCATTCTACATGACTCATGAAAGTAGCAATGCAATAAACATTCAGCAATATACAGTTATGTAATAAGCACTATAATGTCCGTTCTCGGTAAATCTTTGAAACCAACAGATACGAGTGAAAACATAAAATGCCACATTGACTTATTAATTTCAACAATGGTTAGATTTCTTAGAGAATCCTGTAAATAAAGCACTGGTTATAACAAGCATAATTCCGAATGTCAGTATAAGGAGATTTCTTGCACCCTGAAATGAAATAAGTTCATGTTTAGGTGCATGTGTAACTAGGTTATGCACATGTATGTACTTTTATCACTCACGTTTCGATAGGACACCCGTTTAGCTACCTTAGCTGGATACATTTGCATTAATTTATAGATAATAAGGCTAAGCAAGGAAAAATAAAAAAAAGGAATGAGCAAATAGACATGGAAGGCAGCATTCAACCTAACCAGTCGATCACAGAAATCAGAAAGACCACAACACAACTACACTGAGCAATGCCCACACTTAAGCCAAAGATACAATTAAAAATCCAAGTCCCCGCCGGACACATGCAGGATGACCCAAGTTCACAAAGAAATTATCGAAAAGCGGTTTTACATGAGACCGAAGGCACAAGGCACTCGTGGATGTTTTTCACCTGTTAAAATTTCCATCATAATGCATGCTCCTAATTTAATTCGGATATGAATTTGATCACGACGAAATACTGAAAACATTGTTAGGCTTGTCCAACGTGATATACTACCCTTTTAGACAATATTTGGATGTGCTTGGAATATATTTTATTGGTGTGTCTTACAGAAGTGGTGATGTTGTCAAGTCATTGCTAACACAACCCTCCTGTTTGCTTTCCCCGGTGTTTAATGATGATAGCAATACATGGTTATAATAATTACTAGTAAATAATCTATTAAAATCATCAAATATCGTTAGTAGATATTTTGACCGAGATCTCTTTCATACAGAGCTAGCACATTGTACTTTTTGTGCCTTTTGTGATCTGTTGTTGCTGTTGAGTGCTGCCTCCCCTGTCTGATTTGTTCAATATCAACTAAATGTGTTAATAATTCATGTTTACCGAATTAAAGTTTACCTTTATTTCCTTAAATATGAAGACACCTAAAAGGTTGGCCACAACAATTGGTCCTGTAGTGATGATTGGGAAAACTATAGCTTCAGAAAGAATAACATTCGCGACAAAGCAAGAGGCAGTAGCAACTGTCCATACCAAACCGGAGACAAATGCTGGAATAATAACTCGTGGGTAGATTCGTGGACGGTTTCTCTTGTATGCTGCGTATATAAGGAAATATACAGTACTCGTTATAACACTTCCACATAATGTTGAGAAAACATAATCCAGTCCTGGAATAGGGAAATGTGGAAAGTATGAACCAAGTTCGATGATCAGGTTGAATAATATGCGAAATACAAATAAATGGATAAACAACGACAAAAATAAGAAAACTAACTGAGCGTTTTTCCTAAAGGCAATAAATCGCAGGCATGAATTGAGAAGGTCTACTTATGAGCATATTTATATAAAAATCGGAACTTGTCATGTTGACCAAATTGAAGTTGTTAATGCTTGTTTTTCCAGAATTAATTTCTTACAGTTTTTTTTCTTGTTATCTAAACATATCGTAAAAAGTTCGTACTAACGACCTTCAGCGAAATGTATATGGTGCTAATTAGTAGTAATATGTTTAACTAATATGTCTTTCACGTCTAGTCAAATTTCAATGTAGTTTCCAAAAACCAGTCATAATATAGTAAGGGTTACTAATGCCAACTCCATAGATAATTTGAGTGACAAATAGTAAACTATGTTCAGATGTTATTTAGTTATTATCTAGAAACAAACATACAATATGTTAGCTCATATTTTTGGTTTATAATGTATTACCATTTTGACTGGAACCCTCATAATGATTCCGTACATAGATATATGGTGTAAATAGCTGTCCGTAACAAATACCAGCCAGCGTTGATAATAACACACCTCTAAAAATAAATATGATTCTGATCTGTTTT
Organism: Spisula subtruncata; assembly: GCA_963678985.1. Taxonomy (NCBI): domain Eukaryota; kingdom Metazoa; phylum Mollusca; class Bivalvia; order Venerida; family Mactridae; genus Spisula; species Spisula subtruncata. The sequence goes on from OY787665.1 coordinate 20,673,271, forward strand.
CATACTTGATACATTTTGCATGGTCTAAGCTTTGTTCAAGTTTAATTTAAGCATATTTAGTCCCAATATTTACAGCATTATATACATCTCACAACAAGTAACACAATAACATTTTAAATACGAGTATAACGAAAGACTAATTCTTATTAGGTTCAATTCCTTAAGTTTATTGTTCACAATTGTTTTAGTTTTATGTGTGGTTTAACCTAGGTCACGCACCGGGGTTGTTGTGCCTCATTTGGTCGCCGTTTTGGCATGTGTTTCTGTGGGCACTGCTCAGGGTAGTTGTGTCGTGGTGTTTCTGATTTCTGTGCTCGGCTGATTGGGTTGAGTGCTACCTTCCCTGTCGGATTTTCACATTCTTTTTTAAGCAATTGCTTGTATGGTGACGTTTTATTTAGTCTTTTCACAGTTTAGTCACAAGCCCATATAGAGGATATAGGTCATGGTAATATGCTATGGTCGTGTTATTTTACCTCCATTATTGAAGAATCAAAGACATCAAATCAATTATTTGTTTCATATTGTCATCAAAAACCATATACTCACGCTACACGTTTAACTGTTGGACTCAATTCATCAATAAAACTACGGTCATCATTTTCACTATTCACAGACTGTGCGTGTAACTGGAAAGAAAACTAAACTATTTGAGAAAATCTGGCAATAAAGGCAGCACTCAACTTAACTAGCCGAGCAGAGAAAGTACAACACAAATACATGACACAATGCCTACACATAACATAATCTTAGTATTATGTTCTCGTTGGATAAAAGATCCTCCATGTCTTGATAAACAGTCCGCTAAGTATGTACTTCTGTTCTATATTACTAACGGCGTTTGTCATCATGCCGCCTTATTATCACTCTCCATGTGTAAATATAGGTAAACGTGTATTTCCTTGATGTCTAATTCACGAAAAACAATCGTGTTAAATTAATTTGGTGTTGAATGTTTATAATATGAATCAAGACGCTGCCTTGAGTGGAGCTTTTTTAATTTCCCTTTTCATAGCGTGTATTGTGTGGAATAGTGGCTGAGTGGTCAGCACTTACAACTACCAGTACATATGCCCTGGTTCAAATCATGTCTGGGTTCTTGAATTTTCAAAGAATACTTTTCAGTCGTAGGCAATTCCCAACAAGCTCGAGATGATCTAATTGGAAACCCAATGATAGTCACACTTGTATCAGCGCTATACACCAGACACGTTGAAGAACCAGGAACTATGAGGAAAGAGCTAAGAAAGATTAAACAGTAACTGACCGGAATTAGACGTTGTGTGTCGTCTACCTCATCTACTGTAACCGTTACTGTTTTATCTATACCAGCTATACTCACTTCATTCTTTACTGTTGCAAATACAACAGCACTAAAATGTTAATATAACATATTAAAATGATATGCCTGGATTTAAAGCCCTATGTGACTTTGGGCATGGTGTTTGTTAACTAGGTCAACTCGCAGTATATGCCTCATTTGGTCGCTTGGGTCACCGTCTTGGCGTTTATTTGTGGGACTAGGCAATCCTGCTCTTTTATAACGGGGGCTTGGTTTTTTAATTATTTTCTTTGGTTATGTGTTTGCATTGGTCCTTGTTATTGTGTTATGTTGCAACTGTTTTCTGTGTTCGGCTGATTAAGTCGAGTGCTGTCTTCCCTTTCCGATTTCCCCATTTCCATTTTAAATAAAAGAAAAGACTTTACTTTGTGTCTGTCATTGTGAGAGAAGATAAAACCGGACTTGACATATCTGTGATGGTGGATACGATAGGGATTCGAATCAACAGAAAGTATACGGTATTTTCATGTATGAGAGAATCATCTTGAGTGCCAACCAGTCTGCTGAACCAACTTAACTAGGTATGATTACATATAAGTATCTTGATAATGTCCATTCATTAAAAGATTGAGCACACGATGTCTCAAACATCGTTTATTAACGGACAACTACGTTTCAAATAAATTACCTCATTATAGCCAGTATAACACCTACATCATTTAATAATAAATTGTCCAGTGGATCTTTGTCCAAACCAAATAAACCAAACCTGAAAACATAGAGGACATATGAAAAAAGATATCAACATTATGGACATGGAACAAAACACTCAAATGAACAGTCAAACACGAATGATACAAAACGGAACATTGGCCTGCACAAACAACAGCAAATGATAACTGGGGAATTGTTCAATGAAGATGATATTGGTTTTGGTATAAACTATAGTTACCTGCCTGTTGCCCAGCCACTGAGAAGGTTGAATATTCCTGAGCTAGCGAAGGCTAATCCTAGTCCAATCATTCTCACCACAGGTACACGTGTGATATTTCCTGCAACACAGATCAGACACACTTGAATTATATACGTAATCTGTGGTGCACAGACAATCCAAAGCCACACGGTTACGTCGGCATCGCCTAGATTCGGCTCTGTATAAACTCGGTCGGATATTTAATCAAATTCAAAAGTCAAGTTCAGTTCAGTACTACTGTGTTCTATTACACAACACATTACTCATTTATACATAAACATATGAAACACATGTATAAGTATTGGCGGATGGAACCAAGTGAAATTTTCAAGAAGAAGCTTGCACGTTGTCCTTATCCCCTGAAGGAAAACTTCATGACAAGACAACAACCAAGCCTGGCAATTGTGAGCAAGCGATAGTGTATGTTGTACGTCTCATTTAAAATAGTTGTTGATGAGTTTCGATGGCACACGTTGATGTTAATCATAGACCAGTACTGTATGCCATGATATTTACCTGATGTGAATATGGCTCCACCTAGCATGGGTAACAGATAGAACTTTGGATTACCTCGTATCTGTTGAATTACGAGTGCATATAGACCAGTAGATAGTCCGAACATCCACTGGAAGAACATTCCTGTGACATAAATTGAAACTGTGATTACAGCTTTGCATACGGACATAGTACCTAATGTTATTCCTATTATTGAACATGAGCATCTTTCGACAACTAGATGTGTTCTATGAGCCATATGAAGCGATCCCTTAACACTTTCATACATCCTTTAGAAAGCATTCACACTATGACACATCGGACAAAGATAAAGATATCGCTCAACATAAGCAGCAGAGCAAAAGAGATGCGAACAAACACGCAAGTAGAAACAGACTACAAGCATGGGCCAGGATTACAAAGAAAAATGAAAGTTTACAGCTACGGAGTTGTTTACAATATAGTCTTAACTTTCGTCACTCATCACCAAAAACAGTCATTTTGTTACACAAACTGTAACTGCATATTGACATTAGTTGTATATAACTGTTTTGTAGTAGAATAGCAGATGCCGATTGCATGGCAACAAAACCATAAAACCATTGGATCTATTTGAAAGCATCGAGTACTCCACGCACATACGAATAAAAGCTTACCATCACCAGTCTTGTATTTCTTCACAGAAACAAACGTTGTACCATAACCGACTACAGCTATAGCAGCAGTTACAAATCCTAAAGTTGAACTGTTATGGTTATCACAAACAGGTGTAGTACTATTTGATGGCGACACAGCTGTGGTGAATTCTTGCAGACTCATTCCTAAAATTAATACATTATACACGACATTTTATGGTGCATTGAATCACACAAGCATTGTTAGCTTTGTATATAAATTGCGCGTTTAAATCATGTTAGAATCGTAAAAAATATGCAAAACGCGTAGTATATCGGCTGTTATACAGTGGTTTGTCGTTTGACGCTTGTTACTAACTACTCGTATACGTAAGAACTCCAAACCATTTTATATTTGCCGATTTACTAAGGGTTGTCATAGTTTATTTCTAAAATAGCAGATTGAAGAAGGAATATATCTCTTAAATGAAACTGCAGAGCAGGAAATGCATAAAACAACAAATGCACAAATCACATAATCTGAATGAAAATGGCCTCTTTCAAATTGACAATTTTGATTCGATACATCTTGTTTATTTAAGTAATATTATTCGAGATTGTTTTTGACCTTGTTCCTTTCTTTGTTGTCTTATTGTTTCAGCATTTCTGGTCAAACACACTGAAATGGTCAAATATCTCATACATATAACCCGACAAATTGTGACCTTGAAAGTAAAATGTAAACTCTTACCTGCTTTGGAAGATGATAATTCTTACTCCCAAATGTTGATACATTTCAATTAAAGCAAAGGTGCAATATATTCCTTTATTTTTACCGGCAGCAGTTTAATCCTTATAATATTTTGTATTACAATACATTGTATGATGCACAATTTGCATATTCCATTTATAATATTCATAACCTAACTAATAAACAAAAATTGACACGATAAAAGTTGACCTTGTTCATCAAATATTTATCTGGATGGTGATTTGACATACATGTATTCTGTTATACTCCCAGTACATGTTATAAGTACATACTGTACATGCACAGACAACTTGCAACCATACAGATCCGATTGTTATATCTGGTCCCGTGTTAAAAAAGAATGGGTTTCAAGATCAGGCTTAATTATGTTTTTGCAAAACATATTTGCAAAGTTAAGATCCTTTATTTTAGTGAGTTTTACAAAATTCCCAAACTTCTTATAGATAACGGATCACGAGTATTCGAAACATTTATTTCCTTGTAAAAGGGCTGTATTATACATGAGACTGAAACTGTCCTCATTCGTTCAAACTTCAATTTATAAAGAGCCATATTTTTGTAAACTTTTATTAAAACTTATGTTTATGTCTTTGAAATATATGAATACGTCAATACAATGTATGGAATTCTCAGAGTATTTGAAATTTTCTTTCTATTGACATGTTCGGAAACAAATCGAGATTGAGCCTGATTCTGAAAGCACCTTCTTTGTGAGCACGGGACCAGGCCATCCACACAAGAGACATGCACAACGTTTCACCCACATCCCATACAATAAGGATGTTTCAAGCAAGTACATATACTGCCTCTCACAATGAATGTCTCACTGTAATGTTTCTTAAATGTCCATGTGACCGTTAATGTCTGGTTCACAAACATCGTGGGCTATATCTGAACAGGGTAAAATGGTTTAGGCTTCGTTAATGGTTGGTTCTGGGTGTTCGTTTGACGATCCAACTGTATGACCTTATTTTTGTGCGCGCTTGATTTTTCCATCGATATGGCATGTTCCAACTTTTCCTGCTGTTCTTGGTATCCTTGGCGCGCTATGTAAGATATTTTTGTTTATAATTTTGCATTTGTTTGTTTGATATGTTCCTTTGTTTAAAAATGTTGTATTGGTTGTTCATGTTGAATCTAGTTTTGAAATAAATCTTGAAACTTTAAAGTAAACAGTACAATAGATTGGCCAATGGAATTTATTTTAATAATTATGGTAAGTTGGTACAGATAGAATTACCATATTAAATTCATATACGCACTGCTAAGAATGGAACACACATTACTGATAACGTTTTACATGTACATGCTTAAATGTGTTATTTTTCCAAAAGGAATATGCCTGAAAATCTCAAACTGGCAAACGTCTAATAACATATTCATACTTCGATTGTGTAAAAAATGTTATACATATCTTCTCAATCGTATTAATCATAATATCAACACATCAAAGGTATTCAGTTATTCAGGTCAGATGTTTGCCTAATAGAAAAATATGTTTTAGATCAATGTAGATAAATGTTTTCGCATTGGAAATAGTATTTATTTGCATATCCACATAATGACAGTGTTATTGACAAGTATTTAGTTTATAACATGCATAAATAGCAATAACAAAACATATAAGAAGAAGAAGTTTATTTCGAATTCGAAAGCTTTCATGTCCAATGAGAACACAAATGTATATATACACATTAAATTAGATACAATAGCATAATATGCAACATCACTATTATAGTTTCATTCATGAGTCTGTAAGTATTTCTAGCAAATATACATCAGACAAAATATCTACAAAATTGACATATTTTCCATCAAAACATGGGTGTATTAAGACCTTGCATATAAATACTGAATACTTGTATATCAAATGTGGTACACCTTAAACTAGGGTATTGCGAAGAAAATTGAGTAATGTCGCCACACCATGTACAACACTCTGTAAAATACCGATTTACTTCCCAACAGTTTGTACAATATCAAAGCAATACTCGGCACAATTTCTTAAACTAGCATAATTGACATAAAATTCAACATGCACGTCTTAATGTCAATAATTGTTAGATTTCTTAGAGAATCCTGTCAACAAAGCGCTGGTTACAGCAATCATAATTCCAAATGTTAATGTAAGGAGATTTCTTGCACCCTGAAACGAAGAAAAACATGAAGAAAATGATAGATGATAAAATCACAAAATAATTAAGGAACATAGTATATACTTTTACCAGTTCATGATCAAAATGTGTTGGAACAATATGTCGGAATTCTATATTATGGCATGAGATTTGTCTTAACCCTATGCTATGCAATATTCTCATCGAATAGATACATAGCGCAATGATCAGGAAGATCATTGCGTATGCATTTGAAGAGTTAATTTAAACATTAATGATCAAGGTAGCACAACCTCAAGATATATCTCACGTGTTTCATGAGCTTGCCGATGACCTAGTCACAAGAATACAAAACCATTTGGACCATTTAGAATTCTAAAAAGTCTATTTTGACCGTCTTTATCTCGACTGAATCATCAATTCAATCCTATCCGAATGTGCTATAATGACCCTTCAGAAGCAGCCAGTTGTGAAATTCTCGACTATAGTTACGCACAAACAACATAAATAAGTTATCAAAACTATATATGCAAATACAGGTAGGACAACATGCTGGCAAGATATTTCTCACGTGTTTCATGAGCTTGCCAATGACTTAGTCACGAGAAAACAAAATCAGTACATTGATATACGTCTTAATATACTCCAAAATACATCTTAGTTTATCCCGAAAACTATGTGTAGAGATAACGGGGTTTCTAAATGTGCCTAGAAATGATCATTTAGAATTCTAAAAAAGTCTAGTTTGACCGTATTTATCTAGACTGAATTATCTGAGTATACTGTAAAGTCCTATCAAAAAATTAGAATGACCCTTCAGAAGCAGTCAGTAGTGTCATTCTCGACCAGAGTTACGCAATGAACGGCATAAATAAGTAATCAAAACTGTATATGCAGATACATGTACCTTAATCTCCTTAAATACGAGAACACCTAGAAGATTAGCCACAACCGTTGGTCCTGTAGTGACGATAGGAAATGCTACAGCTTCAGAAAGGATAATATTGGAGACGAACCAACAGGATGTTCCAGTAGTCCATAACAATCCAGAAATGAATGCTGGAATAATAACACGTGGGTAGATTTTTGGACGATTCCTCTTGTATGCAGCATATATTAAGAAATATACTGTACTCATTAAAGCGTTTCCACATAATGTTGAGAATACATAATCCAGTCCTGCAAATATATTGGGAAACTATTCATAGAAAACTTTATTATGATACACACGTTATGTAGTAATAAGTTTCAGAGATTCGTCATGGTGATTTATTGGTCAAAAAGAATATTCTACACGTAGTTATTTGGATACCGGTATACGATGACAAAATAAATAGTAGGGCACAAACCAAAGCACACAGCTACGACGGCAACATGTCAGTAGAAAGTTGTCAATTGAAGCAACATTTGTCAATGTATAATACAAATGTTGTTTCTTCAATGAGCATGTACAATGTTTAGATAAGACAATTACAAAGAGCTGATAATTCCTATTTTTGATAATTGTCCCAATTGTAATTAGCGGTAATCCGTGAAAAGTGCAAATTTAATCGTATGACAAAATTCGCATTTTACATCTATTAACGAAGAAACAGTATGGTATATTAAGTTGTACATTTGTAATACCATTTTCACTGGAGCCCTCATAATTAGTTTGTACATATAGAAATGGTGTAAAAGTCTGTCCGTAGAAAGCACCAGCCAACAATGCTAATAGTAAACCCCTGAAATATAAAAACATGTTTATATAAATTGATACATATATTTGTATTACATGGGTCTATTCAAAGCTATACATGTATAAGTATGCGTGCGATTGTGTCAAAACGAAAACAGAATTATTTATCAATGTAATACTTTTTTAAAATGTTCCTTTTTACTAGTATTTTTCATTAAGATATATATACTCACGCTATACGTTTAACTGTTGGACTTAATTCATCAATAAAGCTACGGTCATCATCTTCATCGTCTATTGGTTTTACATGTAACTGAAGATATACGTTTGTGGAATTATTTGTAACAAAAGCCGTAAGCAAGTGTTGTAGTAATTCGGTCCAACATAAACCGTATGACGAGTCTTAATAACTTGTCATTAAACATGTTCATCCCCCTTTTATTGTTAAATGTTTTTGGGATCAGGGTGGCGAACCACTGTTGTGTTCAGGAGGTCCATCTTACCGATTATGTTTCTAGTTGATACATTTTGTTCATTTGTATACAATATTTGAAACTGTTGTCTGTTCATTATACCGTTTGCATATGAATGGTCATGGAGGAACGAGGTTCCGTTGATTTCATTGATGGCTGGGATTATTAGAAAATTACACAAATATACTAAGATATTATGAAAATACATAAGCATGGCACTTGTAATACCAACGTCAGGCATTGTTCCTTAGTTATACTCTTATTTCAATTCCTTTTATATGTGTTACCTCGAACAAAATAATTAAATGTTAAACTAACCTGTTTCTTTGGCTTCGTTATAATTATCTCTTCCGCATCGACTCCTTTTATCTTCGATTGTATATAACCATTGTCTTCCTCTTTCTTCTGTAAGTTAAAAATGCGTTATAAACTTTAAGTAATTCAGCAGCTTTTGAACTGTAACTTGGTCGTGTAGCGTTTTTACATTGACTTTCTCGTGATCTGTGTTGTCTTATGTTTCCTCTGCTTGTATGTCTTAGTTGGGTGTTGCCTCCCTTATCCCATTTGCAATTAACTTTTTTACCATGAGTAATGTGATAAAGTAAACGTTCTTACAGGAAAACTCATCATAGAAATAAAATTGATAATGCGAAATGTTATATGTTTTCACTGAAAATAAAATACTAACCGGAAGTAGACGCTGTTTGTCGTTTATATCATTCACATTGACTGTTACTGTTTTATCTATACCAGCTAAACTCACTTCATTCTTAACAGCAGCAAATACAACAGCACTGAAATTGTCAACCACACTATCAGTAAATCTAATACATGTAATTCTGGAAATGTAATCACGAGCACGTAAATACACACGTAACTGTATCGTTGAAAACGAAAAACATTTTTTTTTGAAAATTTATATTTTTCTATGAAGGCAAGAAACTCAGAATGACATAACGATAGAAGTTCAACATCTAATCAAATATAGATATATCAGTATCTAATCAACAAATGAGTGCCACCTTCATCTGCATCTCAAACAACTTATATACATAGCCTTTGGCTTGCACCAAATTTACGACATAACGTTTCAAACACATTTAGTGACTACCCAACGACCTGCCCTTTCGAAAGTTTGAAATCAGGCATAATGTGTGTTCGTTTATTTCAAAATGACATTTTGCCGTGTTTCTGTTGATTGTCGCTTTGTGGGATGTCCAAGCTTGGCGTGAAGTCGTTCTTGTATTTATTTCATGTCTGTTTGCCATTTCATGGTTTGTCTTTTTGTCCTGTGATTTTTTCTTTTCTTTGTGTTTTTCTCTGTGCCTCTTTGATCTGCTTTTTCCATTGAACGTTACCTCCATTATCTCATTTGTAATTATCTTTATACCTTGGCATTTACCTGATTACAGCTAATATAACACCAATATCATTCAATAGTAGATTGTCAGGTGGGTCTTTGTTCAAACCAAATAAACCAAACCTGTAAACATAGAGAGGAACGTTGTAACGTTAGAAATGTATGTCTAACACAATGATTTCCAAACCTAGTATGGTTAAAAGAGTGTTTCTTAACAACAGACACGAATAAAATAATATTTTGTTATTGCTGCATTCCTTACCATATTGATGTACATGAGATGTTAAATATACAATGTTTAACCAAAACGTTTTATTTTATTTGAGAAAATGGTAATTTAGCCTTCTTGTTGTGATACATATAATAGTTACCTTCCAGTTGCCCATCCACTGAGAAGATTGGATATTCCTGATATAGCGGCAACTAATCCTAATCCTATCATCTTGATTTGTGGTACCAATGTGACATTTCCTACAGATCACAACGGATATGATTTATTGCAAAAGTAAAGCTTTATACAATTTGTTAGAATATTGATTTAAAAAGCCGATGGTGGTATTTCAAGTTAACAAGTGATATTTCACCGACACTTGATAATTTAAACTACAAGTTGAAATAATAAGTGCGATGTTCAAGGTAGGAAGCGTAAGCATTGAAGTATGGCTCGCGCTTCGGGATCGAGAGGTCACTGGTTCTACCCTCGTCTGGACCACTGGTAAATTTCTTGGAACAAGAATAACCCATATGCTCCACTTGACCAAGGTGCCGCAGATCGATGTTGGCTGCCACAACACATCCACAGGAGAGAAAGGATCTCCAAGGTCGACTCGAATACATGTTCCATTAGGAAGCCCAATGACCAGGGGGACTTTAAAATGCCAAAAGGTAATTAAGCAGCCTTAAACAGCCTTCGAAAATCGGTAACATTTTCAATAACGCGTAAAGATGACAACACGTAGGATTCAACAGATACAATAAAGCACGAAAGCAACAAGAAGAAAACACTATAAATGAAGAATTACGTACGAGTATAAAAAGTCACTAAGAAACTAACCTGTTATGAATATGACTCCACCTAGTATTGGTAATAGATAGAACGTTGGATTACCTCGTATCTGCTGTACAACAAGTGCATACAGACCGGATGACAATCCGAACATCCACTGGAAAAACATTCCTGAAACATAAATTATAAGTGATTACATTCTTTCATACGACCAATATTGCAGCTGATATTAAGTTTAAAGTTATAAATGCATCTTGATAATGCTAATTTATCAACCGGATGCAGCAACTCCTTTAGTCTGTAGAAAGCTTGTTGCACTGACATGACAAAGGTCAATAGTTACCAATTTTCAAGGGCGCTTTTCAGCTGTTAGGCCACCCAAGCACCCTTTCACATTTTAACTTCCCCGGTCATTGGGCTACCAAGGAGACCTACGATCGTGTCTCCCTGTGAAGACTATTTTTCTCCTGTGGATTTGGAAGCCAACATGGATCTACGGCGCCCAGGAATAGACACTGCCCTCACAGGTACCAATTTACATGGACTGGAGCATGTGGGTCTTTCTCAAAGAAATTTACCAGTGGTCCAGACGGGGGTTGAACCCGGGACCTGAATCCCGCAGCGCGCTCCCTACCTCTAGGCCACTGCTCCCACAATGGATATAGTATATTAAAGATGGTTTGTGAACAACGTAATCGCAGTGGAAAGTTATCTTGACTGCATTAAAATTATCATTGGTCTTATTTATAAATATTGTTCTCAATTGTTACAATTTTATGTTTTCAGTCATACACAGAAAGATATAAAACAGTAAAGAGTAAAGGTATGATTATATTATTTATAACTTAATAGAACTCAGTGGCTTGGAAATTGTGGAATTGTGATTCAGTGTATGTATAGCTATAGATGTAACACCAATGGACGCTTCGATTACTACCCATAGATATTTTATAAAAAGTCTTAACTCTTACCATCTCCAGTATCGTATTTCTTCACAGATATAAATGTTGTACCGTAACAGACAACAGCTATTGCTGCAGTTACAAATCCCAAGGTCGAACTATTGTCATCTTTACAACCAGGTGTAGTACCATTGGACGGTGACACAGTTGTGATGAAGTCTTGAATATTCATTCTTAACAAATCATAATAGCATATCGTAAATGCTAATAGTTGTGCATTTGAATTATTAATTTACACTTGGTTTTGATGAAACTTGTATAAAAGCAGCCGGAACTTTATGTGCTTTGTTTTAAGGCCAAAACGATATGAGGAAATCATACAGGGAAGTATTCATAATATCTTGTGGTTGTTACAAACTAACATATTTACTAACTAACAAGTTACAATTCGACTTCTTTTTAATTTATCATAACAATGATGAGAAAATGTAATTGACACCATTTCAGGGCTACAACAGGCCCGGTGATTATAAATAAATCTCATACTCGAACTCCATACTCCATACTCCATACTCCATACTCCATACTCCATGCTCCAACTAAAAAGCAGCGTTTTTGGAGTTTTGCATCAAAACCAACACCAACTTGTAGCAAATAATATAATTAAGAAAATGAACCCCCATTTTTTAAGTTTCCATTCAGCAATAAAGAAGTTACTCAGTTTTTTATCACTGAGAAATGCTCTAATTAGAGTTTGAGCATGGAGTACGTTCTCCAATGTTTTCAATCAGCGGACCTGGTCATAATTATATTGGGAAGTAGAAACGAGCTTGTCACGAATTCGAATGCATTTCCCCCAGCATGTTCCTTTTGTCGTGACCATAAAATAATAATAAAAGTATTGTACACAATTCATCTTAGTGTCATTGTTTATATTTAGGTTTGCTTCAATTGTTAGAACTATAATTTAAAAACAAAACATAACTGTTCAATGTTGATAACTAGACACTCACAACACAACACAAACACACACATGGCAGCCAAGGTAAAAATAAAAGCCATATAGCACCCACACAAAAAGAATTAAGAAATATATTTTCGTCGAACAAATTGCAACATTGAAAGTAAATGGCAATATTTACCTCATATAGAATCTAATTTCTCATTTTCTCGCATTTATTTAAAGCTATATTAAGATGTAATAGACACTTCTCCCATATTATTGTAAAAATATAAAAATAGAGCGTTAATGATAACATCCAAGTATGAATTCATGAACGGAAAATTGCGGAGCACAGATTCATAACATAAGCAAGTACACATATGATAATTAATGATACGTGTAATAATATTTATCATCAAACTAATAAATATTCACAAGATTACCACGTGACCTAGTTAATCCTTTATCTGCACGGTTCGAATCATATGCTATCCGGGTCGAGCTATGATACATGTCATATGCAAATTTAAGAAAATTACAGTAAAACTTCGTTAAGACGAGCATCAATATTACGAGCACCCTACCTATCTCGAGCAAGTATCAAACCATTATCCGTTTGTATCATTAATACATGTTCTTTGGTTATTTCGAGCATCTGGTTTATCTCCAGCATTTTACCTGTCCCGATCCCTCCTGGAGATAAAGAAGTTTTACTGAAGAAATTCGGACAGGAAAGTCCGCTAACAACTTACCCAACCGAGCACAGAAAAGGCATCAAAACACCAAAAAAGATATGGGGAAATCGTGCAGACAACTAAAAATACTAGGCACAATGCCCAACACATTAAACTTGCTAGCAAGTGTTATTCTTTTAGATATTCAGTTTCGGGCTTATTACTTGAAATATCCTGTTTGGGAGAGACAAAACGTAAATTCTGTGTCAGTCGCGTGCGTGAGAATCTCGACACTGCAGTTGTTTCTGTATGGCTTAAATTGTCTGTATGTACACAATGGTACAGTGTGGCATCCGTAGCTCAGTGGTTATCGCACTTGTCACCCTACTCCGGCGACCCGGGTTCAAATCCCGATGGAGGCTTGAATGGCAAATAAAGGCTATGTTCGGCATACTCGTCAGTACCTGATATATTCCAGCCGGGAATTTCAAAGATGTTTGGTTGAACAAATTAATTTTAAAGACATTTCCAATACCGTTCTTAACCGTTATATTACGGCTTTCTCTTTTACTACTTCAGGTGTGGCTTTGTTTTTTTTATTTTTACATCACTGTACATATAGCACAATAACATACGTTGACTTGTAATGGTATTGAAGTGAAGTGAGAAATAATGGGAAACTATGCTTTCTTATATGAAGACGAGATAAGACTAAAGATGATATTATTTCAACTATTTTATTTAACATCAACAAAACAAATAACAGCATCACATAAATTCAGTACATACTTTAGACTGTCAGACAAAACTACTCGATAGATTCAAAAACAAACTTCTGCTAATGTCTCAGTTAGATCTAAGATAAGTAAAGCTTCGCCAAATTTGGTAAATACGATGTCTAGAAATGTGGCATCAAATGAGACATTTAAGACACCATTTAACAGAAACAGCAGGGCCGGTAATCACATAGCAACTTAAGGGATTTTTTTTTCAAAATATTCCACTTTCCTTAAGTATATCAGCTGAACAGGCACATCAAGATTCTCAACAATGTTAAATTGTTCATAAGCGTTATGAAAAGCGCTACAATCACCACCAAGAACATGTGAGCTCTTTTTATTTACTTGCAAAATATGTGCTGTCTACTATGTTACTTAAGTAAAGCATTAAACTTTCCCTACTTAAGAGACTTTGTGAATACCGGCACAGAACACGAATGGCACTAACAGAACACTATATAAATTGTTAGCTCTGCATAAATGTGGCTCTAATTAAGATTGCCATTATTGCATACTTTAACAACTCTTAATTGGGATTAACACTGGGTGGTTGATTTCTTTGAGAATCCGGTCAACAAAGCACCAGTAATAGTAATAACAATTCCACATGATAATATCAGAAGATTTCGTACACCCTGGAATATAACAAATAAATACATCCACATTAAGAAAGTAACATATCGATAATGCTTAAGTAATATTGATGAGTCAAGTACGTCTTTTTTTAAATAAAATTTATTAAACTACAATTATATGATAATATAAGATGTCGATGCAATCCCGAAACTGTACACTTATTGTAACCTATCAATACTGTAGGTGATGTCCGTACGTACGGAATGATCGTGGAAATTTCGCCATACTGAGCCGCATACTTAAAACATGTTTACTGACTTCAAGTTTTATGTAAGCTGATTATTTCTTACAACATGCATATCACTGATGATGTTAAAATCGGACTGATAATTCATTGCTCTGTTTAAATTACTCTGTCTAATATTGCATATCAACGTTTTGTGAAGAATTGGCGGTAGTTAATTGAATTGTTCTTAATAATAATATAGTACAATATCGTATGTTATATAAATATTATAATATCTACCTTAATCTCTTTAAATACAAGAACACCTAGCAGATTAGCAACAACAGTTGGTCCAGTAGTGATGATTGGAAACGCTACAGCTTCAGAAAGAATAAGATTGGAGACGAACCAGCAGGCAGTAGCAACTGTCCATAACAACCCAGAAAAGAAGGCTGGAATGATGGCTCGTGGATAAATTCGTGGACGATTCCTCTTGTATGCTGCGTATATTAGGAAATATACAGTACTCGTTATAACACTTCCACATAATGTTGAGAAGACATAATCCAGTCCTGCAAAATACGGAGGGAAATATGATACTACAATAAATTACAGAAACAAAATATTGTAAAACTATCTTAGATCTAGATCAGTAGTAAGTTGTGGTTGTGATAGATAATACTCATTTATACATCATGGCACAATGGCAACTTTGAAATAGAAGACAGTTTAGATTGATAGAACATGCTCTATTTTTGTTGGGTGCTGCTTTGTCCTTGTGATGATTGGTCGTTGTTGTCCTTGTGATATGTTGGTGTATGTTAGCTCTTTACTGGCTTTGGTCACATTTTGTCGGAGAAGGGGGTTGTGCTTTGAAGATGTGTTAAGTATGAATATATCACATTTCCTGTAGTTAACCAAACGAGTATGTAATAAATGAACATTCAAATAAAACTATGAACATTATACGAATCACAAGAAAAGACGTCAGTGTAAACATGAAGTATAAACACGCCCTTGAACGCGAGCTTTTCTATAAGTTATTTTGTGTGTTTCACAACATAGAATTTAGGTCACGTCAAAAAAGAATATAACAGTTCTGGCTCGACCATCCAAGAACCCTCGAAAAGGTTCTTCGGTCGCTGCAAAATGATAATGTACTGGTAAATGTTCGAGTCATTGATGTTCTACTCTAATTAATGTTTCGTTCGTTTACTTACCATTTTGACTGGATCCTTCATAATTATTTTGTACATAGATATATGGTGTAAAGACCTGTCCGTAGAAGAGACCAGCCAGCAATGATAAAAGTATACCTCTAAAAATATAAAATAACATTGGTGCATTATATATTAGTGGACTAAAAAGGTTGGTACACGGTACGTAATCATTGATTTTAACCCCAAACGAGGTTCCTCCTAAACATTGACTACCTCAATGTTAAATGGAAAGACCATGATACATAATACAGTGTTGATTTAATAAAATAATAAATAGTATGTCGAAAACAATATTGCACTTTTGAAAGAGAACCTTTTACAATTGCAGAATGATAATAATACCCGGCAACAGAAGCAACAGAAATGCATCAATTCAAACAGTGACGACCAATGTTTATTACTCAATGGGAAGACTATTCATTTATGATAAGTGAATTTCTTCTTCAAAAAGAACATTGACGACCAATGTTTATTACTCACTGGCAAGACAAGCTCATTTCTTCCCCAATACGATTTTTGTATCACAACATGCATTAGATACAAACAAAATGGACACACCCTCTGCATTGACGTTACTCAAATTGTAGTTTGTACTCACCCTGTACGTTTAACTGTAGGACTGAGATCATCTATAAAACTGTGATCATCCTCTTCATCATCAGAATTAAAGTCTATATCCTCGCTATTCACTGACTGTCTGTGAAACTGAAGGAATAATAGAAGATGACCTTTACAGAAAATTGGAGAGCAAATCAGCTTCTTTATGTTTGGCACATCTGGACCCAATCTCCCGAAGCATCTCAAACAGAAATCTCATCTCAAATTGAGATTTTGCCGAAATCAGAGTCTGGATTTCTAATAAATATAAAGTGAGAACTCATTAAAACTACGTGAATAATCAAAGAATACCATTTGCTGGTTTGATTCTAATTTTGAGTCCACCCTCCCTTGAAATTATTCAACCGAAACATGGCAATAATTTGAGATGAGATTTATCTCAAAATTGAGATGTTTATAGAGAAATGGGCCTGACAGTTGTCCATTAGATATTTACCTTTTCTGACTATTCGTTACATTTTTTATGCTCATGATCTACCTTAAACTCACATATAGTGATACACTGGGTACACCCTCTATTTATAGAACTGGAAAACCCGTTACTCGGAACGGGTCTTTTACAGTTCGTCCGAGGTAAATATTCAATTTTCTATCTATCAACTTGTGACCCATAAACCTAACATAGCGCACGGTATGCCTTTATGGTTGCCACGTCCAGGTTGTCATCATTTTCTTTGAAAAGATTCCCCAATTTAACAAAATAGCCGGTACCAATTTTGTATTTGTTACTTGAGACGTGTTTTTAAACGTGTTACTTGGGACGGATCCATCTATAAATGTCTGTTTTCGCGGATGCAGTATGTCCCCAGCCAACGTAATGTTGATATTATATCAAATTATTGTATTTACGACAAGATGGGGCGGCATTATGGCATCTATAGTGTTTCTGGAACACAATCGTATATGTTCTGTGTTATTGTTACTTGGTACGGATGTTTTTAGAGCGTTACTTGGGACGGCCAAATATCGAAATGTATGTTAATCAGCACGTAATTCATAGCTGTTGGACACCCTTTACTATTATAACACCCATTGTCTACTTATTGAGTGGCTTCTAGAATGTTCCTTACAGATACAAATTTCCAAAAACAACCAAACTAAGACAAATTCTATATTTATCATACACATGGACATAAATCACATATATCTTGGTCATGGAGAGACACTGTTGACAATTAATCCCATTAGTGTCTTTCTATGACAAATATGTTATCCGGACATATATTAATGCACATGCCAGTTAAACATTTGATAACCCTCTTTTAAGTTTGGCACTGTGACTAAATACTATAATACAAGAAGTTGTGCACTTTTAGCATTTCCTGATATTATTTCCGATTCGTTTTTGAAGCCGGTCACAAATCGACTAAATTTAGATCCAAAAAGTTGTAATCCTAATTTCCAAAATTGTTTCGTGCTGTTGCTATATCTCATTGCACTTGAATTTTCGTTTCGATACCATTTTACAACTTCAGTCCATATAAAAAATGCCATGTAATCAAGAGGAAAGGTTCCCGTTTCTAATTCTCTAAAAAAGTCTACAATCACTGTATCAAGCCCTTTGTGTCGCAAAGTATCCAGAACTGTTTTTGACAGTCTGATGAGTTCCTGGAGGTTTTCGTCACGGTCCGCGGCAGATTTCTCAATTTCTGATTCATCGTCCACCAACAACTTCGAAGTCTGGAAGAAACATACCCATTCAGAGTAATGGAAATGAGACATTATTTTCTCTGGAAATAACTGAGCAAAGAGTGTAGCGTGCTGAATGACGAGTTTCGAACACACAGTCAACAGTCCTTTGATAGCAGCACCCTTTGATAACCAATCAGGCTAAACAATCACTCCTCTATCATTCAAGTTATTCAAAATTAATGAAACTAGGTACATTATGTATTATGCATGGTTTATTTTGATAATAGGTATGTTTAGGCTACATTGATTTTAACATTCATTGAATTGTGTTCATTCGTAGATGAATAACATAGGTTAAAATTAAGTGTTTTCTCAAGTTCTCTCCAGACCTACCTCCGACCTTAAACGCTTATATTGGTTTTGAGAATAATATCAATAATGTACCTTAGAGTAAGATGCCACAAGTTATAGTATACGCTTTGAAATGGCGAGTGGTGTTAAAAGTAATGCTATGACATCTAACCTGTAGTAGGCATTGAAAGATCATCAAAGTCTGGAAGCGTTGAGTCAAGTATCAGTTCCCCAATATCGCTCAAATCAGTTTTAGAAAGTCCAAAATCTGAAATAGAAATTTCCTATAATCATAATGTCCAACAGATATGAATTACGTGCTGATTAACATACATTTCGATATTAGGCCGTCCCAAGTAACGCTCTAAAAACATCCGTACCAAGTAACAATAACACAGAACATATACGATTGTGTTCCAGAAACACTATAGATGCAATAATGCCGCTCCATCTTGTCAAAAATACAATATTTTGATATAATATCAACATAACGTTGGCTGGGGACATACTGCATCCGCGAAAGCAGAGATTTATAGATGGATCCGTCCCGAGTAACACGTTTAAAACACGTCTCAAGTAACAAATAAAAAATTGGTACCGGCTATTTTGTTTAACTGGGGAATCTTTTAAAAGAAAATGATGACAACCTGAACGTGGCAACCATAAAGGCATACCGTGCGCTATGTTACGTTTATGGATCACAAGTTGATAGATAGAAAATTGAATATTTACCTCGTCCGAACTGTAAAACACCCGTTCCGAGTAACGGTTTTTCCGGTTCTAAAAATAGACGGTGTACCCAGTGTGATACTTCCATGATCCTGCGTTGTAATACATTGTGTTTGGAGTGCAGATTTTCTTGGTTTACGATCGTATAAACGCACGTTCATTATGTTATAAACCAAGGTATTTAAGAAGACGCGAAGGAAAAATAAGAAAGATTAAAGATAATATTTACTTAAAAGACCTTGTTGAAAAATATTAGTCTGTGAATGGACTAAAAACTTTGATATCTATAAATGTTAGAGAAATGGAAATTGTGTGTAAGCCTGATATACCTCGTGTTTAGGCTTTGTAATAATAATTTCTTCTGCATCAACTCCTTTCATCTTTGACTGTTTGATTCCGGTGTCTTTATGTTTCTTCTGTAAATAAAGGGTGAAAGTATTTGCTTTTATGTTATTATATTAGTACATGTACGCTCACAAGTGTACGACTTAGAAATTAAGAACATTGCGCAACAAATTGTACAGGGAAGGCAGCACACTACAGAAACACATTTTGTTATTATTTTGTAATACAGACTGTTTTGTGAAGTTTATTCAAAATTATTGCATTGCAATTTTAAATAAATCGTGCCGTGTATTTGTGTTATGTTGTATTTTCAGGTTTCTGTGCTCAGCTAGTTAAGTTGAGTATTGCCTTCCTTGTCCGATTTTCTAATCTCTTTTACGTTGTTTGATATTGTGTGTATTCATTCAAAACATGTGCTTGTATTTTACTGTACAAATGTCTTTCTAAACGTGATGCACTTGTATTTACTATGACGGAAATGAACAACATTGATGTATTAGTGGAATACAAACATAAGGAACTAATAACTCACGGGTAGCAGACGTTTAGTATCGTCTGTATCATCTATTGTAATTGTTACTGATTGGTCTATACCAGCTGTACTCACTTCATTCTTCACTAGAGCAAACACAACGGCACTGAAAATGTCAACCACACTATCAGTAAATCTAATACATGTTATTCTGGAAATGTAATCACAAGCACGTGAATAAACCAATGGACACAAGCTGTTCAGAAAGCTCGCTCCTCAAACAAGGCCACTTTAGGAGAAAAAAAACTGAATAGGTTGGTGTTACCTAAATTAGTTAACTGTTTTGATCTTAATTCGTGTTATCCATAGATATTCGTGCTAGCTATCAGAACAAAGGACATGTCATACTACAACTTTCAATTGGGCATCACATTTTCCTCTCTCAAGTCTCATTGGCAAAGATATTTTCAGGGTATGTATATTTCAGTATTTTGTTTAAAAAATATAAATGCCTTTCGATTGAACTTAAATAGTTTAATTTCTTGCTTAGGTTTATCCTTGGAAAGAAAATGGCGTGAGCCCCAAAGAAAACAAGATATGTTTGTAAAACACATATGCCCTCATGCCAGCCTATGAGTCGGAAATGGTATAGGTCACAGTGATCTTTGGCCTACTGACCATGTGAAGTTTGAAGATCCTAGGGCACAGTGTCATTTGGTCTACAGACTGGTCGGCATAAGCATAATATATAAGCATAAGCTATAACAATATACCTCCTCATCAAAGATGGGGACATAAAAGGTAAACACGAAGCATGAGAAAACGCCAACACCAACAAAGTTACCTGTATAATAGTATACACATGTTTCCTACTGTGCTGCAGGAATGTACAGATTTTGAACCCGCAGGGAACGCCATAAACAAGACCGAGCATTGTCATTAAAACGTGCTTTTAAATGTTAGAAATATACGCACATGGTACACATTGGGTCCAACGTGATATAGATTTTACAATTCTGATTAATGTGGTTGCGGTTACGGGTGTAGTAATATCGTCGTAGTAAGTCGCAGGTGTACTACGAAGATCTTTAAATTACTCTAACATTCTTTATTTATGGTTCGTACCTTATTACCGCTAATATGACACCAATATCATTCAGTAACAGATTGTCAGGTGGGTCTTTATCCAAACCAAATAAACCAAACCTGCAATAAAATATTATCATACTAGTAGACAGAAATATATAGTCAATAAAATCGTAGTTTCTACTCCAAGGTGATTCGTACTACAAGGTGATTTCTACTAGAAATAGATATTGGCTAGAAATAGATATTATTTCCAGGCAGTAGTTGAATCACAGGTAACAGTAGCATTGATAAAGACTACGGTAAAACGATAATAGCTCTATATTATATATTTTTATAACATTTATATTATTCCACATAAAGAAAAATATATATTTCACAAGATGTTTTGTTTGTTTTTTTTCTCGTTTTTGTTATCATTGATATAGTTGCCTGTGCGTTGAACAAGGTGTACAAACAATGTGTACAAGTAATGTGCATTTACAGTTCCCTGTAAAGAAAGGGGAATGCGTTTGCTGTCGATGTAATGAACGGTGTATGCCCTTAATGGTGGTTAGACTTGGAGGCGAGTGTGGCGTTTACATGGACACTAGAAAACATCACAAAAATGCCATGTTTTTTAACAAAACGTATGTTTGCCAAGTACTTGTAGTTTTTTTTGGTACATAGTCCCGAGTCACTTTAATTTACAAAATGTACTAGTACATGTACATATAATCAGTATCTAGATATCTAGCTACGAGTAAATCAGAAATATATATTATAGGGTAGGCATTGTCAAATCATCCTCACAAATCAGTGGTTAGTCAAGTCTTCATACGAAAGTGAAATTAATATATGTTGGTTGAACGAGAATGGGCCGTGTGTGTTCTACTGAAATCCTGGGTTCGAAGTTATGCTGACTACCATAGTTGAGGGGAATCCGTACATGTAATGCCGGATAAATATTTACTTCTTTCTGCGGTTGTGGGGAAGTATACGTCGAGAAATTATAACGTTACCTGCCTGTTGCCCAGCCACTCAATAGGTTTGTTATTCCCCATATACTGAAACCTAATCCAAGTCCAATCATCTTCACTATAGGTACCAGCGTAATATTCCCTACAAATAGAGAGCAAACATCCAGTGGCTTCAAACGTTAATAATGGTAACAAGAAAGACGGGGCAATATGGAATAGGCCACAAAGGTGAACAAATTAAGTGTGCACAATTGAGCAGTGTTATTTTAGTACAAATGTATATAACTGCCTGTACATGTGTTGATTTAAATAACCAATTTTGCAATAGTAGACCACCCCGGTCAATTATTATAATTATCACGTTATCCTGTGCGAACGAATGTGCCCAGTCCAGTAAGAGCAGCGCATAAAATGCACACGTGTTGAGTGAGAGATCCGGGTACTTATTTCGGATAGGAAAAGTTATCTTCTATCCTGATATTGACTACTACGCTCATTTCCTCAACAAGACGAGAATGTTTATGTTGCTTTCGTAGGAGCAAATTGCAGTGTTGAGTTTATGAAAGCTTGTAGCCGTATTGAATGGCATACTGTCAGAAAAAAATGATGTTATGCAAAACATGTTTTAGAAATAAACAGGCACTCAGGTTTAAAATGTAAACTCTAATTATTTGACATGGGGTGGTATTAACAATGCATCTTAAGGGAAGACTTAGATATTTTGACCTAAGTTCAAAAAATGAGATGCACTTATTTGGCAAGAAAGTATAACCGACGTTTTATTTGTGATTATTGTAGCACTTTACATAACGCTTCAAATAAATGCAAAAAGTTGATACCCTTGATAATATTTAGTGCAGCGCTGGCACACTTAATCAAATTTTAAGATTTTGGGAAACTCCCTTAGATCCTTTTGAATATTACCATGGTTCTTAGTGGATACTACATCAGAGCAGAGATCGCTCCACCTGCTTGTTTGTCGAAGGTTGATTGGCGAAGGCTTTCAAGTAAATCCATTGGATCATGTGCTTATAATTTACCGTTAAAATGGACTTAATGGGTATTGATTGACAACTGGAGTAATATCAATTGTTTGTGCACGTACCTGTTATGAATGAGACTCCACCTAGCATGGGTAACAGGTAGAACTTTGGATTACCTCGTATCTGTTGTATTATAAGTGCATACAGACCGGTTGATAGTCCGAACATCCACTGGAAGAACATTCCTGCAAAACAAATTGAAGTGGTGTTCGTTTTCGATATGATCCAATTATTTTTCTAGACAATAATCAAGCTTGTATTCAACCTTGTTTTCAAGCATGAAAAGTTTTAACCAATTCGCTAAATGAACCAAACTGAGTTTGAAATTGTATTCCTTGTTCCTCGTAGCCTTCACATTGAAAGTGTACTGTGTCTACTTTGAAAGATTCAGTACATCCCAACAGATGCTTGGTCGTTGACAAGCATGTTACGTGGTTCGAAAAAGTTGGCTTTGTAGGCCTACACTGAAACACCATTCTAATTGGCTTTTTTTAGATTATTTCGTTATATGTTTGTTTTTTCAAAGGCATTATCGATGAACAACATTTAAAAGCACTGATATTATATTTATACTTATGTTAACGATACGGTGCCCATATAGAGTTGTAGTTTTATGTTAAAATGCGGAGTTTTTATTTATTGAATTGATACATTTCAATATCGCTCAAAGTTTGAAAGCTTGGGCAGCCATTTGTGTATACAAGAACAACGAGGGTGCGACTCTTTTCTATAGCCCACACTGTGGCTATAGTCTTCATTTTGCCAATGTTCCTAGGCATATACCTCTAAATATATTGGGCATAAATAGACCCTAAACCTTATACAAACCCTAACCCCTTACCCAAACCCTAACCACTAAACCTTAACAAATAATTACCATAGCCCTAACCCAAACCCCTAAACCTTAACCAAACAAAAATCCTAACCTCTGCTGCGGCTATAGGAAACTGCTAAAATGTTATATTGACTGTAGCCACCAGAACTATAGAAAAGAGTCTTTGCCGAACGATAAAACATACCATCTCCAGTCTTGTATTTTTTCACAGGTATAAATGTTGTACCATAACAAACCACAGCAATAGCGGCAGTTATAAATCCCCAATAAAAGGGTGTACCACTACCAGGGTCACAGGCTGGGGTTGTTCCATTGTAAGGGTGCACTGTGGTCATGTATTCTTCAATGGTAGGCATTTCGTTCTTTTTATGGAATCACTTGTGTGCGCTGTAAATTATACCAAGCGTGACGATGTATTTTGAATGTGAAAATTACGCCATTTTAAGTTGCATCTGTATTAACAAACATGATTATGCGAAAACAGATCAGCAAACAATGAACTAAGCTTTATAGTAATTAAAAATGTATATGTACTTAAAATTAAACATATACATTATACTTAATTTTGTTGTGTTGTACTTGGTTGGTTACGTATTACAAATGCAAAACCGTTTTTAATAAAAATGCCATCTAATTTTCTCTTTTATAAATCCTTTACTTTACTCACGTATATTCTAAATATGCATTGTTTATTTAAAATGCAAGTTGTATCTCCAAATGCGAATCTCAAATCCCAAATACAATGCACTTGTTTATAAAAAAGATGCTGGAAAAATGCTTACCTGTATATAGTACAATTACTTATATCCAAAACCGTTTCAACGTGGCGTTATCTTAATTAAGTCCGTATCAATCTATAAATGTAGTTAAAGATAATTTCTACGAAAAAAAAAACAACAAAAATTATGTCTAGATATATAGCGAAAGTAATGACAATGATATAAACAGTATTCGTGTCACTGGACTGGTAGATATTACACTTTGATAATTACAGTTATCCTCATACATGTATGCATACATGTTCGAAAGATAACTACATACCCTAAATTATCAACTTTTTATCAAAATATTGACACACTAGTTACAATCATGTGAAATTGCACTTAATAACATGAAACAGTCTGAGTAGCAAGATAAAGAGCTGCATAACGCAAAAAGGGGTAAAGTTTGTTTATTACAGTGTCACCCCTGTTGCAAGGGCCAGTACCTCCCGCATCTATTCTCGTAATGTCGGGCACTGGGCAGAGATGGGTCAATGGTAACAATTTATTCAACTAGCTGGCGACCTCTCGTTTCCTAGACAGACGCCTTAACTACTTATACATCGATTAGATAGACATTTTATTTCCCCCAATACACGAAGTAGGAGGGAAGGTGTTGGAGAGTATGAAACACAAAAGGGATGTAAATCTTGAAAGGTAGTCGAATTTAATTTAACATGAGTAAGGTCCCTTTGTACTATACTATGGAAAAGTGTGAAACATCTTCGTTTTAGTTCATGTTTCTCTGGTAATTGATTGCAACGCATAAAGGCATATCTGATAACGGTAAGGGATTTACGAGGGCATACCTGGCACAAGAATTTAGTAAACTAGTAAAGGCTTGATGATAGATGACTCTTACATAGACCACTTGATTTAAGCTTGTATACTAGTATGGGAATTGCTCGACTTCAGAAAATACATATTTATTCCTATGCTGTTATTTACACAGCGTATAATTAATCAAATCACTGTATGACTTATTTAATTGCAATAAAACTCAACTTGTATCATTTATTGCTACTGAATGCATACTTAAAATCACTGTATGACTTATTGTCGCACTATATTAATTCAAAGTGCCTTATTGCGATTGCCGGAAATCGACTGGTTTTTACACAGGCAATTGCTTTAAAATTTTGTTGATTTTATGCAATTTGTTTGACATATTTGGCTACTATTATTTTACAGCGACCAATCAGAACGGGTTTCAGTGTAAGGGTATTAAACAATACAAATATCGGGTTAAATAAATCGAGTCTCTAGTAAACTCAAGTGTCCCTTTCACAAAGGGTCACCTATAGGCCTATCTGTTGTCTGTGATCGGCTAGTTGAGTGCTGCCTTTCCCGTTCGATTTCCTTGTATCTTTTTGAACATGGGTTTTCATGAAAACGAGTAGGGTCACAGCGTATACACCAAATCACTGTTTGACTTATTTTATTACTATAAAATTTAACCTGTATCATTTATTTCTATTGAAAGCACATTTAAAATCTGATCACTGTGTTCATTATTGCCGTATAATACAACATGTACTCCTTATTGCAATTGCCGGGAATCGGCTGGTTTATACACTGTGAGACTGGTGAGTGGGGCTGTCTCCTGAAAGTGTATACACGGAGACAGTCTAGGTGGCACTATGCAGGCAAGTTGACATACGGTGTAATACCCAGGTCACAAACGACCTGGACACCGGACGAGTCTGTGTATCCTATGTGGGCCCGATGTCTAGACTCCGTGCGATGAGTAGCACAAGAGTAGCATGTCAAAAGAGACTTGAATTACCCCCAGTCGCCACCCGATGATGACCGACTTTGTCCGGCTTTCGGTTCCGATTAGACAGACCTAAGTACACCGTCTGATGATATTGCGTTGGTGATCTAAGAATATCTAACAAGAGGGGTAAAGAACTGCCCTACGTTCAACGAAAGCTATGTACGGATGCAAAGGTTGTATTTTTAACAGACGATTGTTTGACTCAGTCTTGCGTTCAAGGTAAACTCTCGTAAAGAAAAATTCTTAAAGCTGTCGTACCAGTAAAGAAACGCTTAGAAAACGTCACGAAAACGTTACGAACGTTCCATCACGTTATTCTTCTTTGAACGCGGGGCAGTTATGAGTAACCGAATTCGCTCAGGTGAAAAGCCAGCCCTGTGTTCAAGTTAGAATAACTGGTACAGCACGTTACTAAAACGCTACGAACATTCCATTTCGTGATTCTACCTTGAACGCAGTGCTATTTTTTTAACGTGACGTTCAACAAATAACGAAATGTTACGAAAATTCTTCCAGTGATTCTTTCTTGAACGCAGGGCTGGTAAAACATTCTCGTGTAACAAACATACCATCTCCAGTTTCGTATTTCTTCACAGGTATAAATGTTGTACCGTCACATAGTACAGCTATCACAGCAGACAGGAATCCCCAGTATAGTGGTGTACCGTTACCAGGGTAACAGGAAGGTGTTGTTCCATTCCAAGATGATGCAGTAGTAAAGTAATCTTCAATGTTCATTCTCTAATACAAAATTGTATTGATAAACTACATAATTATATCGCTGGCTTAGAATGAGAAGGTCGTAATGACCATCGTAAGTGCTACGTACGACCTTATATATAAGACTGATGCATTTTTTAAAATTAGAATCACAAGGCTCTTTTATGAGTCTATTTTCATAAAAATCGGAAATTGCTTTGTTGGCGAAACTAAAGTTGAAACAGCTTGTTTACCATTAGTAAAGAGTAATTTTCGGACAGTTTTTCTTGCTTTCTCAAAATATTGATTTTGTACTTACAACCTTCTTGTTCCAAACGATATAGTTGTTTTGCGCAACAAAAAAGGTAATTTATGTTGTTCATTTTCCAAAAATGCATTGCGGATGTAAAATATACACAATATATTAATAATTGTACATGTATGTAAATACAAATAATATGCACTCCTCATGAAAAGTTAATATTATTTTTATAATATTTGTTATTGTGATTAAGTTAAAATGCGAATGGCAAAAGAGAGTATGAACTTTAAATTTTCTTTTATTAATAAAAACATTACATATAGCTACAACTGTAGAAAGTTTAATAGTGATAAAATGATCCAAGAAATACACAAATATTACGAAACTTGTTCCGAACCGACATGGTAGATTACGAGTATGTATAAAATTAAAACAATTGGAAAAGGAAATAATAAACAACAAAAACTAATAAACATGAAAAAATACAACGTTGAATATCATTGTTTATACATTACCTGCTAAACAAACAGCATATACTATGTATTCCAAACTGATTGAATATCATAGAACACATCTAGGTGATGTTCCGATCCTTTCTTTTTTGAATGTGGTTAAAAAAGTATTTTTAATTCAATTATCAATTACAACAGAAAGCACATGTGGTGGAGTGCAATCGGGTTATTTTTAGTTCACATGTACACATTAATTTATGATACTCATAGTTCATTATCAGACATTTCAATGATCATAAGATTATTTAACACGCGTCCTATATTCCGTGTAACATGGCCATGTCGTACACTGCATTTTCCAGTATGTGTGTAGTACAAATATATACGGTTGTTTGTACTACAGTAAAACTTCGTTATGACGAACATCAACAATAGGAGCACTTGGTCTATGTCGAGCAATTTTTTAAGTTCCGGCGAATTTGCACCTTTATGATGAGCATCAGTATTACAAGCACATGGTTAATATCCGGAGCATTCTACGTGTCCTGATATCTCCTCGAGTTATACTGTATATTGTTTTATTTTATTTATTTCATTCTGTAGTCAGTGCATATGCAAACCGATTTCAGTGTACCACAACAAGTCATACAATTTGAACCGTATAGTCTCGCAATAAGTGATACAGTGACCGGAAACAACGTATCTTCTTGCATTACATGTTCGGTTCTCTGCCGTACAAAACGTCAAAGAAGTTGAATTATTAGTATTCCAATAAGTCATACAATAGTTATTCTATACACTATGCTTATGGTGCATGTGTTGCTCTTAATACCTGGATGTGTCCATTGATATACTCATTTGTTTCAACGTGTGACAACTGCCATTATGCTGACTAGTGAACATTATGATGTCACAAACGTCACGTACCGCGACCTAGGCCGAGTGGTTAGGGTGTCTGCCTTGGAGACGGGAGGACGAAGGTTCAAATCGCGGCGGAAGCCATGTTGGAACTGATGAACCCGGTTTGTGAGCAGCCAGCTAGTAAAATAATGGCTACGGTAGACCCATCTAAGTCATGCGTCCGGCAATACAAGAAGAAATAGGGAGGTACTGTGCGCATGAAAGATAAGTGTCTCATAAGTCAGAATTGTCTGGCCCTTTCAATAGGAGTGCCACTATAATAAAGAAACTTTTACGAAGTTATCTTCATTGCACGATGTCAGACAGTCAGGGCCATGTTGCATACGTGTAGATGTGTGGTAGGTTTTACAAACATAATTAGTGATACTTTCAACTGATTACATAGAAAATAACACCAATGTGTTCTGCGATAAGGATTCCATACCAGTAGCAGACCCTGCGTTTAAAACATCCGTTTTTGTGTTAACCCTGCTATATGATCAAGTGATTGACACATGAGGCAATTCTCTACAAGACAAACTTACTTCAAAGTTTCTTTAAATGTTTTGTCAGACAAAAGCCACGTAAACACATTGTAACCATTATTTGACCAGCCGGTGGCTCACAAAACAGGCCATATCAAAACAGACGGCTTTCTGGAATTCGAGCCTTTGACCTGTTGCTACCAAGGCATATTATTTTATCATTCAGTCGAGGGAGACAGAACACACATTACATAAATACAAATATAACGACGAAGGTGTACATGGCAAATAAGTATGTGTCAAGCCAAACTGAACTGGTCCCGCAGTCTCATTGTCGATTCAATCTGCAATAGAGTCCTAGTCATTTAGAGTAGGACACATGGTACCAGTCTAAGCCAGACTGACACGATGCTGCATTCTTATCACATCGGTCTTTATGCATTGCAATAGAAATAGTATATTTACAGAACGATTGACGAGGTTGTAGACAAATACGTCATGGGAGCTAGCAAATACCAAACATATAACAAGACGAGTAACAAATATAACAAGAATCACAGTTCATTCCATTATCAACATTAACACAATATCACAACACGATTCAATACAGGTGAGACAAAGAAATACAACACATAATTATACTCATACGCGAATACTGGTTGTATTTCTACAGCATAAATATTACCACATGCCTAAGAAATTATATCACAAAAACAGAGTTTTACATCCCCAAATTTTCATTCATCCATTAGATAATATAAACTACCGGTATATTGAATGGATAAAAAATTAGGGAATTAAAACACAGTTTGTGGAAGAATTTCTTAAACCCGTGATATTACCAATGTTGCAATGTAGATACTGGGTAAGTTTTAGATTTCTGGACATTCCAACAGTCTTATTAATATATTAATATCACACTGTAGAATCATTAAATTCAATGGGATTAAATTTCGCGGGTTTTTTTGGTGAAAAGGACATTTTATGTGGACGTTATTACAAGGATATCTTATCCACTAAATTATATCACAGGCCAAAGAAATTATATCACACACAACAGATTTTACTTCCCAAATTTTTCATCCATTCAATATAGTATTTCTATTCTCTTATGAATGGGTGAAAATTGGGAACGTCTAACTCTGTGTTTGTGATATAATTTCTTAGGCATATGGTCAAATATAGACTAGTTTGACAGTTGTACACGTACATATATATACAATCTCTGATGTATACCTTACGTAGATATTACATTCTTGATCTACACTATTATGTCAGTAACACTCATTACGTAAACATAACAGATAAAAAATATTGCTTCAGCAACCGTCACGGGACAAAAAACACCGGTTTGAGAAACGTATGTAATCAAATTGAATGGAGACGAATGTTGATATGTCTTGTATCACATATTTATATATCCTCCCATGTAGATCTAGTGTAGGTCATATGATCACGATTGTTCAAAAAACCATTACATGTATAGTGCGCACAGTATAACGGGAAAGGCGGGGAAATTCGGTACAGGCCACATATGTGGAAAAATCTATCAGTGTTAATTTAGTCTTCAATTGATCACATGTGTTTATTTAAGTAACCAATTTTGCAGCAGTGGACCAATCTGGGCTATGTTTGTGAATATGTTATCCTGAGTGCACCATTCATTTGTATTTAATATGATATGCACAAAAACTTTATTTATATTATCATATAGTATTGTCTTATCAAAATACTAGTATGGCAGGCAAATTGATAACGAGATAAAGGTCCAATTCTCTGGTATAATTTGTACAAAAATAGTTCTTGTTTTCGTTTGTGATCATAATCATCCGCATATATCAATGATTAGTCAAGTCCTCCGATTCATGCGAATAAAGAAATGATGAACGAGAATGGATCAGTTGTAGTTTTAAGTGAAGCAGTCGAGTGGATTTCTTCTTCAGACACGCCGTTGCAAACTATACAAAACTGTCAACTATGTTTGCAGCTTGTCGCGTTATCTAGCTGGCGTTTTTTATGTTTATTTGTTCGTTCACAGAAACTGAAAGATTATCATGTCATTACCAGTATGGCACTCAATGTTGTTATTTATATACAGTTTGTTATCGGAATGCGAGTATGTGATAATTCCTGGAAATAATAAATTCTTGTCATTTTCCAAAATCACTTTACCTTTGTCAAAGTCACGTGATATTGCGTGTAAGCTATGTGTTTCCTCACTACACGCTAGCACAGTGCCATCCTTGGTCACCGTCAGACCAGATGGTTTCTCAAAACTAGGGTGTTTATATGTAGCCAGAATTTGACCTTCAAAGTCAACCTTCACAACACTGTTCATTTGAAAATCAGAAATTATCAAAGCATCTTCTACACTGCTAAATAAAATGCAACTCGGCAGTTCAAACATGCCTTTGTTTTTATCCGGTCCACAGATTTGGTGTAGAACATTCCCTTCTAAATCCAGGATTTCAATTTTCACCGGAGCTCGGTAGGTTATGGCCAGGGTTTCATTCTTCCCATACAAACCACCGCATGTTCCATTGACCTTAATGGCATGCGCCATTGAGAGTTGTCCATCGTTCACATTAATAAACTGAATCTTGTTTGTTGTCGGATGAGTAGTGGCGACGAGGCTCGGGTTAACATACGTCACAGCGAATGGTTCACTGGGTAATACACATCGTGACAACACAGTACCAGTGATCACGTCCAGTAACTTCACACATTTATTGTACGAGTCGGAGACGATCATCTTATGATCATTCAGATAGAGACAGTCTTCTATTCCACAATTTGAAGTATCTACATCTGCTTTCACACACAACGTACCTACATATTGCAGCTTCATGTCAAAAATCGACGTACGATCGGAAACTTTATTTTCTGACCCATTTTCCATAGTGCGAGGTTTCCTGCTCAAAGCGTTCGTCGAAGTCCTATAACTGATCTGTTTGAATGTTCACCACCACCCCACCGTCGATAATGTATTGGAATAACAACAGTAGTCGATGTTTCTTCGTGACTTTGCTGAATATGACTCTCATATGACCTACAATGACAAAAAAGTGGAAAATGATGGAACGTACGGCATACATGTATGGAAAAAAACTGAAGGTATCTTACAGGAAAAGTAACGTGTTGAAGTACCGAGTCATGCCAATACTTGGACGGAAAACACTATTAAACACCAAAACGTAGGTATTCCTTGATAAGGAAAGAAACATAAATCATATTTGTCAAAGTTTGCTGACGAGAATGTAATATCTAGAATGTAAAAATAGGCAAACGTAGTAAATGGAAATTAGAGAAATGTAGTCAGAAAATTAGAGAAATGCAGTCATAGGAAATTAGAGAAATGCAGTCATAGAAAATTAGAGAAATGCAGTCATAGGAAATTAGAGAAATGCAGTCATAGAAATTAGAGAAATGCAGTCATGGGAAATTAGAGAAAAGTTGTCATAGAAAATTAGAGAAATGTAGACATAGAAAATTAAAGAAATGTAGTCATAGAAAATTAGAGAAATGTAGTCATAGAAAATTAGAGAAATGTAGTCATAGGAAATTAGAGAAATGCAGTCATAAGAAATTAGAGAAATGCAGTCATAGAAAATTAGAGAAATGTAGTCATAGAAAATTAAAGAAATGTAGTCATAGAAAATTAGAGAAATGTAGTTATAGAAAATTAGAGAAATGCAGTCATAGAAAATTAGAGAAATGTAATCATAGGAAATTAGAGAAATGCAGTCATAGAAAATTAGAGAAATGTAGTCATTGAAAATTAGAGAATTAGTCATAGAAAATTAGAGAAATGTAGTCATAGAAAATTAAAGAAATGTAGTCACAGAAAATTAGAGAAATGTAGTCACAAAAAATTAGAGAAATGTAGTCATATAAATTAAAGAAATGTAGTCATAGATAATTGGAGAGAAATGCAGTCATAGAAAATTAGAGAAATTTAGTTATAGACAATTAGAGAAATGTAGTCATAGAAAATTGGCGAATTGTAGTTATAGAAAATTAGAAAAATGTAGTAATAGAAAATTAGAGAAATGTAGTCATGGAAAATTAGAGATAATTAATTAGTCGTTGGAATCAAGAACAACCGCTTCATCTATAGCACATTAGCAATAATGTACAATCCAAGCGACCTTAAGCTTGCAAACCGAAAGTAGAGAGTTGCTCGTTATGAAAATGTGTATAACCCGGATTCGAACCGGGCAATCGCGCTAAGCACTGAGCCACGGATGCGATGCCACACATGTGACGACATTGAACCACTGTTCCACAAGTGGGTGGAGATGATAATATTGTTTTTGAGAGCCAATAAACATATCAAACCAGTACATAGTAAATGTTTGTATGATCGTTAGGAGGCACACTTATACCTGCCAACAGAAATCTGATGGCAAATAAAGGCAATGCTCGGCAAAACTAAGTCTACTAGCTCATTCTGTATGTATTCTACTGTAACCATAACACAAACATTGACACAGAGAAGAAATAGGGTGAACGGGTAGCGGATTCTGGTCGGTCACTGACACTATAGTCTGTACTGTTGTTCGAGATATAGTATCGTACGTAGATATTGACTTGATCCTGGTCTTTATTCATGACCATATACGAGGGTTAGTCAAAAATAACTGAGAGTTGTTGAATAATGCTTACGAGAATAAGTGTATTTTGTCTCTACATTATCGTGAAATATGCAGGTCTAGTATTATGCTGTTTTTATGGATAATCAGTAAATTTATGGATAGTCCATGTTTTTACTGATAAAAATATCAGTAAATTTACGGACTTATATTGAAAATGATCATTATTTTCCGATTAAAGAAAAAGGGCAACAAATTACAAATATACTTTTGTTCAGAATACAATTTTACTGTATTAAAGTAAATTTCGAGAAATTCCTATGATTTGGAAAATTTGCTGTTTTTCATATTTTCGAAGGTGAATTTCAGCCATCCAAAAGTATATTTTTTACTAATTTTAGTATACAAACAATATCTGAAGTGATTTACAAGTTGTGGAAATTCACTAGAGCTATATTTTAGCTGTTTCAGGAAAACTTCGAAATTTGTCATTAAATTGTCCGTAAATTTACGGATATTTTGATCAGTAAAAATATGGACAATCAGTAAATATACTGATAGTCCATAAAAACAGCATAATACTAGACCTGATATGGTATAATACAAGGTTCTTGTGCTGAATCTATCAATTTCTACGAGAAACCGTGCAGTAGATTTGTGAAATCCATTCTTCGGGGTTACGTATACAGTAATGACACGATATTAGCCGTTAAGGGGACGGTTCGGGAACAAAAGTGGGAGGGGGGGGGGGGGTATACAAGAATTCAGTTTATTTAAGAAATTTATAGGTGTCTAACCTCAAGTGTAAATGTAGTATAAACATAATGTAATTCCTATTTTATCAATCAAAATCAATTTGAAGACAAAAAACGTCGTTAAACGAAAATTGCACTATTTCACTAAAATTATACGCTGTTGCTTTAAATTATGCTAATAGAAGGACAATGACCACGTCAAACTCTCCATACTATCAGTTTGACTATAGCACGAAAGTGTGTCATGAATTACAATCTTGGATGTGCCGTCCATATCGTGAGATATACATGTATTTCATATACCAAATTAATAATTGAGAATTCAACAACAACATGTATATTGTAAATATTGTATTGACGTTTCGGCCGAAGCCTTCTTAAGAATAACATTTTTTTTATATACCAAATTACAAATACAAGCACATGCTGGCTATATAATGCTAGAATCTAGTCAACTGTCAACAGTACAAATGATAAACTGATAAACTGATAAACTGATAAATGCAAAAAAAATAACTGAAACTTACTTTACTTTATATAATCCTAATGTTTTAC
Source organism: Spisula subtruncata (assembly GCA_963678985.1). Lineage (NCBI taxonomy): Eukaryota > Metazoa > Mollusca > Bivalvia > Venerida > Mactridae > Spisula > Spisula subtruncata. Next base: position 20,708,666 of record OY787665.1, read on the forward strand.
GTCCTAGGTTCATTCATATCTGGTTTAGTCAATGTATTCAGTCAGCGATCGATTATGTGTATTACATTAAAAACTATCATTCAAATGGTTTACACAATATTTTGAACGTTATACAAGAGACACGACCTAGATATACACACAAGATACACGCACACTGAGTGCTTTATAAAAGGCTATAGTCAACGATAAAACACTATAGTTTGTCCAGGCCAATCCACAGGTGGCAGTATCAATGTTTGGAAAATAAAATAAATTAAAAAAAAAATGAAAAAAAATCCGTCACTTAGCTAATACACTATCGTATAGTATATTTGCCCAGTGAAGGATTTTTTTAATCGTTTGCGGACCAAACACTGATACTGCCACCTGTGGGCCAAGCATGGGAATGTTTGTGTATCTATATCGTCTTATCTCGAGCTAGTGCTCGTGACCGACTTCTATAGTTTACTACCGTATGTATTGTACGAACAGTTTAACACGACCCTCAACCCTTCAATGAGTATTTTCTTAACTTCAATTTCGGTCTTTGTTTAAAAAATAATATTTACGGTGTGTGATATAAACTTTTATCTTAATTTCAGACAAGTCACGAGTTTCTCGCACAAATTGATATATTCAACACAATACTGAAGTTTATCATATACTGTATTCATACACAAAAGTCGTGGATCTTTTTAATATGATCAGCTTTAACAAATTAACATGTATAATAAAGCGTGTCCCATGTAGTGTCGACACTACGCGGATTAGGGTTATTAAAATCTTAAGAAGTGATTATTGTCGATTCAATAATTGATCATAATGAGGGGACACTCCCAATCGAAAGAATAGCGGGGATTATAGTTGGCTTGTATACACCCAGTTCAAACTAGATAAACATAGTTTACCTGACGGACGAGCTAATTTTTACAATCGTTATCATTTAACTTTGAACGCACTGTTAGAAATGATTAGTTTATACACTATGCAAAGACATCCGGATACTCACAAATAAAAAATAAAACGTTTAAAGGTGGCTTTTTAAAAGAATGTATAAACAATGTTAAAATATTTGCATGCATAAATGATATGGCATGTGAACATGGCATGCCAATGTTTCGCTAATATTGTGTTAAGTGATCGAGGATACTAGTGTA